>VDFB02000017.1:494519591-494686757 GCA_007258455.2 Sequoia sempervirens
GTGTGACCGGAATGAAGCAGTTCCTGAAAATTATGTGGTCACCACTTTGGATTTGGGACGCCCTACTGGTGCTCAGATTGTTGAGGAGTGTGATAACTCCTTCCTCGCCCTCAAGGATAGGTTGTTCAAGAAAGAAGGGAAATATAAGAAGTTGAAGCGAGAACACAAGGCATTAATTGGATATGTTCAGCAGTTGTCTCGTTCTCGAGGGCAGGCTGTACCAGTGATAGAGCCTCCGACAGATATTCCTAGAGAGTCGATCAGCGGCTTAGTAGAGTTGGGGAGGATGGCACAGGAGGCAGACAAATGGGTCACAGGAGTTCGTACTGAGACAGAGAAATTTATGGAGGACCTTGCCTTTGCCTTTCAACAGGCCTCTACTATTTTGGCACGGATGGATACGGTGGATCATGCTTGGGGCGATGCCTCTATCTATCAGAGTAAGGTGATCCAGCGTCTTGAGGTGTTGAGGCATGTGCCATTGCAGTTGCTGATTGATGGAGGTGTCATTCAGGCGAATGACCGATATGATTTCTCTCGGTGGTATTCTTGGGCTATCACAGGGCGTGGCTTCTTCGATGCGGCACAGGCAGATTCAGCCAGGGTACACAGGGCTATGGCCAACATTATAGATGGAGTTCAGAACACCTTTGAGGCCATATTTGCTAGGTGGCTGAATCCCGATGAAATAAGTTTTGATAATTTGAGGGGTTTGCTGGTGCCTTTCTTCGCAGACATTAAGACCTTTGTATAGGATGATTTTGAGAATACTGCTACATTCTCCACTTTGATCCAAAACACGCAGGACTCCTTAGCTGCTTGGAGAAAATCTTGTACGAGGCACGAGCATTCAGTCACGGTGTTAGAGTTTCAGTTAGATTGTGTTCCGCCTATTTTAGTTCATGAGGTTGAGGATGTACTTAGCAGATTTGTTGAGTTGGCAGTCAGAGAGAGGGCAAACGGGAACACACTACTGGACGAGGATCTTCTAGAGGACTGAATATGGAGCATTTATTGCCTTTTTCTCTTTTTGGGAGTGAGTGGGAATCTTTGATTCATTTAATGTGCCACTCCCTATTCTGGCAGTTTTTAGGGTTAGGTCTGAGGTGGCACGATTCTGGCCACTCTATTGATTGTAACCCTAGCCATCCTTTGGGACTTGGCTAGCTATAAAAGGGGGAGTCCCCCTCATTTGTAATCAGTTAGAATTAGATAGACATTGGAATAGTAGGCATTGAGAGAGCATTAGCACTAGAGCTAGATAGTGTAGCATTGTAGAGCATTTTTGCATCATTTGGAGAAGAAAGAAAGTTTTCCCTTTGAAAACTTTTGAGGAGATTGTTGTGTAACACATTTTATGATAATAGATCTTTTCATTGATGATGGAATTCGTCTTGTCATGAAATGCTAGCAAGGTTTCTTCTTCCTTTATATCCAAGTAGTCATTCATACAAGTAGCTTACTTTGGTGTGTGGTGTTTTATTGAGATAGCTTCGCTTTATTCCATACCACTAGCGGCTTGTTGATGATAAGTTCGCCTTGTGTGGTCAACTGGACACTACATTGAGTTTAACTTCGGTTATGGTTTATATGCTTATATGCGTCGTTGTGATGGTGTATGCATGTTAGGTCATAACTTGAACATCTTTTGCTATTTCCCTTGAAGATTGCACCGATTTTGCTGAGGCTGTCCGATGGAGGCTAGGTGAAATCCGATTGATGTCTATTGAAACGAAGCCCCACATATCTTGCATTTAGAATAGAATATAAATTTCCTAGGCCCTTTCCCCCTTTACTTTCCGCACTTTCTGATTAGTTTTAGGAAAGGAACCACATTGCCAAATCATACACGTGAGAATTCCCCTTCAAAATCCTACATTAGCTGTTGACTGCAAGAAATCTGAACAATTGTGTAAGTCCCCTCGTACGAACACAGCAATACACATCAACCAAACTGGGTGTATTCGCACTTAAGGAACCTTGGAGTTGAACGTGTGAACTCTCTCGCAATCTTAGCACACGGAATACTTTGATCAAGAGAGAACGGAGTAGCCCCAAACTATTTTGTTCTTCGGCTGATTGGTGAGGTCACAAAAATCGCATCAACAAGATCTCGCTGCCCCAAGAAGTGTTTCAGACTGTTATGATCAGTCTTAATGCAAAATTTGCTGCCAACAAGGTATTGTCTAAATTTTGCTAAGGCATGCATAATCGCGAGCATCTCCTTATCATATATGCTGTATAATCTCTTGGGTCCTCTGAGCTTGCGGCTCTCATATACTATCGGGTGCTTGTCCTGCATAAGCACCGCACCAATGCCCTCACCTGATGCATCACATTGAAGCTCAAACGGCTTCGTAAAGTCGGGTAGTGCCAAAACAGGGCATGTGGTCATCAACTCCTTGAACTTCACAAAACACTCCTGTGCCTCGGAAGTCCAAACAAAGGCCCCCTTTTTCATCAAATCTGTCATCAGGGCTGCATGTCGTGAATAACCATTCACAAATCTATGGTAGAATCCACACAAACCGAGAAACCCTCTCAACTGCATCAGGTTTGCTGGTGTGGGCCAATCAACAATGGCACAGATCTTTTCAGGATCCATGCGTACTCCATCTGCACTGATAATATGACCAAGATATAGCAATTCGGTCATTCCCAAGACACACTTGGATTCCTTGGCGTACAAGGACTCCCTCTCCAAGATGCTCAACACTGTCTCCAAATGAGCCAAGTGCTCCTGCCAAGTCCGACTGTATACCAGGATGTCATCGAAAAAGACCAACACAAACCTCCTCAGCAATGCATGAAAAACCCTATTCATCGTAGACTGAAAGGTGGCTGGCGCGTTAGTGAGCCCAAATGGCATCACTATGAACTCGAAGTGCCCACAATGACATCTGAAGGCTGTCTTCTCTATGTCCTGCTCACGGACTCTGATCTGATGATAACCCGACCGTAAATCAATTTTTGTGAAGTAACAGGCACCATGGAGCTCATCAATAAGCTCATCAATCCTCGGTATCGGGTATCGGTTCTTGATTGTCCTCTTGTTCAGGACCCGGTAATCAATGCACATGCGCAACGTTCCATACTTCTTCTTCACCAATACAACAAAAGAAGCGAACGGTGATTTGCTAGGTCTAATGTGACCCATAGCAAGTAACTCCTTTATAGTCTTCTCGGTCTCATCCTTTAATCTTTTAGGATGTCTGTAAGGAGTTATCATAACGGGTTTCGCACCCTCCTCGAGCTCAATGATGTGCTCTATCCCTCTATCTAGAGGTCTACCTTGCGGAATATCACTAAACACCTTGTCATGCTTAATTCTCAACTGCTGAATGTCCGGATGATACTCTGTCTTTTGCTGTCCCTCCTGTAAAGGTGCTAAATGACACTCTGCAGCCCACTCTACCATGTCATGACGCATGAGCTGCTCCATTCGGCGAAAGGAAATTGTTTTAAGGTCGCTGTCCCGTATTGCCTTAAGTATGTGTGTCTTCCCGTCGACCTCAAAACGGATCTCCATGTCTTTGAGACTAAGTGTAACCTCCTCCAATGAATGTAACCACTTCATTCCCAAGACCAAGTCAATGTCTCCCATATTAACAACGTAATACTCTGCCTTGAACTCATAATTGTTCAAGCGTAAAGGGAGATCCTTAATCATGCGTTTGCATCTCAAAGTGTATCCATCTGCCACTTTGACTCTGATGCCCTCGAACTCTTCAGTAATGAGTCCACGTTTCTCAACAAATCTAGCATCTATGAAATTATGCGTGGCTCCTGTATCCAATAGGGTAATAACCCTCTGACCTGCTAACACACCACGAAGCTGGAAAGAACCCTCCTGCTGGATGCTAGACAAACGACCCTCCTGTACCTGAAGCTCGGGTTCTATCTCTGCTGTAGGCTCTGGAGCCTCTGACTCTGAATCATCTGAATGCTCTGGCTGTTCAGAATTTTCTGATTCTGAGTCCTCATAATATGCCCACATCACACGATTTGCCTTGCCCTTAGGTCTTGTTGTGACCTTTTTCACACATCGCCCCATTCAAATGGGGACCCCTAATTTTTGCTCCATTCTGGTCATTTTGGCTTTGGTTTTTGTGTCTGTCTCTCTCTCCGGCTGTCTCTTTTCTATGGTCTGCTTCCTGGGGACGTTCCCGTCTGCAAGCTTCAACATGAATTTAGCCAAGTCTGAAATTAGGGTTTGAGTCTTTCCAGCCAATTTGAAGTCGAACGAGGTGAATAACTTGAAACCTGAGCTTAACGTTCCTGTCAGTATGCTTCCAGCAGGCTCTCAGCAAAAATTTATCAGATTCCGAGGTACTTACTATTTTTAGTAAGTGTGAGATTACGGGCAATTTGTCAGCTTGTTTTGAGATTCTGATCATCACACGGCATTTAGAGTATATCAGACTGCTCGCACGCCAAATTTGAGCGAAAATAGATAACTTACTATTTTTAGCAGTCCGGCTTCCGGCACGAATTTCAGAGTCCAGATGCAGAGATTTTCTTTGCATGTCTGGATATTCCTTCTGGGTTTTTCGAGACCTTCGCAATGGTATAACATGCAAGTCGAGATGACCATTTTCAGGATTCAGCCTTCCAAGGCTATTTTTAGGGTTTGCATGTCGAGGTTTCTTTTGCATGTCAGGTGATTCCTGATGGGTTTTTCGAGAGCTTCGCGATGGTGTGACATGCAAACAGAGATTCTCACTCAGTAAGGAACTTGCTATTTTTAGCAGGTATGCCCCGGCAGCCGCCTCCCAGTAGTTCAGATTCACGAGTTGATCGCAGCGCCACAGAAACGAAGGCAAACAGAGTTCATTTGATACGCATGCAAAGCGAGTTAGGGTTTCCAACTTTGGAGCCTAAAAATAGGCGTAAAAAGTCAAAATCTTCAAAATCCGGTGTAAACCACTGCGATTAGCATCCTTCAGGCTATCTGCTAGTGAAATTTCAGGTCAAACAGAGCACTTACTATTTATAGTAAGTCAAATTGGAAACATGCTAAAAATAGTAAATCCGGTGCATGCGTCAGTGTCAGCCAACAGGTCACGTGGTGAGGATCGCCTGATTCAAATTTCAACTCGATCGGAGCTTGGGAGCTATCAGAAACATGAGCTTACTATTTATAGTAAACCACCCCTGGAAACATGCTAAAAATAGCAAGGTGACTAAAAATGGCAGTGCCGACAGGTTAACAGGGTTATGAGGATGCTACGTTCAAAATTTCAGGCCATTTCGAGCTTTGCAGGCACAAATTCAGAGAACTTACTATAAATAGCAGGGCACGTAGGCTGGCAAGGATGATGAAAAATTTGTCTAAGTCTGGAGTCTCATCCAGCAGGCATAAGAAAATGCGCCCATCTCAGCTAGAGGCGTGGAAATTTTTTGAAAACGAAGTTCATCCTTCACATAGGGCAAAATGCGCCCAAGGTGAGAAAAGTCAAAGAAAGTCAAAGTTTTTATCTTGCTCCAGGGGCAAAATGCGCCCAAACTTGAAGAGGAAAAAGTTGAAATTTTTTTTCTAAGTCTGAGACCTCGTCCTTCACCAGGGGTAAAATGCGCCCAGCTCAAAGAGGCATCAAGAAAAATATTCTAAGTCACTGTTCTCATCCTCCATCACCTAGCAAATGCGCCCATCTCTCAAAAGGTCAAAAGAGTCAACATCTTCTATCCCTCTCCCTATGTGAAATGCGCCCAAATAAGGGCAAGTAAAGACAAAAACAAGGTGGGGAATATTCCAAAGGAGGTGGCGTTGCAGATCTTCATCCTCCTAGACATGTAAAATGTGCCCAAGTTGGTGAGGTGGAAGCATGAAAAATTTCTAAGGCAAAGTTTCATCCTTCACCAGAGGTAAAATGCGCCCAAAGCTGGAGTGGTCAAAGAAAAGTCA
The DNA here is from genome assembly GCA_007258455.2 of Sequoia sempervirens. Lineage (NCBI taxonomy): Eukaryota > Viridiplantae > Streptophyta > Pinopsida > Cupressales > Cupressaceae > Sequoia > Sequoia sempervirens. The sequence goes on from VDFB02000017.1 coordinate 494,525,497, forward strand.
AAGAGGTTCATCCTTTGGCCATGCTAAAATGCGCCCACCTTGAATAAGTTATAGCAAAAATTTTCTAAGTGTTGGAAATATCCTCCATCACCCTTCATTTGCGCCCATCCTCCATCAAGTAGGAAATGCACCCAAAGGAGAGAAAGGTCAAAGAAGTCAACGAGCTTATCCTCCTTCACTGCCAAAATGCGCCCAAACAAGCTCAAGTGAAGACAAAAGGTTAAGGCGTTGGAATCTTCATCCACTACATCATGCAAAATGCGCCCATCCTCCTCTATGTCTCAAATGCGCCCAAAGTTGAGATGTGAAAGGTGAATAAAGGTAGTAAATAAGGTAAAAGGTGGGTGAAAATTCTCTTCTAGGCGTGGTGAAAGCTTGATGAACGCTAGGCGTTGAAAGTGTGAAGTCCTTCTTCAAGTGTCAAGTGCGCCAAAGTGAGGTGAAATGTGATTAAGGCGTGGACAAGGTGCATGTGAAGTGTTGAAGATGAAATAAGACGTGGTTTCAAAATTTCCCTAAGTGGTAATATTATTCTCCAAATGCTATGCGCCAAGGGTGATAAGTGATGAAGTGTTAGAAAATTTCTTAAGGCATAAGTGTGAAAATTTTCTAAGGCGTGATTTTCCTCTTCAAGTATAAAGGTGGTGAGTGATGGAAAATAAAATTGCTAGGTGTATCCTCTTGTATATGCCATATGCGCCTAAAAGTGTTGAGGGATGATAAGTATGCTAAGGCGTTAGACTTTTAAAATATTCACCTTCAAGTGTGATGCTAGGCTTGTGAGTGCTAAGGCGTGATTCTTCTCAAGTGTGAAATAAAATATAAGATGAGTGACAAGATGATTGCTAGGGCGTTGGAAATTTTATAGAGAATAAAATACAAAGGATGAATAATGCATGCCAGATGAAAAGTAAATTAAGTGTGATGCGCCTTCAAGAAAAATTTTCTAAGTTGATTTTCCCTCGCGGGCAAGATGATCAAAGTCGAGTAAAAATAAAAAAAATTTTAAGGCAAAATTTTCGAGATGATTCAAGAAAATTTCTAAGGCACAAAACATTTTCTCCCTTAGAAAAATGCCTAAGTCTGGAGAAGTGATAGAATTTTCCCGAAGCGTGAACAGAGTTGCTTGAGGTGAAGTCGGTGAATGCCAGCTGCACGGGTTGATAAAAAAAATTTCTCAAGTCAGAGCAACAGGAAATCTTTACAGATGCAAAGAGTGAATTTAAATTTCACAAGGAAATAATTTTCTAAGGTTCAAAATTCGAGAAAATTAAATGAACCCGTTCGTTGGGTACCCATGGGTTCGATGCGTTCTGAAGAAAATTTTCTTCTAGGTATCGAAGATTACCGATGAGGAGTTGATTTTAAGGTCTTCCACAGCTTGTCGAGAATTTTGGGATGAATATTTTAAGTGGGCACCAGGTTGATGAATTTCCTAAGGGAAATTTGAAAATTTTCTAAGGCAAAAATGAAGAAAATGTGTTTTCAAGGTGAAATCCTCCAGACGATGAATTTGAAAGAAACTGCCTAGGTGAATTTGCTTCAGTCCTCCGTGGAGATAGTTTTCTTGGGCCAGAATTGAATAAAATCAAGGTTGTTAGAGCTCCAGCAGGTGAAATGAATTTCTCAAAGGGGAAATTTGTCTAAGGCATGAACTTGAACACAAAGTTGGCGATGAGCACTTGAAAATTGGAGCATGAAAATCAGGTAAGTGAGTTAAGTTTATATCATGAAGTATTCTAATGCCCCTCTCCTTGCTTGTTTTGTAGGAGAAATGTTGAGGCCAGAGCACGATGAAGATGAGTTTCAATCTCGAAGGAGGAAAATTTGCAAGAAAATGGCTAAGTGTTGAGACTTAGTATAACTCAAAGTGACGAAAATGAAGACCCTCAAGTGGAAGAAATCAAAGAACAACGCCAAGAAAGAAGATCGGGAACAGTGTGAACACGTCTACAAATGGAATCTTCTAGAAGGATGATGGTGGACATTATGGTGCATTTATTACCCCACTCTCCTCTGTGGCGTTTTTAGGGCAATATTATTTAGGGCTGAGGTGGCACGATTCTGGCCACTCTATTGATTGTAACCCTAGCCGTCTTTTGGGACTTGGCTAGCTATATAAAGGGGAGTCCCCCTCATTTGTAAATCATCAGATTAGAATTAGAGTAGACATTGGAATAGTAGACATTGGGAGAGCATTAGCTAGTGTAGTATTGTAGAGCATTTTGCATAATTTGGAGAAGAGAGAAAGTTTTCCCTTTGAAAACTTTTGAGGAAATTGTTGTGTAACACATTTTATGATAATAGATCTTTTCATTGATGATGGAATTTGTCTTGTCATGAAATGCTAGCAAGGTTTCTTCTTCCTTTCGTATCCAAGTAGCTTAAATTCATGCAAGTAGCTTACTTTGGTGTGTGGTGTTTTGTTGAGATAGCTTCGCTTTATTCCATACCACTAGCGGCTTGTTGATGATAAGTTCGCCTTGTGTGGTCAACTGGACATTACCTTGAGTTTAACTTCGGTTGTGGTTTACATGCTTATATGCGCGCCTGATGGTGTATGCATGTTAAGTCATAATTTGAACATCTTTTGCTATTTCCCTTGAAGATTGCACCGATTTTGCTGAGGCTGTCCGACGGAGGCTAGGTGAAATCCGGTTGAAGTCTATTGAAACAAAGCTCCACATACCCTGCATTTAGAATAGAACATAAACTTCTTAGGCCCTACACCCTTTTAAAATTCAGTTCATTTCCGGTTAGAATTAGGAAACTTGCGCTCACCTGCCAAATCATTTGAATCACACGAAAACCCTTTGTCTGCTGTTTGTTGTTAGCCGTCGAACAATTGTGTAAGTCCCCTTGAAAATACTAGCAATATCACATCGAGCCAAACTGAGCCTATTCGCACTTAAGGAACCTTGGAGTTGAAAGCATGATCTTACTCGCAATCTTAGCATGCGGAATACTTTGATCAAGAGAGATAGGGAAGCCATTGGCAACTTTATTCTGTGTTGGTGCGGTCTCAAAACCACGTCAACAGGTCTTAGAGGACAATCGTGACTGGCATCATATGGTCCCTTGCAGTAGAAGCAAAGCTTCTTCCTGCGAAGGTCATTCAGGGCCTCACGATCCAAAGGTGGGAATGCTGATTTACCTTTTGAATCGTTTTTATAATCTGATTTGTCTTTGTTGTAATCAGATTTATCCTTGTTTTTTATTAAAGCCCTTATTATCTCTGAAAAGATGAAGAACCTTTGGAGTTGAATCTACTCGACGGGGCTGCGAACTCCATGTTACGTGCTTTCTTCATCGCCTCCTGTAATGATGGAGGATCAAAGGCTTTGATCCAGCCTCTCAGTGGCTCGGTCAAACCCTCCATAAAGAGTACTACCAATCTCCTCTCTGATATGCTCGGAACCATGACGGATAGCCTCTGAAAGTCACTGATATAAGCCTCGAGACTGCCACTCTGCCTCAACTATGCTAAGTCTCTGAAGTAGGTTTCCGGATCCTTCCGGTCAAACCTCTCAACCAATCTATCCACGAACTCCTGGTATGTAGTGATCCCCGTTGCAGCCGTGAAGTCACTCATGCCGTGGTGCCACCAGTCGTAAGCTACTCCCTTGAGGTGAAGTGTAGCATACCTAATAGCGTCTCTCTCAGCCATCAGACACAAAGTGAGGAATGTATCAAGCTTGCTAATCCAAGCCTGAGTTGTCATCTTCCCACTACCATCGAACATCACCAAATTCAGCCCTGCTTTGTTGCATACGTTTCAAATCAAGTACCGTATCCGGTTCCGAACTCGACGAATTCTATGATGCTCTCGTCTCTGAGTGACAAAACGATCGAAAGAAAGCCTTTCTCTGACTGCAGGAGGTATCAACTCCCATTCCTCGTTTGCTGCCATAAGCGAATCAGCGAACAACTCCTCATGATCCTCATCTGGTATAGCCTCATCGGGCTCCTGTCTCGTGAACGTAGGCCTAGTAGGCCTATCTTCTGTCCGTGACACTATCCTAGGAGCTCTCCATGACCCTGCATCACTCCTGTCATCGTCACGATGTGGTGACGGTCTCCTCGAAGTACCTAACCCTCCAGGTGCCACCGGCTAACCGCTGCAATATTCTGTCGACCGCTGACCTGCACGTATATCTCTCGAGTGCATGCAAGACTCTCTCACAAGATCATCCTGACTTATTCTCAGGATCTCTCGTCTCTAGGTATATCTCGTTTTCACTTATCATTCCTCGGGTCACCATGTTTCCTCGACCGGGTTGCTCAAAATCAAGGTTGCCTTTCAATCAAGGCACGCCTCATGGTATAAGTACTCCGTGATGTACTAAATTCTCCGGCTTGCTGTGATGGCTAAACCCTCGTGGATGGCGTGATTTAGCTCTAATACCACTGTAGAAACCCTCGTTTCCCCCTGAGACTGATTCTGACTGAAGTTTTATGTTTTTTTATGATGTTTTGGTTTTTTTGCAATTTTTGAGTTTTTTGAACAATAAATGAATGGTACGGCTTTTGCAAGAAATTGAAATAAATTCTATAAAATTGCTAGATCTTCAATATGCTTAAGAAATACAATATAGAATGAAGGCGTTGCTTTTATTTGATCAACTGGCATCAATACAAATAAGATTCTGAAGCATGCAATAAAAGAACAACAATTTTTATTGAGAAAACCTGGTATTTCTGCCACAGCTGAAAGTACAGAATTTGTACGACTGCAATAAATGATGAAGCTTCCTCCAGTCTGGTGATCCCGAATGCTTCCAGCAACTCCAGCACCCCAAAAGGAAATTGATTTGCAAGATAAAGAATGACGTTTCTTTTTATTGAAAGAGTACGGCTCAAAGCAATAGTACGGCCTGTCAGAAGTACGGCTACAGCAGCTAAGAAAATGTACGGCCCTTCTCAGAAGTCAATCTCCAAGTCTCTGAATATGGTGAAGGTTGGCGCCTTGATGAATTAATACTGTCTTGTTGATGTGTTTTTCGTGACCGCACCAACGCAGAATAAAGTTGCCAACGGCTTCCCTATCCTCTCTTGATCAAAGTATTCCGCATGCTAAGATTGCAAGAAAGTTCATGCGTTCAACTCCAAGGTTCTTTCAGTGCGAATAGGCTCAGTTTGGCTTGATGTGATTTGCTGGTATTTCAAGGGGACTTACGGAATTGTTCAGCAGCAGAGAAGGAATTAAAATGCTCGAAAGATTTGTCTATGAAGCATGAGTTTCCTATTCTAGTCAGAAAGTACCGAATTGAAATGATGCAGGTTTAAGAAGACTCTAATCTACTCTAAGGCGTGAGATATGGGCTCAACTTCAGCAAACTTCTAACCGAACTTCGCTTTGCCTCGCATCGGACAGCTTCCACGGAGTCGGTGCAATCTTCAAGGGAGATGACTAAAGATGTTCAAACCACCACTTGACATGAAGATACCATCATTCAAACTGTGATTAAAGTTAGGCCCAAACGCTTCCAGTTGACCACACAAGGTGCATTCACCGTCGGCAAATACACTAGTGGTATGGATAGACGAAGTTGCTTAGATCAAACACCACATTTCACAGCTAACATCTACTACATGCATGAAATGAAACTTATTCTACTTTATGCTACTTGAAGTAGAAGGGATGAAGAAACCTCGCTAGCTATCCACAACAAAGATGAATTTCACCATCAATGAAAGATCTTTTATTATGAAAGTTTTACACGAAAATTTCTTACAAAAGTTTTCAAAGGAAAACTTTCCTTCTCCTCCAACTACACTATCAATCTACTTCTAAGTTATTTCTCTATTCTAACTTCTACTCTAATTCTACTGTCTCATGCTAAGCTCTACTGAAGATACAAATGAGGGGGACTCCCCCTTTATATAGCTGGCCAAGTCCAACGGACGGCTCAGATTACAACCGGCTGGATGGCCCAGATCGTGCCACCTCAGCCCTAAACATGATTTGCCCTAAAAACCGCCAGAAAGGAGAGTGGGGTAATAAATGCGTCATTAATGGCCACCACCCTTCTAGAAGATTCCCGTCTACGGACACGTTCACACTGTTCTTGATCTTCGTACTCGGCCAATCCCGATGATCGCTTGGAGGAGGGTAAAAGAGACTTTAAGATTGCCACCTCGAATAATAGAATTTGGTAGAATCTGGAGTCCGACCGCTCTTGATTTTCTCCTTGACCCTTGCTCGAACTTCCATTCTTGAATTTGAAGGACTTCTCAGCCTTGGACTAGATCATTTCCGCTTGCCATGGGTGCACATTGGATTCTTGAGGAGAAACTCCAACACTTAGCCATTTCTTGCAACTTTCCTTCAAAACCTTATCTTCCTCCGAAGGTCGTAATATCATCGTGCTTCACCACCTCCAAACATCGTGCTCTGGCCTCGACGTTCCTCCTGCAAAACAAGCGAGGAGAAGAGTATTAGAACACTTCATAACACAAATTCACCTTACTTACCCGATTTTTCTCGCTTTGATCTTCAAGGGCTCATCGTCAACTTTGTGTTCAAGTTCTTCATGCCTTAGCCAAATTTCAACCTGTCTTGCATTCTGCCTGGCGCACTTCACTCTGATATTTCATTCAACTTTGGCTTGAGAAGAAATTCTTTCATCTGGAATTTGATCAAAAATCATCTAGGCGATCGCCTTCACATTCATCTGCCAAGGCGTTTTATCTTCAACAGCATCATTTATTCCTTGCCTTAGAAAAATTTTCAAATTTCCCTTAGGAAATTCATCAACCTGGCACCCATCAAAAATATTCACCCTAAAGGCCTCAACAAAGTGCAGAAGACTTCAAAATCCATTCCTGATCGACAATCATCAATACCCAGAAGAAAATTTCCTTCAGAACGTGCCAGACCCATGGGTGTACAGCGAACGGGTTCATTTAATTTTTTTTTAATTTGGAACCTTAGAAAAATAATTTCTCATCAAATTTAATCCATTTCATCATCTGTGAACATTTCTTTGTGCTCTGACTTGAAAATCTTTTTCGACCCCGTGAAGTTAGCATTATCGGACTCCTCACCTGGCAATTTATTCATGTCTTAAGAAATTTCATCATCTTCCACGTCTAGGAGTAATTTCCTAAGGAAGAAAATACTTTGCCTTAGAAAATTTTCAAATCATTTAGCATTTTGAAAATTTTTCCTTAGGAAATTTTATTCATTTTCAATCCTTCTTGTGGTGAAAAAATCTTTTATTAATTCGCTCGGAAAATTTTAATGCCTTGATCACACTTGTATGTCAACGCCCAACACCATTCTCCATCCTTGGACGTTCTCAGAGCTCCTCAGAAGTGAAGGGCGCACTTGGGCCATCAAGCCTTCAGTTTTAACACTTTAAGCACAAAGGCGCATTTCACAGGGGCTACTTCAAGTTTCAATCATTCGAATCTTTTCAATTCACCTCCTACAGATCAAGGCGCATATAGGGGGTTTGGCTTCAAGTTTTATTCTTATCTTTGCTTAGGGCGCATTTTGGGGTCTCCACTTTCAATTTTGTCACTTGGGCGCATTTACTACTAGCAACTTTCAATTTAAGTGACTTGGGCGCATTTGACAGGTGCAACTTCCATTTTGTAGAACTTAAAAAAAAATCCCAGCTTCATCTTTTGACCAAGGCGCATTTGAGTGCTGGAGCTTTCACTTTTAGGAAGGGCGCATATGATGGGTCCTACTTCCAATTTGAAACACTTGGGCAAAATTCTCATCATTCCAACCTTCTTGGGCGCATTTGACCTTAACAACTTCAAGTTTTACCCAAAGGCGCATATGGCATGTCTAGCTTTCATTTTGACACTTAGAAAATTTTTTGGACTCCACCTCCTCCTAAGGGCGCATTTCACCCCCTGAGGTTTCATTTTTGAACACTTAGAAAACTTTTCAAGCTCTCCCTTTAAGGGCGCATTTGGGGGTCCTTACTTCCATTTTCAAAACACTTAGAAATTTTTTAGCCCCTCTTATTCTTAGCTAAGGCGCATTTGAGACCTCTTACCTCCAATTTCAAAACACTTAGAAATTTTTTTTAGCCCCTCTTATTCTTAGCTAAGGCGCATTTGAGACCTCTTACCTCCAATTTCCCCTACGTAAAAAAATTTCTTCACTCCAAGCAAGCTGGGCGCATTTAGCCAGGGCTACTTCCAGTTTTAAACACTTAGAAATTTTTTAGCCCCTCTTAAAGTTCAAGGGCGCATTTTACCAGTGGAGCTTCCAGCTTGTGGCTTGGGCGCGTTTAGACTATGCTACTTTCAATTTCCGAAACTTAGAACATTCTGAAGTCTCCTCCAATGTTGGGCGCATTTCACCCCTTCTACTCCAAGTTTTATGCCTTAGAACATTTCTTGGTCCTCTTCTCCAGTCTGGGCGCAAATGGAAGGGTCTCCTTCAAATTTCACAAAGTTAGGAGATTTTCCAAACTCCTTTCACTTCAAGGGCGCATCCAGAGGTAGCTACTTCCATTTTGCCACTCAAAAACCCTTTCCATCTCCTCTCCTAAGCTGGGCGCATTTGGAGGGTGGTACTTCCAATTTCGTACACTTAGAAAAATTTTCAATGCCACTTTCCCTCCAAGGGCGCATTTGACCCCCTGAGCATCAAGCTTTAAGCACTTAGAAGAATTTTCCATGCTCCTTCCTCCAGACTAAGGCGCATTTCAGCCTATGAGCTTCCATTTTTCAACTTGGAATATTTCAAGGGTCCACTCATGAGTCAAGGCGCAAATGAGGCAGGGAGCTTCAAGTTTGTGTGCCTTAGATAAATTTCAAGTGCCTTCTCTTCATCTTGGGCGCATTTGGAGGGTCAAGCCTTCATTTTTCTAACACTTCAAGAATTCTGATCCGTCTTTGTCCTTTTAAAGCAAGTTTTGATGCTGGACCTGAAAATTATCAAACTTGGTGGATTTCTTGTCCTTTGCCGGATTTAGGGTGACCTTCTCCTACTAACCCTAATTTGCTATTTTTAGAAAGTTTGCCAATTTTTGCATTCTAAGCCAATTCCAAGCTCAAAAAACGTTGGATTCTGCCTTGTTCTGAACCTCGGGAAGTGGTTGAGCCGTCGGGCCCTGATACCTGCATGCCCCTGCTATTTTTAGTAACCTGCTAAAAATAGAAACTTCTCAAAAAGTCTTCAAATTTTGCGTGTTGATTGCTTGAAGGGTATTGATCGTGACAGGACGCTGCTTCTGCCTGGCCATCGTGTTTCGCCCTTGATTTTAGGAAACCCTAATTGACCTGCTAAAAATAGCAACCATCTGATTCTTCATTCTCTGTAACTTGGTTTGCCTTGAAATTCGCGCCAAAGACTCTTCATCACATGTTTGACTTGTACCTGCTGAGATCTGGGGTCGAGCTGCTATTTATAGCTGCTTCTGAAGTGACTTACTATTTATAGTAAGTGCTTGTTTCTGAGACTTCCTTAGCTCCGTTTGAGTTGAAATTTGGACCGTGCGTTCCTTGTTGGTGAACCTGCCTGTCTACGTTGACGCCGAGATCAACTTTCTATTTATAGCCCTCGTCCAAAACGCCTTACTAAAAATAGCAGGTTCTCCGATTGCCTTCAAATTTTGCCAGCAGACTCTCGGAAGGATGCTGATCATGATGGATACCTCAGTTTCGCACATTTTGACCTCTGACTCCTTATTTTTAGCGCTGAAGCTCGAAACCCTAATTTTGTGCATGTTGTCAGATGAGCTCCGTTTGACCTCGTTTCAGATGATGATCAGCCAGCGTCAGGTTGAGCTGCTTCTGCGGATACCTGCCCTAAAAACAAAGCGGGTTGGAAGTGACCAACCGGCTGTTGAGATCTTGTGCATGTCATACTGCCCAAAAAATCTCCCGAAAACCTGTAAAACCTTAAAATTCCTTCTAACATGCATGCAATCGCTAAAATAGTAAGTCTCTGGTGCGGGTCAGCTCCATTTGCATGCCATATTGCCGCTAAGCTTCAAAACTTAAAGAATCTCCGGACATGTGATCAGAAAAATATCTAGACTCGAAATTGCTCGGGAGTTGTAACGCTAAAATAGTGTTGTCCGCTTTTGCCCCTCAAAAACTGTCAAAAGTGAACTTGAAGTGCTCTGAATGTCGTGGTAACCGTTTAATTTCAAGAATGTCAATTTAATCACCGGTAATTCGCACACAATTTACCAAAAGCCAGTGGGGCACTTTAATTGGCTGAAAACTTTGTCAAAAGTTCGCCATTGAAGCATACACTACAGTTAACAAAGGTTAGGTCTTAAATCTCAATTTATTCATCTCATTTGACTTTAGGTTGGTTGGAAAATTCAAAACCCTAATTTTTCGGACTTGGCCAAAATTTCAAGCTTAAACTCAATGATGGGCACAATCCCGGAAAGATAGATAGTAGAAAAGAGAGACAACGACAAAACGAACGAAAAGCAAAGCCAAAATTAGGGGGTCCCCATTTGCAATGGGGCGATGTGTGAAAAACGTCACAACAAGAACATTTCTACTTTCTCCAGCCTGATTCAGAATATGCAGGATGCCCTAACTGCTCGGAGAAAATCTTGCACGAGGCACGGACAGGCAGTTATAGTATTGGAGTTTCAGTTGGATCATATTCCGCCTATCTCAGTTCAGGAGGTTGAGGCTGTGATTACCAGGTTCATTGATTTTGCAACCAGGGAGAAGGAGAATGGGAATGCAATACTAGATGATGACCTTCTAGAGGATTGATTGTGGGCATTAATTTCCTTTACTATTTTGGGAGTGAGTGGGAATCTTTGATTCATTTATTGTACCACTCCCTATTCTAGTAGTTTTTAGGGTTAGGGCTGAGGTGGCTTAATCTTAGCCATTTATTTGATTGTAATCCGAGCCGTACATTGGACTGGGCTATCTCTAAAAGGGGGAGTCCCCCTCATTTGTAAGACATTAGAAATTAGAAGATTAGAATTAGAATAGACATCAGACTAGAGACTAGAGCCGGGAGATAGTTTGATAGCTTAGCATAGTTTGGAGAAGAAGGAAAGTTTTCCTTTGAAAACTTTTGTAAGAGATTGTTGTGTAAAACTTTCATAATAGAAGATCTTTTCATTGATGGTGAAATTCGTCTTTGTTATGGATAGCTAGCAAGGTTTCTTCATCCCTTCTACTTCAAGTAGCGTAAAGTAGCTTAAAGTAGAGTAATTTTCATTTCATGCAATTAAATTTTAGTCGTGGATTTGTGGTGTTGATCGAGGCAACTTCGTTTTATTCCATACCACTAGCAGCTTGTTGACGGCAAGTTTGCTTTGCGTGGTCAACTGGAGCATTTTATAAGCCTAACTTCAGTTGTAATTCATGTCTTGGTATGCGTCGTTTTGACGGTATCTTGACGTCGGATTGTAACTTGAACATTTCTTGCCATCCCCTTGAAGATTGCACCAACTTTGTGTTAGCTGTCCGACGTGAGGTAGAGCAGAGTTTGGTTGAAGTTTGACAAAATTGATCCCGCGTCCCGCCTTTAGATAGAACATAGATTTTCTAATCCCTGCAACCATTCAATTTAGTATTTTTCTGGTTAGTTTAGGAAAACGTACCTTATTGCTAAATCATCCGCATTGCGTAAATTCCCTTCCAATCATTAGTCTGTTGTCAACTGCAAACCTTAAAGAACAATTGTGTAAGTCACCTTGTAAAAACAGCATATCACAACGAACCTACTGAGGGTATTGTTGTGACCTTTTTCACACATCGCCCCATTGCAAATGGTGACCCCCTAATTTTCGCTTCGTTTCAAACTTTTGGCTTGATTTTGGTTTGTTTTTGCTGTTGTCTCTCTCTCGCTTTGTCTATCTGGGGATGTACCCGTCTTTGAACGTAAATTGGGTTTTTGGCCAAGTCTTTAAAATTAGGGTTTGATTCCTTCACGCCAATTTGAGGTCAAGCAAGAAGAATAAATTGCAAATAAAGACTAACACTGTTGTCAGTGTGCTTCCAGCAGGCTTTCACTAAAATTTCATCGAATTATGGCAACTTACTATTTTTAGTAAGTGTGCAATTACAAGCAATCCGTCAGCATTTTTGAAGTTCCGACAGTCACGCTGCGTCCAGAACACATCAAGCTGCTCGTGTGCAAAATTTGAGCTGAAAAAGACAACTTACTATTTTTAGCAGTTCAGCTTCCGGAGCAAATTTCAGGGCTTAGATGAAGAGTTTTTCTTTGCATGTTTGGATATTCCTTCTGGGTTTTTCGAGACCTTCGCAACAGTGTAACATGCAAAATGAGACGACAACTTTCAGAGTTCAGCCTTCAGAGGCTATTTTTAGGGTTTGCATGTCAAGGTTTTCTTTGCATGTTGGCATATTCCTTATGGGTTTTTCGAGAGCTTCGCGATGATATGACATGCAAACGGAGATGGTCACTCAGTAAGGAACTTACTATTTTTAGCAGGTGCTTCCCGGCAGCCGCCTCCCAGCACTTCAAAATCACGAGCTGATCGCAATGCAGCAGAAACGAGGACAAACAGAGATCATTTGATACGCTTGCAGAGAAAATTAGGGTTTCCAACTTCAGAGCCTGAAAAGAGGGGTAAAAAGTCAGAATTTTCGAAAACCGGTGTAAACCACCGCGATCAGCATCCTTCAGGCTATCTGCTGGTAAAATTTGAAGTCAAATGGAGCACTTACTATTTATAGTAAGTCATTTTGGAAACAGGCTAAAAATAGCAAATCAGTTGCATGTGCCGATGCCAGCAGGCAGGTCACGTGGTGAGGAGCGCGTCATTCAAATTTCAAATCAAACGGAGTTGTGGAAGTATCAGAAGCGGGCAGTTACTATTTATAGCAAATCACCTTCAGAAATGGGCTAAAAATAGCAGGCCAACTAAAAATAGCAATGCCAACAGGGTAACAAGGTCGTGAGGATCCAGTGTTTGAAATTTCAAGTCATTCTGAGCTCCAGAGATTCAAAATCGAGAGACTTACTATAAATAGTAAGGCACAGGGAAGCTGGCAAAGACGAGAAAAATAGCTAAGTCTGGAACTTTATCCTTCACCACATGAAAAATGCGCCCAGCTTGCCTTCAGGTGTTTGAAAAAGTTTCTAAGGCATTGAAAATCCACCTGCCACCTCCAAATGCGCCATCCTTGAGGAGTTGCTAAATTTTTTTTCTAAGTTTGAAAGATATCCTCCTGCCTTGGCAAAACGCGCCTTGCTTGATGAAGAAGCAAGGTCTCATGCTTGAAAATTTCTAAGTGTTGATGTTCATCCACCTCCTAAGCCAAAATGCGCCCAAGGGAAGCTGATGAAGATTGAAAAATACTCTAAGTTAAAAGTTCGTCCTCCTCACCCCCCTAAATGCACCCATCCTGTAGCTATGTGAAAATGCGCCCACTTCCCACTCAAGTCAAAGAAGTCAAATGTTTTCATCCTTCATGAGGTGCAAAATGCGCCCAAATCAAGGCATGTGAGGACAAAAAGCTAAAGCATTGAAAAAGATTCCATCCTTCTCAAGAGCTGAAATGCGCCATGAGGTCAACAAGTCAAAGAGTTGCATCCTTCACCACATGCAATATGCGCCCAAGAGAGGCCATGTAGAGACAAAAAGAGGAAGCCCAAAGGTCACATGTTGGGCATTGTAAATGCTTCATCCTCCACCATGCCCAAAATGCGCCCAAGAGGAGTTAACAAGAAGGAAGTCAAAGGAGTCAAAGATTTTCATCCTCCACACCTAGCAAAATGCGCCCAAGTAGGGGCATGTAAAGACAAACACCTATGCAAAGTTGGCATTCATGCAAAGGAGGAAAAGGACAAAGTATCCATGAAGTGTGAAGTGAAATATACTAAGGCGTTGGAAGGGTGAAATAAAGTGTTGCTAGGCGTTGAAAATGCCAAGTGATGGATGAATATTGCTATGGCGTGGTTAATATTCCTTTTGAAGTGAGAAGTGCGCCCAAGGGGAGATGAATAATATCCTAGGCGTTGGACTTTGTTTTGATGAAAACGTCTTTCAAATGTGATATGCGCCTAGGGTGGTGAATAAAATACAAGGTGAAGAAAACAAAGTTGCAAGGCGTTGAGAAAATTATTCATGCCACATGAAATGTGCCCAAAATGCATGAAGTTTGAAGTAAGACAAATAAAATATGCTAGGCGTGGATGTGAAATATCCTTCTTCAAGTGTCATATGCGCCTAAGTGTCCAAGGTGTTGAGTGGAAAATAACATGTCAGGCGTGGGAATTTTAAAATGAAAATGTCCCTCATAGAATATAAAATGCGCCCAAGGCATTTTAAAAGGAAATTTCTCCAAGGCAAAATAAATCTTCCTCACCGCAGGCAAAGTGATCAAAGTTGAATGTAAAAATTTCCAAGGCGAAATTCTTCTAAGGAAAAATTTTCAAGATGATTTAAAATTTTCTAAGGAAAATATTTTCTTCCTTGGAAAATACGCCTAGACCCAAGGTGGTGGAATTTTTCTTGAAGCACGAGCAGGATTGCCAGTGATGAAGTCTGAAGATGTTGGCAGTGCAGGAACAATAAAAATTTTCCAAGTCAGAACGAAGAAATACTTCAGGATCGAAGAACAAGAATAAATTTGAGGAAAGAATATTTTCTAAGGTTCAAAATTCAAGAAAATTAAATGAACCCGTTCGTTGGGTACCCATGGATTCGACGCGTTCTGAAGAAAATTCTCTTCTGGGTATTGAAGATCTTCAACAGGGAATGGATTTTAAAGTCTTCTGTGCTTCGCCAAGCCTTCAGGATGGGTATTTTTGATGGGCACCGGGTTGATGAATTTCCTAAGGGAAATTTGAAATTTTTTCTAAGGCAAGGAATAAATGATGTTGTTGAAGATAAAATGCCTTGGCAGATGAATTTGAAGGTGATCGCCTAGATGATTTTTGATCAAATTCCTGATGAAAGGATTTTTCTCGAGCCTGAGTTGGATGAAATATCAGAATGAAGTGCGCCAGGCAGAATGCAAGATGAGTTGCAAATTTGGCTAAGGCATGAAGAATTTGAACGTGAAGTTGGCTAGTGAAGACGACGAACGCTTGGAAGTTAGAGCGTGAAAATCCTGGTAAGTAAGTTGAGTTTATATTATGAAGTGTTCTAATACCCTTCTCCTTGCTTATTTTGTAGGAAGAATGTCGAGACCAAGCGTTGATGACTTAAAGTGATCCAACATGACATTCCAACATTGAAGGAAGAAAGGTCGCGAGAAAATGGCTAAGTGTTGAGACTTAGTGACAGAGAAGAAATGTTTTCAAAACTTAAGATGGAGAAAAGAATGGAAGCTCGAGCAAAGTTGAAGAACGTCAAGAAGAAGATTGAGAACAGTGTGAACGCGTCTACAAGCTGGAATCTTCTAGAAGGATGATGGACATTAATGGCTCATTTATTACCCCACTCCTCTTGGTGGCGGTTTTTAGGGCGAATCTTGTTTAGGGCTGAGGTGGCACGATCTGGGCCATCCAGCCGATTGTAATCTGAGCCGTCCGTTGGATTTGGCCAGCTATATAAAGGGGGAGTCCCCCTCATTTGTACTCAGTAGACAGTAGAGAAGATTAGAATAGATATAGAGTAGAGGGACAACTTAGAAGTAGCTTAGTATAGATTGATAGTGTAGTTTGAAGAAGAGGGAAAGTTTTCCCTTTGAAAACTTTGTAAGAAATTGTTGTGAACACTCTCTCAATAAAAGAGTTTTTCATTGATGGTGAATTTCGTCTTTGTTGTGAGTAGCTAGCAAGGTTTCTTCGTCCTTCCGATTCAAATGGTAGCATAAAATAGTTCAAAGTAGTATAATTTTCATTCCATGCAAGTAGATGTTAGTTGTGGAATGTGGTCTTCAATTTGAGCAAACTTCGTCTATCCATACCACTAGTGGGCTCGTTGATGGTGAGTTCGCCTTGTGTGGTCAACTGGAACATTGCGGACTTAACTTCGTTTGTGATTCACTCGTTGGTATGCATCGTTGTGACGGTGTCTTCGTGTTGAATTATGATCTGAACACCTTGAACTACTCCTCTGAAGATTGCACCAGTTCTGTGGAAGCTGTCCAAAGCGAGGCAAAGCAGAGCCTGGTTGAAGTTCGCTGAAGTTGAGCTCCATATCCCACGCCTTAGAATAGATTTAGACTCTCCAAACCCTGCAACCACTTTACATTCAGTACTTTATGATTAGAATAGGAAACCCGTGCTTCATAGACAAATCTTTCGAGCATTTGAATTCCTTTCTCCGCTGCCGAACAATTCCGTAAGTCCCCTTGAAATACCAGCAAATCACATTGAGCCAACTGAGCCTATTCACACTGAAAGAACCTTGGAGTTGAACACACGAACTTTCTTGCAATCTTAGCGTGCGGAATACTTTGATCAAGAGAGAATAGGGAAGCCGTTGGCGACTTTATTCTGCGTTGGTGCGGTCACGAAAAACACATCAACAGGTATTCCAAAGCATTTCGGAACCTTGGAGTTGAACGTGCGATCTTTCTAGCAATCTTAGCGCACGGAATACTTTGATCAAGAGAGAATGGAGTAGCCTTCGGATTACTTTGTTCTGCTGATTGGTGCGGTCACAAAAATCACATCAACAGGTGGTACATTCCAATGGTATCAGAGCGGTTTCCTGCCAGCTTGATTGGGTCATTCAAAGATTGAGTTTCAGTTACAAGCATGGCTTCAACAAGTGAAAGAGATTTGGAAGAAAGGATTTACAGGGTAGGGAAAAAATTAGAACATCCATCTTAGCAAAAGGAGGTTCTTCTAAGTACTTTGGAGGAGGCAGAGGCTTGTTTATGCAAAGTTGGACAAGATCCATTTCAAACAATGCAACTTGCTATAAGTCCATTGGTAAGTTCTTTGGTTAAGCCACAACTTATGAGACATCATGATGAAGTGATAAAACTTGTAGCTATCTCATGTATTAGTGAAATTATGAGTATAACAACTCCTAAAGATCCTTAGAACAGCCATATTATGAAAGAAGTACTTTAGATCATGGTGGCAAGCTTCAAAGGTTTGGATGACATCAAGAACCCTTATTTTTCCAATAGGGTAAAACTACTTGAAACATTTGCAAAATTCAGATTTGAAAACATTATGTTATCCATGGATTGTGTAGATGTCATTTGCAAAATGTTTCATATATTTTGGAGTGTTATTGATGAGGTTCATCCTAGTAGCATGTTTACTTCAATGCATTCCATCATGTTTTCAGTTTTGTATGAGGAGGATGATGTAATTTCTAAATTCATGTCAAATGATTTATGGGCTGTTTGGAAAGGCGAGCAAGAGGTATCACCCATGGCACATGAATTCTTAAGGAGACTGGTTGAACAACCTAAGGATAGAGATACTTCACCTATGATATGCAGAAATTTATATGATGACTTTGTTAGGCATGCCGATGTAACTCAAGAAGATATGAGGACAGCCTTGGGTAATGATCTATCTACATCATCCTTGCAGGAGGTCTTTCAAGAAGCTTCTACTATAGAAGCTAATTTCAATTTTCATGACAACAATGATGAAACTTTGCATGTGACTGAGCATGAGAGCATTCAGGACTTTGCTGAAAAAGAATATCAGACACAATTAGAGGCTTCTTCATGCGAGGTTGAAGCTAGACATACACCGCATGGTCTACATAGTTTGAGGAACTAGCTAAAGGTAAATGAGGATGGGATTATGGCAGCATTATCTCATCACGATAAGATGCATAAGCTAATTGAGAATCACCTTTGGAGGATTCAGTTAGAAAGAAGACAAGAAGGAATTGTAGCAGGGTCTTCTCATGACAGCTTACAGGAGATCAAAGAAGGTATGGGAGTGATGAAATCAAGTTACTTACACCTTCTTTCAGACCGTGACCACCTTCTTAACCTGGTTGGGATCTATTCAAATGCCTTGATGAGGAAAGAGGAGGAAGTTGATAGGCTTTCTCAAAAGCTTGTGGTCACTAGGGATTCTTTGGTGAGCACTTAGTTGGCACTTCAGGATTCCAAGAGACATGTGGATGAGCTTTTCTTAGAGTTGGGCTTGGCTAAATGCACATCATGTACAACAGAGACTCATTCATCCGGCACAGCCATGGCACTCGTTGATGATAGCAATATGAGTTCACCTAGTGTTCACACTCAGGATACAGATGCAGTGCCAGGTGGTGGTATAGACACATGAGTGTCGACTACTGATTCAGGTGTTAGTAGAGTTTTGAGTACCGGTCTCTTCTTCGATACTCTGGAGGCTGACATTGGTCAGTTGAATCAGAAGGAGATGATTCATTCTAGGAATTGCACGTTGGGTTTTTGTATAGATCTAGCACCTTGCCAGGAAGTAGATAGCATTCATGATGAGGGCAAGACAGTAAATGGCATTCATGGTGATGTTCTTGCTCAACCAACTCATCCTATTATGAGTAGTGAGCCTTCTTCCAAGGATGGCAGTATTGGATGGAATACACCTGATCATTCAGGTATTCCATTAGTGCAGTCAGGAGAGCTTCACCTTGAATGCATCTTGAGGTTTGTTCATCAGTTTGATTTCAGCCCACATGTACAGGACTTGACTACGTCATTGTTGGAGCAGAGAGGTGGATTGAATATATGGTATTCAGATCCACTCTGGTATGACACATTTTCGTCTTCTGGTGACGAGTCCAAGATTGGTGGGTCTTCTACTCGGTTCTCTCTTATTGATTACTTGGAGACTTGCAACTTTTTGGAGCTAGGAGGTATCAGAGTGGCACAACGAAAAGCAACATGGATTGATAGGGTACATCATCGCAGTATGGCAGAGTTCACTGATTAGCAATTGGCAGAGATCTGTGTGCACAATTTATATAGGGATGAGTTTCAGATTTGGGATCCAGGCGGAGGGGAGTTTTCTTTGTAGCCGAGATTGCTTGGGGACAAGCAATTTTAGGGAGGGCACACTGTAATGTCCCCATTTTTATAAGCATCAGTTTTCAGAGGGTTTAGCCTATTCCTGACCCTCACAGGCTAATACAGACGGTTAGAGGGTCTTCTGAGACAGTCTTGGTCAACAGAGGCTTTTATCTTCTTCGGAGTTCAGTGATTTTTAGTTCTAGCTTTCGTTTGGTGTCTCCAGAGGCTCGTTTGCTATATTTACTATTTATAGTAAGTCTGAGATTGGTTGAGAGGGACCCTTACATTTTTTAGTAAGCCACTTGGTCGCATTGAGATTTGCAGAGTTGACCCCAGTTTCAGTTGGCGAGATGAAATAATAAATAGTAAGGGAGATATTAATATTTTATCGTCTCAAATGATATTTATTAAATTAAAGGTGTTATTATAAAGTTATAACTTAACTTTATAATAAAGGGTCAAGTCGTCATTAAAAAGGGGGCCAAGTGAGCAATTAATTATATGGCGCCAATCCGAAGGTTGATAATAAAATATTAAATGATGTGAATGTTATAACATTTAATATTTTTAATTGTGCTTTTTGGGAGAAGTCGACCCTCTTGGAGAATTATAAATATTCATTGAAGAGGCAAAGAAAATCATTTGATTTGATGAAATTTGTTTGTGAGAAGAAACCAAGGGTTTTAGTCTTTCAATGTAATGTGCCCATTTTAGCTGACATTGTTTGTTGAGGAGTGAGCCTATCATTTTGACCCTTGTAGGCTGACGGATGTGATTAGAGGGTTGCTTTTGGCAATTGTCCTGCGTTTGGGAACATTACTCCATCAGTTGATTCAGGTTTGGGCCTTGGCAGACACTTATAGAGTGATTTACAAACACTTACTATTTATAGTAAGTTAGGCAGACAGGGGTTACTATTTCTAGCAGGGCACCTGGTTCAGTTGGTCAGCTTAGTTTCGACCCAGTTTGATTATTTGATGAGCAAACATTAATTTCTGGAGCATTTGATAATTATTAAAAGATTATTAATTTGACTTTGTAATATAAAGTCACTTTAATGAAATATTAAAGTTATTATTAATGGCAAATTATAAAGTATTTAATACTTTATAATAAGGAGGAAAAATTAATATTAAATGAGTTTTAATACTCATTTATAAAAAGGACGCCATTTATTAAGAATTTGCCTAAATCTCTAAAAGGGCAAATTATTATATTATTAAATGCAATTAAGTTGATTTTTTGAAAAGGGTCGAAGTTTTGAGGAAATGTTATATATTTCTCTTCAAGGCAAATCGAACTCATTATTGATGATCATTTGAATGTCTTTTATTCTCTCTAAGAGCATTGGGGTTTGTGAAATAAGGGTTTCTGTAAACATTGGATTTTGGAGAACGTTCCCTCTTCAGAATCAAACATACTGAGGCCGTGAAATACTAGTTGAAGATTGTCAGTTGAGTGGCTTCACATAGGAGTCATTACAGTGCATATTGTGAAGTTCTTATTCAGAGTTTGGATCGATTTATCTCCAATAGTGAATCTTTATCATTGGCAGTGGTTTATCCAGCATCTGGTATGAATTCCAAGGTTGTACGGATTTCTTATTTGCTGGTTCAGGCTATACTTTTGCAGCAGCTAGGGCCGTACTTTTCCTACAGGAAAAAATGCCTTGCCTTTTTGGTTGATTCATCCTTCAGAGGTGGCCCCTAGGGTTTATGAAGATTTTGCATCAATTTCGAGGTGGGAGATTGCTCTCATTCATTTAGCCGTACCATCTCATGCTTCTATATAGGCGACTGCAAGCTCATCCAGGTTCTCAATAAATAGCTTGCCTTTTTATTTGCATGTTTGATTCTCGCAGTTGTAAATGTTCTGAAAGATCAATAAATCACCTATCTTCAGATTCTAAACTGTATTCTATTATATTTAGTCTTCTGGTATTTTATTTTATTTTTCCAAGCATTTTCTTGCAAAATTGCATTATCTCTCTTTATTGCAAAAACCTCAAAAAAATCACAAAACTCTACAAAACAACAAAAACATTACATTAACGTCAGAAGTCAGGGTTAAGAGACATCTGGTCTCTTACAGTGGTATCAGAGCATAGTTTTCCTGCCATCTTGTGCTTTTTCAGATAAATTGTGCTTTTTCGATGCTTTTTCATGAGTAGAGACATTATATTCTATACCAAGGGTAGAGAAACAAGAAGAGTAGAGGATTGGACAAGTCCACCTATTCCAAAAGGTGAGACAGTATCAGGGGTTTTGGGTATACATAGATCCAGTTCTAGCAGCAGTGAGAACAGTGTCACTACACTGATGGCAGATCAAGAGGTTCCGACAGAGACTCATAGGGATCCAGGGAAAGAGCATGCCGGAGGTGAGATTTCTGATGACGAGTTCAGACGAAGGCATGATAACATGATGGACATGATGTCTCAGCTTATGGGCACAATGAGACAGCATTCACCATAGCAGCATGTCTTCTAGCTAGGGCAATCTAGCAGGACTGCAGGTGCGGAGCAGCCACAGGTGTCAGTACCATAGCAGACATCTTTCAGTGTTCCTGAGCGTAGGCCTGGACAACCTACTTTCCTTGCCAGAGAGGTCCCTCCAGTTCAGCAGGCAGAGCAGCCGGTCCCACAGCTGGAGTTTCAGACGCCCCAGGGTACATCAATGGTTGACATGACTAGGTACTTTGCAGAGTATTCGACATTGGATCCTGAGATCAGGTAGTCTTTGTCGTTTCACGAGTTTATGGATATGCATAGACCTAGAGGTGGAGGTAGATTTGAGCGTAGAGCTCCCCAGTACCAGCAACCACCACCATAGGTGAACTGAGATCTTTAGTATTCAGTGAGCAAGATCATCTTTCCCTATTTTGATGGCTCGGATAAAAGCTCAGCAAGGTCTTGGGTTTAGAAGTTAGACAATTATTTATCTCTGAGACCCATGCAGGAGGACGAGGCCATTAAGTTTGCTACACTGCATGTTGATGGGTTGGCACATGACTGGTGGCATCACGACATGTATACATTGGGTCATCACACGGTTACCACTTATCAGGAGTTCACGAGCAGGCTCATACAGTGTTTTGACAAAAAGGATCCAAAACTTTACTTCAGGGAGCTAGCTCAGCTCAGGCAGACAGGCAGTTTCGATACCTACATCAGTGAATTCCAGAAGATAGCAGTTATGGTGACATTTATTTCGGAAAGGAGACTTGTTATCTTGTTTATTGAGGGGTTATATGAGCCTATGAGAGGTTGGGTCAAAGCATTTGATCCTCCTAGTCTTCAGGAGGAGATGTAGAAGGAAAGGAGTATGGAGCTTGCTGCTCCGAAGAAACAATTTCAGCCTAAAACAAACAGCTTGCCTATTGAGGAGAGTCATACACCAGTTGCAGAACAAAAAATGAAAATAGCAGCAAGAATTGATGACGCAACTCGTGATGAACTGGGAAGGAAATAACTATGTTACTGGTGCAAGGAACCCTACAACAATGTATAAACCCTAGTTTCCCCCTGATACTGATTCTGACTGTGTTTTTAAGTTTTCTGACGTTTTTGGTTTTTTTTGCAAATTTTGAGTTTTTGATGCAATAAATGAATGGTACGGCTTTGCCAAAAAAATAATAATAAAATCTATGAAAATATCTAGCTCTTGAAAATGACAAAAAATGGATGCCAGTATGTTTATTTCTCTTCTGGAGCGATTACAATAATTTTTCTATTACATGCAATGAAATAAGCAATAGATTTGTAATATGTAAAGAACCTGGTAAACACAGCAATCTGATCTGATAATTGAATTGTACGGCTGCAAATAAGAAGTTCTCCCTCCGGATAAAGATGGCAGATGACTCCAGATGCAGGGGCGCCACTCTGGTGAAGATAGGAAGCCAAGAGGAGAGGCGTTTCTCCTTCCAAGCAAAAGGACGGCTCAAACACAGATGGTACGGCCTGGTACAGTACGGCCTGATGTCAGAAAACAGCATTCAATAAATGTACGGCCTCCTTGTTACTTAATGTCTGGATCTCTGGATATGATGCACCAAGAAGAATAGATGCTCCCTGAATGCAAATACTGACTAAACTCTGAAGATTGTATATTCTCTGAAGATCTGTGATTTCCTCTGAGTGAGAAAACCTCTGCTGGCAATAGATCAAGTGGTATTTCACACCCTCTGAATTGCTTTCCGATGGAGATGGCTCGTTCCCCAAGGAATTCAGTTCAAACCCTAAGGTTCTGTGCTCAGATCAATTTGATCAGTTTCTCAAAATCCAATAATCACATAATGCTCAAAAACCAAGGCAAATCCACTCTTATGCTGAAAAGTGCGATTTCCTTAAGAATAGGGTTTTGATAAAATATTCACATTTTGATCTTTTAATAATTCAATAGTCTCTGCTGAATATTTTAATATAAATCAAATGTCAATTTTGGCCCCTTCAATGATGGCGCACCCCTCAATGAGAAATCACTTAAGTTATAAATTAATATTATAACTTTATATTATAATCATTAATAATTAATATTTAATTAATGCAATTAAATATTAATATCTTCCTCGATACTCATCCGATGACTGATCCGTCTGATGCTGACGAACTCTGAAGTGATTCCGAATACTGCCACAGCCATCTTGCTAAAGAATAGCCCGGAGGGTCCCTGCTTGCTGCAGGGAACTTCACTAAAATAACAGTGCGCAAAAAGAGTCTCGTCGAGGCCAAAGCGAGACTACTGATCAATCTCTGCTAACTGAAGCTGAGCCAAGCTCCGAAGTGACCCTCTATCCAGTCTATCAGCCTACGAGGGTCGTGTGATAGGCCAATCCTGTACTCCGAGAGATGTCACTGAGAAGGGGACATGACACATTTCCATTCTGGATTGGGTAGCACATACTTGGTGTTGAGTTTGCTTTCAACACTTGTAGTGGTAGAGATCTTCTGACCATATGTTCGTCCATCTTGGACACATTCTTGGTTAGAGTTACCTTCAGCATGCATTGAGATCCTCTTACCATATGTTCGTCCATCTTGGACACATTCTTGGTTAGAGTTACTTTCAGTTGCAGTTCGATTTAAGGTACTGACGATCCTCTTGCCATATGACAGCCTCTCTCTTGTTGAGATTGAGTGCGCATTCTTGGCAATGAGTTACTTGTAACTGCTGGTTTGATTGAACTCACCCTAACGGGTTCTTGTTTGTTGAGTTGCTATATTGAAAAAATTGGGAAAAATTAGTCTGGTTCTTTTCAGTCAGAAGGTGATTACTCTACTTGACACTGGCGCCACGCATAACTTTATAGATGCATGGTTAGTAGAGAGACGAGGCATACAGACAAAGGAGTTTGAGGGTATTCGAGTCAAGGTGGCTGATGGATACACCCTCAAATGTGATAGGAGAATAACAGATCTTCCAATGCGACTTAACAACTATGAGTTCAAGGCTGAATTCTACGTTGTTAATATGGGAGATATTGATGTGGTACTTGGGATGGCATGGCTTCACGATTTGGGTGAGTTCACACTCAATCTTTGAGACATGGAGATGAAGTTCAAGGTAAACGGGAAACCACATGTCATAAAGGCCATCAGAGATAGTAATTTGAGAGTGGTATCTTTTAGACGAATGGAGAGGCTCATTCGTCATGATATGGTAGATTGGGTTGCAGAGTGTATGTTGTTACCAGCACAGCAAGAGCAGCAAAAGGTTGAGTACCATCCTGACATTCAGATACTGAGGACTAAACACTCTAAAGTGTTTAGTGATATTCCACCTAGCAAACCTCCAGACAGGGGCATGAGCACATTATCGAGTTGGAGGAGGGTGCAAATCCCATTATGATCACACCCTACAAACATCCGAAACGCCTCTAGGATGAGATAGAGAAAACAATCAGTGAGTTGTTGGCTATGGGGCATATCAGACCTAGCAAGTCACCTTTTGCTTCATCGGTTGTATTGGTGAAGAAAATGGATGGGTCACTATGGATGTGTATTGATTACCGCCAGCTTAATAAGAGAACAATTAAAAACAGGTACCCTATACCCCGCATCGATGAGTTGATTGATGAGTTGCACAGTGCTATCTTCTTCACGAAGATTGGCTTGAGATCCGGGTACCATCAGATATGGATGATGGAGCAGGACATAGAGAAAACCGCCTTCAGGTGCCATTGCGGTCACTTCGAGTTCTTGGTTATGCCTTTCGGTCTAACCAACGCCCCTGCTACCTTTCAGGCTACAATGAACAAAGTTTTCAGTCCTCAGCTACAGAGATTTGTGTTGGTCTTGTTCGATGACATTCTGGTGTACAGTAGGTCATGGGAGGAGCATTTAGCTCACTTGGATACAGTTTTGGGTATTTTGGCTGAGGAGTCCTTGTATGCCAAGGAGTCCAAGTGTGAGCTAGCCATGGTTGAGTTGTTGTATCTTGGGCACATCATCAGTGCCAAGGGAGTCAATATGAACCCTGAGAAGGTCTGAGCCATAGTAGAGTGGCCAGTACCAGAGAACCTTACCCAGCTCAAAGGATTCATTGGGTTATGTGCTTTTTACAGATGATTTGTTAGCGGGTTCTCACGTCACGCCGCACCCCTTATTGATGTGACAAAGAAAGGGGCATTTGCTTGGTCACCACAGGCTCAGGAATGTTTTGACAGGTTCAAGGTGATTATGACTTCGTGTCCAGTTCTAGCACTACCTAACTTTACGAAGTCTTTTGATTTGTATTGTGATGCCTCAAGAGAGGGCATTGGTGCCATATTAATGCAAGAGAGACACCCTATTGCTTTTGAGAGTAGGAAGCTTAGGGTTCCTGAGAGATTTTATAGCATTTATGACAAGGAGATGTTAGCCATTATGCACGCTTTGGCTAATGTAAAGAACCGGACCAAATTTTTTCAATTCTCAAATTACAATCAACAATGCAACACACCCGTTAGGGTTAGATAAATCAAACCAGTAGTTACAATATAACTCTTTGCCAAGAATGCGCACTCAATCTCAACAAGAGAGAGGCTGTCATATGGCAAGAGGATCGTCAGTACATTAATCAAAACTGCAATTGGAAGTAACTCTAGCCAAGAATGTATCCAAGATGGACGAGCATATGGTCAGAGGATCTCTACCACTACAAATGCTGAAAGTAAACTCAACACCCAGAATGTGCTTTCAAACCCGGAGTGGGAATGGAGCTACTATAGGGCGGAGATGTACGATATTACAATGCAAATCAAAGTAAATAGGCGGCAAGCCAGCCTCTTCCACTTATTCAGTGGGCAATTACAAACATGATAAGCAAAACTGAGAGAAATGCTAACAGTACTACTGTTCAGCTTACAATGAGAAGTAGAATGCCTGCAAGATCAAGGATTTAAGCTCTACAAGTTGCTGCAATAGTAAAGATGTCATCCACTAGGTCAATAATGAATTCCTAACACCCTTCCTTCGCTAATATGCAATTTTCTCAAGTCTGATCTCACAGACCAGCAACATGAATTACAGAACCAGCAATACATAAACTCAATGAAAAGCTCACAACTCACTCATTTCTCACTCAAATTACATGAAAACTGATGCAAAATACTCTTAAAATGATGGCGCCTAGTTTAGTTATGAAAAAGGACAGCTAAAAGTGGCTATTAATTAATGGCACGGATCCCAAAGCACTCCAGAAAGGGCGCCCTACAAGGAATGACGAATTTTCTTTATAAAATCATAAACTTCGTATTAAAATCTGCAAATATTCATGAAGGGTCTCTTCCAACAGAGAAAACCAATGAGACAATACCCAGAACAACTCTTTTTGTATTTTTTGATTTATGAGTGAAACTATAGATTCAGCCCTGTTATCAGCAACTCAGAAAATGACATAAAATGCAATAAACTGAACTACATAAGTAAACCCAAACTACAAATGCAAACCTCACTACAAAATGTCACTCAAACAAGCAAACCTCTCCACTAGGTGCTATCTCTCAAGCACGAAGTCGAGCCAAGGCTAGGAGGCATTCATTCCTCGAAGCAATCCTGTTACCATTTCGGCAGCATAACAATATAGAAGTCATAAGATACTAAAATGAAGGCCCAAGGCTTCCTTATATAATTTTGAGAAGACCCTCCAGAAGCTTCTAGAAAAGAAACCCTAATTTTCAAATTTGAATTGTCTTCTTTTCCCTCCAATTTGGGCGCCCCCTTTCTCAAGGTTTAATTTTACTTTATTTTAAAATCTTCACTCCATAAAATGGGCGTCCTTTTCTCCAAGTAATATTTTGAACTTTAATATATAATAATTCACCTCAATGAGGCGTCCACCCATAAAGACCACCTTTTAAAACAACTTAAAGTTCAATCACTAGGCTAAGGGGGGGTCAACAGTAAAATATAACATTAAAATATGACTTTATTTAAATAATTTGACTTATCTCTCCAAATGCGCCCCAAAGCCAAAAATGAACAAGCCAACTGAACTGACTGAAGAAGAAAGCCAACTGCACTGGAAACTGCATGATCACTGCCAAAAATAGAATTTACTAAAAATAGTAAATTCGGAAAGTTGCTCGGATCAAACTGCATGCGACACCATTGCGAAGCTTTCTGAAAACCGAGAAAGAATCTAGAATCCAAACAACCAAACTCCAACAAGCAAAACCCTGAATCATCAAGAGAACCCATCAAACAGCCGGAAACCCTAATTCTGCCACTGACCAGCTGACAGCACACTGAGAATAGGCTACCAATCACTGAAAACGGGGACATTACAGCTAAGTTCAGGCAATACCTGGTGGGCAGTAAATTCAGTGTGCGTACAAATCACAATAGCCTGAAACACTTCCTTGGACAGCGAGACTTAAATGAAAGGCAACAAAAATGGGTCAATAAACTGCAATCATATGATTTTGATATCACCTTCATTAAGGGGAAGCAGAATGTTGTAGCTAACGCATTGTCTCGCAGACCTCAGTTGAATGCTATGGCACAAATCTCCAAGGATTGGAGGCACAGGATTATTGCAAAGTATGCTAAGAACCAATGGGCTTCTAGCATAGTTGATGGGATAGAGCAGGATAGTAGGTACACCGTTGTGAATGACTTGATCATTTACAAGGGGCAGATTTTTTTGGTTCCTGATTCAGAGTTGAAGGATACAGTTCTGAGAGCCTTTCATGATCTTCCTATGGCGGGCCATCCCGGTTATTTCAAAACATATAAGCTAGTACGGGAACAATTTACTTGGAAAGGGCTAAAGAATGATGTTCTTCGATATGTTCGAGAGTGTTCTGTTTGCCAGCAGAACAAACAGGAACACACATAGCCTGTTGGATTGCTTCAACCACTTCCGATACCTCACAGAAAGTGGGAATGTTTATCAATGGATTTTATCACGGGCTTTCCGAAAGCCCAAGGGAAAGATTGTATTTACGTGGTTGTTGATCGGCTGACAAAATATGCACACTTCTTTCCGATCACCACTACATTCACAGCATCGCAGACTACAAAGCTCTTCTTCAGAGAGGTATTCAGGTTACATGGTTTGCCTCGGACTATAGTTAGCGATGGAGACAGTCGGTACATGAGCAACTTTTGGCAGGAGTTGTTCCGACTTTGTGGAACCGAACTGACACCTAGCACCAACTACCATCCACAGACAGATGGGCAGACAGAGATCGTCAATAAGTGGGTGGTAGGATATCTGCGTAATTATATAGCTGGACAGCAAAGAGCTTGGGAGAGGTGGATATACCTCTGCGAGTATTGTTATAACTCTACTCACCACATGACTATACAGATGACGCCCTTTATGGCATTATACGGGTATGAGGCGCCCAACTTTTTTGATTTGGTGTTGAGTGATAGCAGAGTGCCTAGCGCAAGTGATATGTTACAAGATCAGCAGGATATTATGAGGTCTCTCAGAGACAATATTCAGCGGGCACAAAATTAGCAGAAGCAATATGCTGATCAGAAAAGAGTTGAGCGTTCCTTTGCAGTGGGTGACATGGTGTATCTCATGTTAAAACCTTACCGTCAGTCCACTCTGCGGAAGAGTGGTGCAGAGAAGTTGAAACCTCGTTACTATGGTCCATTCTGAGTCATCAGACGAGTGGGCGAGGTTGCATATGAGTTGGATTTACTGACGGATAGTAGGGTTCACAACGTGTTTCACATTTCTCACCTAAACAAGGCGTTGGGTCAGCATGTGATTCCCTCTCCAGTACTGCCACCCCTTGATGACGAGGGGAAGTTGATATTAGTGCCTGAGGCCATCCTCGATGTTAGAGAGAGACATCTTCGGAGGCGGGTTATCAGAGAGTATTTGATTAAATGGAGAGACTTGTCGGTTGAGGATGCTACATGGGAGTCAGAGGAGATTTTACAGCATCCAGAGCTGAGATTGCTTGAGGACAAGCAATTTCAGGGAGGGCGGACTGTAATGTCCCCTTCCTAGGCCGTACAGTTGATTCGGGGGTTAGCCTATCATTTAGACCCTCGTAGCTGACAGATGTGTTTAGAGGGTTATTTTGGCAGTTATCCAGCGTTTGGGGACACTACTCCATCAATTGATTCAAGATTTGGGCCTTGGTAGGGACTTATAGAGTCAATTTCAGGCACTTACTATTTATAGTAAGTCAGGCAAGCAAGAGTTGCTATTCCTGGCAAGGCACCTGGTTCAGTTGGTCAGTTCAGTTTCGACCCAGTTTGACAGTTTGGTGAGCAAATAGTGAATATCAAAGCATTTAATGATATTGGGAGAAATATTTAAGTTGTGACTTTATAATATAAAGTCAATTAATTAAATATTAAAATATCAATGGAATAATATAAAGTATTTAATACTTTATATTAAAAGGACGATTATTGATGACTTATTTATTCAATAATCATTTATTAAAAAGGGACGCCATATTTTAATAATTTCTCCTAAGTTCAAAGGGAGAATTTTATAATATTTTAAATGCTCATTCACTTGCTTTTTTGGGTCGACTTATTGAGAGAAGATATATATTTTACTTCAAGGAAAATCGAACTCATTATTCATGATTATTCTAATTTGTCTTTATTTCTCTCTGAGAGCATTCGGGTTTGTGAAACAAGGGTTTCTGCAAACATTGGATTTTGGAGAACGTTCCATCTTCAGAATCAAACATACTAAGGCTGTGAAATACCAATTGAAGCTTGTCAGTTGAGTGGCTTCATTCAAAGGTCATTACAGAGCTTATTGTGAAGTTTTATATTAGAGTTTGGGTTGATTTATCTCCAGTGGTGAATCTTCTTCATTGGCAGTGATTTACTCAACATCTAGCACAAATTTCAAGGTGGTACGGATTTCTCTATTGCTGGTTTGGGCCGTACTTTTACAGCAACAAGGGTCGTACTTTTCCTACAAGCTAAGACGCCTTGTCTTTTGGTCTTTCGGCTTCATCATTTTGGACGCCTAGGATTTCTGGAGCTTTTGAACTGATTTCAAGGTGGGAGATTGCATTACTTCATTCAGCCGTACCATCTCATGCTCCTTTTCAGGCGACTGCAAGCTCATTCAGGTTCTTCAATAAATAGCTTGCCTTTTTACTTGCATGATTGAATCTCACAGTTGTAATTGTTTTGAAAGATCAATAGATCATCTAGCATCAGATTTTAAGCTGTATTCTTTCATATTTAGAGCTCTGGTATTTTATTTTAATTTTCCAAGTATTTCTTGCAAAATCACATTATCTCTTAATTTGCAAAAAAACCACAAAAAAATCAAAAACAAACAAAAATTCACATTCACCGTCAGAAGTCAGGGTTGAGAGACACCTGGTCTCTTACAACAAACTGCACCATTGAAAAGAGTGTAGGTTTCAGAAGGATGCAGCATTGTGATGGATGAGTGGACGGATACTAGAAACCGTCCACTACTTAATATCATGGTAACATGCAGCAAAGGGCCTTATTTTTTGAAGGCATTGGATTGTTCGGGGCATGAAAAAAATGCAAAGTATCTTTATAACTAGCTATGTGACAGCATTGAGGAGGTAGGGGCATCACATTAGTCCAAATTGTTACAGATGCTACCCTTGTTTGTAAAGTAGCAGGCATGTTGGTGCAAAAGAAATACAAGCATATATTTTGGACACCATGTTCTGTGCATTCATTGAATAATGCACTCAAAGCTCAAAGATATTGGCAAGTTTGAGTGGGTTTCAGCTCTCATAGAAAAAGGCACAAAAAATCAAATGTTTATATGCAACCATCACCAAAAACAAGCTATTTATCAAAAATTTGCCAAGGTGGAGCTTCTCAAACCAACTGATACAAGGTTTGATTCTTATTTTATCTATGCTCCACGGGGTTTCGAGGACAGGGAGTACCCGGTACAGCGGGACGAGTTTTCGGTATGGGGGTACTTTTGGGTCATTTTTTAGGGGACGGAAGGGGATGACTGATAAAAAAATAGGGAAATTTTTAAAAATATAGAGAAATTTCAAATGCTCATAGCATAACATTGATAAAGCATTCATTCTAGACATTGTATAAGCTTAATACATATCATTAGACTTGAATTGAGATTTCACATGAGAATAGACAAACAAATTAACAAAATTCAAATGCTTTTCATTATATATGTGCATACATATCATATAAAAGTCTGATAATTATAACCAAAATGCCCAAAGGCTCCAAGACTCAACTATGAAATGACATGATAAACATAAAACTAAGAAAATATATCGCTGTCCAAGGTCCGTAATCAGCAGAAGGTAGGTGTAAATCAGCATCGCCCTCGCCATCGGAGCTCGAGTCTAAGTGAGTGTCAGTGTCCATGTCAATAGAAGGACCTACCTCAACCAATGGAACCCCAACCAATCCCTCATGTGCATCCTCCTCCTCAATCTGTATAGCATCTTTGGGATTAACATCCCAACATAAGGCTGGAGTCTGACGATACTGACTAGTCTAGCGATCCTATAGCCGCAAAGCACTGTGTACTGCCACCAACTTCTCTGATCGTCTAGAGGTAAGGTCGTTCCTCTTGACTGATTGGATGAAGCTATATGTGGACCAATTCCTCTCTGCAGTAGAGGAATTGGCAACCTGTGAAAAAAGGCGAATGGCAAGTAATCTCAACTCAAGTGCATCCTTCCCCTGCCACGTCCACCATCCAATAGGGTCGGTTTGAGCCAATGTAGCTCTATCCATCCTCGCCTCTGGTTTTTCGAAGGTTGGACCACAAAGATTGGCAAATGCAAGCCACTGTGTGCGAAGTATAGTAAATTCCT
Source organism: Sequoia sempervirens (assembly GCA_007258455.2). Classification (NCBI taxonomy): domain Eukaryota; kingdom Viridiplantae; phylum Streptophyta; class Pinopsida; order Cupressales; family Cupressaceae; genus Sequoia; species Sequoia sempervirens. Next base: position 494,557,612 of record VDFB02000017.1, read on the forward strand.
CTGAAGTATACATTTTTGTAAGGGCCTTCATGAAGCCTTCTTTCACCTCTTCATCATGCGATGGAGCCACTCTCCCAGGTCTCGGTGCATACCATTTCGGATTGAGAGCATAGGCTGCCATATGAAGCGGGGTGTTCATAATGTCCCACCGTCGCGTCACAAGGGGCCTAAGATGCTCCTCATAAAATGCCAAAGTAGGGTCCCTGCTATAAATTGCTTGCTTGATCTGTCCAAGCATACTATCAAAGATCTCATAAATCTCTCCAAGGCTAGGAGAGTCAGTATCACTATATCTAATCACTTGAACAATAGGCTGGATGAAGGAGCATACATATCTGCAAGTGCAAACAAGTTACAAAAATTAAAATCAGCTAGCCTATAAATATTAAATAATAAAATGTCAAATGAAAATCAGCAATAATAAAATTAAGAAATAATTCAAATAAATAATAAAATCAGCAATGCCAATTTTCGTACCTCATTGTGGACCACCAGTCATCATCAAGGATATTTTGTTTCACCCTTTTTCCCTCCACTATGCTTGACTCATGCCATCTACCCCACTCTACATTGACCACCATTAATTGTAGAGCCTCTTGGATCTCAATCATCCTCTCCAATAAAATGAAGTAGCTGGCATATCTAGTCTCCACGGGCTTGAGGAATTCCTTCCTCGAAAATGTTCTAAACAAAGCAAGTGAAATCTAATGGTTGCAAATGAATATTTGCACCTCTCTAGCCTCTGCAACCACTGCCTTCACCCAATCTATCTTCCCAATGTCCTTCAAGGTATTGTTCAATTCATGCACACAACAAGGGGTCCAAAAAATGTGCTTATAAGCACTCTCCACCATCAATCCAGTTAATTTACACACATGGGTTGAATCGGTCACTACCTGGCAATGGCATATCATCAAGTTGATATGAGATTACTAGATTAGTATAGAATATAGATATCAAAATGAAAATTTTAAATAACTATGAAGAAAATCAAAATAAAAAATAAGAACGAAAGAAAATCAAATTAAATCATACCTGCACAACATTAGAGGCTCCAACCTCCTCTATAGCATCTCTCAAAATCTGAAATTGGAAGGTTGCATCCTTCCTTTTGCCTGAACAATCTACAGCTCTAAGAAAATAAGAGCCTGTTGTACTAGTGACAATAAGATTGATGAGTGGCCAATGTTTGATATCGGTCCACCCATCCATGATTATGGAGCAGCCATCTGTCAACCATGTTTGTCTCATATCCTCCATCAAAATACTCACCTTGGAGTACTCTTTATCAAGAAGGGTGGTGCATAGCTTAGTTTCTCCAAGTGGAACATATGAAGGACCAGCAGCTATAATATCTTTTCACATTTGTTTAAAATATGGTGAATGTGAGACATGAAATGGTATAGCATTAGCATTAAAAAACTTGGCAATAGAGGAATCAGCCCCATCTCTTATTGTAACATTAAACATATCAGCAACATTCATACTCCTTTTCTTTCCTCTAGTAGAATCCTCCCCCACATGAGATTGAGAAGCTGAAGCAACATCCACTAATGGTGTAGGCATTCCTGTACTAGGCTGCAAACTCTCAACTGAAACCCCTTTACTTAATGCCTCCCCCTCCATATGCAATGTAGTTGCCTTATTTTTTTACACCCTTTCACCCCTTGACCACCAATCCACAAAAGATGGCAATAAACTCTTGTATAGCTGCCCCTATATTGTTTGTGGCACAAATGACACTCCCATACTCTACTACCCCCTGAGTTTTTTTTCTTGTCTTTATCAACTCTTGTTGCAAATTGTAGTAGAGGTTTTTTGGGGTCAAATGGGCCTTTTGCCAATTTTTTGAGGATTTCAGATGGACATTCAAATGGGTTTGAACTTGCTGACCCTACTACACTCCCACTCTCTGAACACCCCCCAATGTTTGCAGTTGCACTAGCTCTAGGTCTATTTCTTGTTCTTTGAGTTTGAGTTCTTTCTTGCACTTGAATTTCAATATCCTCACTTTCACTATCACTACTGCTACTCATGGTTGTTTGCTAAATTTTTATTAAGTTTCTATTTCAAAGAGCTGCAAGTTCAAAAAAAAAAAACCCACAATGCCCTTCCTATGTGTTGAAAAACTTAAAAAAATCTTGCAAAAATTAAAAACAAATAGCAAATACAAAACAAAGATGAAAAACATACCTCTAATATGGTGGAAATGATGCCCTAAGCTCCTCTTCAAACTGTTGTTCTCTCCTTCACTCAGCTGCTCTTCTTTTGCTCTCCTTCACTTCACAAGGAAGAAGTAAAAATGAGTTGTTTTTCTCATTTTAGGCCACATATAAGGTAAAAATTAGGTTAAGTGGCATGAGGCATCCCTTGTGGGCCTGGCATGAGGCGTCCCTTGTGGGCCCGCCCATGCCTTTTTTAAAATTTAAAAAACTTTAATTTTTTTAAAAAGTGCATCTGATTTTTTGCTGGGCCATAGGGTACGGCTAGCCGTACCCAATGTGGACGAGGGACGGCTGGGCCATATCGGGTACTCCTAGCCATACCCTACGTCCCCTGCTAGTTTGTAAAAAGTCCCCGGTAAGTACCGGGTACTTGGAGGGCAAAAGGGGAAGGCTAGGGGACGTTTCCTAGCTGTCCCCGCATCCCCGTTTTGTACCCAGTATGGGAAACGGCCAAGAAACACAGGGGACGCATCCCCGTGGGGCACAATTTTATTCTTCTTCACCGTCTTTGTGAAGTGAAAGGTGCTTTGTGTTCCACGGTTGTTAGTGATGTATGGGCAACTTGGAGGCAATCTACATCAAATGATGCAATCGAGGTGAGAGGTATGATCCTTGATGACCGTTTTGGGCTGATGTTAAATTTGTTGTGGACTTTATTCAGCCCATATGTGAGGTGGTCAAATTTGCAAATTCAGACAAGCCATGTTTGGGGGAAATTTATGAAGAAATAGATTCCATGTGTGAAAGAATTAAGAAAATAACAGATGCAAAAGATCCTTCACTATATCCTTTGATAGAAGATAAGTTACATGGAAGATGGAACAAACTTAACACACCTCTTCATTTTGCTGCCTATGCCTTAAATCCTAAATGGCATAATATACAAGAGACCAATAAGAGGGCTCCATATGAGGATAGAGAGGTAATGAAGGGGTTTTGGGCTGCAATAAAAAAGATATATGGCCGAGGTGAGGAAGCATTAGTTATAAGGAGTCAATGGAATAAGTTTTCACGTGGGCATGGTGACTTTTCTTCCGTGGAAGCTTTATATGATATGCGAGCAAAGAAAGACCCTATAGAGTGGTGGTGGAACCATGGAGGTGAAACACCTAAATTGCAATCATTTGCAATAAGATTACTCTCACAAGTAGCTAGCTCTTCATCTTGTGAGAGAAATTGGAGTACTTATGGTTTTATTCATTCACTAAAGAGGAACCGATTGGGGTCAAAGAAAGCAAAGAACCTGGTGTACATTCATAGCTCACTTCGCCTTCTCTCTCGTGTAGATCCTGCATACAATGAGGGTCCTTCAGCAAAATGGGACCAAATTTCACCTGATGAAGATGTTGCAGCCATAGTGGATGAAGTGGTTGAACCAGATGGCCTTATTGATTTACCCCCAGTTCTACTACCAGCAAAGGAACCTGAGTTAGAGAGTGATGAGTATTTGGAGAGCCTCATAACTAAGGACCTTGACATTGATGATATTGATGTGGTGTAGATGATATGAGATATGAGATAGATTTCTAATTTTTGTTTTTTGTTTGCATATCAGCCAATCGAACTATCAATATTTCTGAATTTCAATATGTAATCGAATACGTAATGTCAAATGTCAACTTAGAAGTTAGAACTATGATTAATGATTATGAAATTTGAAGTATGAACTCTTTGACACAATGTGACAATGACATTTGGATTTGAATTTTGTGTATTTAAAGTTAATGTTCATTCTTAAACTTTACTACTGCTATTGTTTTGAAAGTTCAATGTCATTATATTTTCAGATTTTCTATATATTATTAATTTTTATATTAAAAAAAAAAATGGCGTCTCCAAGTACCCCCATCTTCTATTTTCAAAAAAATGCCATACCGGTACTAGTACCAGTCTCCCGTACTAGTACCAGTCTCCCGTACGAATACCAGTACCAATATCGCAGCAACTATGGATAACATAGTTGGTTATCATAATAGGTATAAGGACCTCATGAAAAGGGAATTAAGTACCTTTGAGGGTTTTGAGGAGTTCTACATGCCTCCAATTCTGAATGAGGAGGGAGAGGTAATGCCTTGCAGGGAGTGGAAGTCCAAATTTGCAAATATTATCACTCCCATGTACAATAAGATTAATAAAGGAGAGGTGGATGCAAATCAGCTAAACCTATGCATTGATTCACTTGCAAAATTGGAATATAGTTTGCTAGGTTTCCCTGATATGGTGCAAGTTTTGATTGGTGATGACTACAAGTCTCATCTAGAACGATTCAGAAAAAAATTTCCACCTAGGATGGACACATTAGCAAGACACGATGAAAACAAAGAGGAGAGTGCTGCAACTTGAGTTGCATTTCAATCGGTCTTCATCAACTAGGTATAACTGTTGCATGGTCTTGTCAAGCAAAGAATGTCAAAATTGTCCTATCATCTGCAAGGAGCAATTTTGAGAAGATCACCTCCATAAGCTAACATCAATGCTCCAAAAGATCTCCAACTACTTTTTGGGTGGTTATTGCCTTTTGTAATTGGTTTTGTCCTATGTACATAATGTCACCACTTGGTTTTTTGTCTTCTAGTGACTAAGTGGTGGAATGAGGCTTTTTGCTTGTTACTTCCCTTGTGTCTATAAAAAGGAATTTCGAGCCTCATTTCAAAGGTTTGAATCTTAGGGGTCTTTAGTCATTGTAAGTATTTGTATAGAATTAGGTCTTGTATAGGCAAGTCTTCTGAAATTCAAAGAAGAGATGTTGTAATTTTGCTCTGTAATAACAACATATGATTCATATACTCTGTATTTTCTCAATTTTGAGCATCAATCTATCATACTCTCCAATATTGTAACACATTCTCTTTCGAATCAATATAATCAAGGATTGTTTATGATTCTCATATCACATTTTCTGTTATGGATGCTTGAACTGTTAGCTTTTGTTCAATGAATGGATTAAATTTGCTTTCATTTCGTTCATCAGAGATTGTGTCGTTGCAATAAGGATTTATAAGTAATATGACAACATTGTCTTTTGTTGGTTTCTCAGTGTAAGGCATTGAGATTATAAGAAGCCAAGGGTTGGTCTGTTGTAGGAAGCTTTACTTCATTTCTTGACTTTGTAATGGATAAGCCACTGGCCAAAATGATTCACAAAGCTTAGGACTAAGGCAGAATCAAATATAAACAAAATCAAAATCTTACTTTTACCGCATTTTTATTGTTTTATGCTCAAGTCCCCAATAACAAAGTAATATAGAGCATATAGAGGGTTTTGAAGATGATTTAGCAGGTCAGGCTTACCTTCTATAAAAATAGTGTGAAGAATCGGTTTCAAAGACATCATTGTAAGCACTACTATATGATTGATGATGTTATAGGGGAATCCACCTTGGTTTTGCAGAATCAAATATAAACAAAATCAAAATCTTACTTCTACCGCAAGGCAGAATCAAATATATACAAAATCAAAATCTTACTTATATTGCATTTTTATTGTTTTATGCTCAAGTCCACACTAACAAAGTAATACAGAGCATATAGGGGGTTTTGAAGATGATTTAGCAAGTCAGGGTTACCTTCTGTAAAATTAGTGTGAAGAATCTACTTCAAAGACATCATTGTAAGCACTGCTATATGATTGATGATGTTATGGGGGAACCCACCTTGGTTTTGCAAAGTCAAATATAAACAAAATCAAAATCTTACTTTTACCACAAGGCAGAATCAAATATATACAAAATCAAAATCTTACTTTTATCGCATTTTTATTGTTTTATGCTCAAGTCCACACTAACAAAGTAATATAGAGCATATAGAGGGTTTTGAAGATGATTCAGCAGATCAGGCTTACCTTCTGTAAAATTAGTGTGAAGAATCTATTTCAAAGACATCGTTGTAAGCACTACTATATGATTGATGATGTTATAGAGGAACCCACCTTAGTTTTGCAAAGCCTAAAGTGCAGAGGAGAAAATATAAAATCTATCTCTTGTTCGTTGGTCACTGACCTAGGGTTTTTTATCATAAGATTTAGCTAACCTTTAGAAAAACCTAAACAATCAGTTGGAAACGCATACATTTATGCAAACCCTCTATGAATCTTGTATAGCGTGTATACTTGTAAATTATATTAGTTTTAGATTTAGTTAGATCTTTGGGAGCTTCCCTTACAATTTGAAGAGAAAATTTACAGTATTTGTTGTTCCATTTTGTGTTGTCTAGAAATAGACAAATTAAAATGCTAAAATCTCTAGCCCCATGCTCTATTTACACTTTTTGAGTATTGTAGGGATAGGTATGCTTGAATGGTACAAATAAATCCGTATTTTCCCTTTTGCTATTATATATGTTAGGGAATTTTCAGTTTCATTGCATATGAATCAAATCCTCAAAGGGCTATAATCATGAACAAGAAAAATTCCTTAGTGAAGGGGAAGACACTGATAGAAGTAAAATTAAATTTTCCTGATGAGAAGAAATCTCCTACAAAAATCAGAACAAAAGGATCATAGATGATAACCATCAAAAAAATCCAAATGGGGGAAATGATGGGAATGGCATTTGGGACCCAACCTTAATGGTCAAAATCTTCTAAATGAAAACTTATTCTTGGAATATAGCAAGCCTCAAGGACCTAGTAAAAGAAAAGATTGTGTATGGGTTTTATTAATAAAGACAAGTTGAATATTCTTTCTTGAAGAAACAAAGCTAGGGAAGGAAATATGGAACTGTACAGGTTGTGAAGGCATCAAAGTAAGATCAAATAAGTAACTTGGAGGCTTAGTATTCCTCCTGAAACTAAACCTAGTAACTTGCCCATTTGTGGACAATTCTAAAGTCTAGATCAGCTAATGAGTTCAAAGTAAAATTTCCTGCTTAAATTTTCTACTTATAAATTTCTATTGACATCAAAATCCAGGCTGAAGGAGCCCATCTAATGGAACCACATGTGGACAAAATGAAAAATAAACTAAGCATGATGTTAACACAGGAATTCCAGAAAGTTTCAACAAGACAAAATATAATTGGATATGTTTTGCATTATAAGGTCATTTTCATTTTCTAAGGTATCATTTCTCCTTGAAGGCTATTTTGGGCTAAGTTTCTGTCATTTCTTTGTAATTGAGAATATTTAAGGTTATGTGCATCATTATATTTCAGACACCACTGGATTATAGAAATTTGTGTACACTCCATCAATCATTGGTTGTTCATGTAAAATATTTAAGGACATTTCTCTCATTACCTCAGGCCTCCTTACAACAACATAATTCTTTAAAGATAGTTCCAAATTGCCAACTCGTCTATTTTTCTTCGGTATAAATAAAATTCTGAGAAGTTAAAATCATAGAATTGAAAAAAGAAGTCTACTGACTACATATATGAACCATTCTTTTCCCTACACAGAAAGAGAATGAATGTCACAGTTTTTGGCAAAGCAAACAGATTTCATATTCAGTACCCTTTTTTGGACTAAAGAAAGCATACCAATCGATTCAAACTATCAAACTCCTTGACCACATCAGTAAATTTCTCCACGTCTTCTTCATCAATAGACACCATTAAATCCTGAAAATAAATAGAGAAAAATAATACATCGCTTCAAGCCTCTCAAGAACATCTATAGCATTCCAAATGTTTTTTGATATGTATTTGAGTTTTTCTCAAACACAAGTCACAAAATGTGAGCACTGACATTAAATGGGTTTGATCTTCCTATAAATAGCATATCAAAATAACAGACATTATTCTATAAAAAGAATAGAAGATACTCACAGCTAAGAATTTGCATTCTCGTGTGCCTGAAAATGTGGGATCAAGTTCCTGAAGTGATAGTCATGTTAGAATTGTTTCAAATAAAAGCAATCCTGAAATTTACAATACTGCAGAATTTTCAATTTCTTTTAATATAAGAACCTGATACTTCTCCAATGCATTGTTCAGTGCCATCGTGTCCCCTCTGCAAATCTGGCAAAGCCCAGCATTGAGAAGATACCCCTTGACACTGTACTTCAGCAAGCTATTATTGATAGATTCTTTTGCTACAGACTCAAATATTTCTATAGCCTTCGGATATCTGTGAGCATTCCAGACAGCCAAAAATCAAAATTTGTTCAAGTTACCATTAACACAGCTTATATCAATCTGCCTTGTCCAAGGAATTGTACAAGGGTTTTCCCCAAGATGTCAAAATTTAATAACCATGTTTCTAAAATAAGATAATCAAAGAAAATAAATAGTTGTAATTTTTATTTAATTTAGATGACTTCCACCAGATGTTCAACCCATGTCAATGGATAATGATCACTTGCAATATTGTATTGCTACTATCCATAAGGTAAACAGTCAAAACATTGGCCAATCCATCTTATATGGAGGGAAAGTGGACTTTCTTATTTCAGAATTTATAATTTGTGATTAGCTACAAAATCCACATGGAAGTCATTTGCTTAAAGCATTACTTGAAAAAATAGACCATGGCCTTGTTTCCACCAGTCTTGTCCTCTTTACTAAAAAAATTCTCTGGAAGTTACCCTATTGTGTGGATTATTTTAAGAGATTCATGATGTGTTGGTGACCCACTGTAACTATTGTCCAAGAAGAATTGATTTTTCCTTTTCAAAATATATGTATCTTGCTAGTGCTCACATTGAACTAGCATTAGACTGACCACAGACTGTCTAATTGTGGAAGAGTAGTTGTTCCAACGCCACTGTTTTTGTGGTTTTATCACAACATAAAGCACAGTTATGGTAAAACCTGTTAGTGTTTTATAGCTTCGAGAGCTATTTTCCCTTAGTTCAAGTCTGGTCGGCCTTCATGTTGCAATTAATATTTTATATTTTTTTTCTTCTAAGGGAGCCGACCTAGATGAGAAGTCGCCTAGTTTTGTATATATAAAAGGTGGTGATCATTCATTTCAACATCAAGTCATTTTCTCATTTTGCATTCTTTCAAGAAGGAGTTCGCACTTGTAGCAGCAGTTCATTCCTAGCAGCAATTCGATCTCAAGGATAATCACAATAATTCACTCAAGTTCGCACTTTCAGCAGTTCGCCATTTCTTCAAGCAGCAGATCATCATCTTTTAGCAGCAGACCAAATTACTGAAAAAGTGTATTCATTTGTGATTCACATCAGGGAAAGGTGTTACTTTTCTTTGTATGAGAATTGGCCATGCTTAGGGCCTGATTATTTTGTAGACAGAACTCTGCTCTTATTCATTTGTTTATATATAAGAGATATTATTTCTTGCTGGGTTTTTCTCCCTCAAGTAGGAGGGTTTTCCCAGGGTAAAAATCTTGTGTTCATTGTTCATTGTGTTGCATTTTTCTGCTTATTTCATTTCTGATCTTAAAACTAACAAAAACAATGCATTGAGATATTACATTACAAGAAACAAGAATTCTCCATGGGCTAGAGTTGCATAGTTGACCAAATCAAATCCATTACAAATGCTTATCATAGACAACCATGGAGCATTACTTCACATAACCTAAACAGCCCTAAATGCCTAAGAAATGAAGCCTGGTATAATATTCTCAAATGACTGATGTGAAAAATGACCATGTTTTTAGTATCTTCAGCTCATAATTATGCACTTGAAATGTTGTGTGTCCTTGCACAGGATAAAAGGATACAACTTCAATATAGTCGATTTTCTACCATATTCTAGAAAATATCTTTACATTGTACTATTATCTAAAGTGTTCTAATCTGTTTCACTGGAGCTCTTTTTTCCTTTGCATTATTAGAAAACATGGAATGTGCACAAAAGAATAAGCAAAGACATTTGGTCCTGTGATACAGTTAGGAAAATAGACATTTTCTATTGTTCTTGCATTCTATATCAAAAAACAAAATAGCTGCCAACACAATTATGATTTCTTTTCTGGTCTAAAATTTAAAAAAATTCTAATTCTAATAAGAGCCTGATTACTTTGTGCAGAGTTTATTCCATTCTCCAATTCTACAGTTAATTATTGAGCATTTCTTTGTTGAGGGTGATATGAGTATTTCATTTTTAACTTTTGTTTGAATGAATTTAATAACCAAAGCTGGGTGTCCTTTGATATGTGACTGATATATTGCATTCAATTTGGCTAATTGGATTCCAGCTGGAAGGGAAAACAGTGCATCCATATTGTCTAAGGCAATCCCTATCTTCCATGGTTTGTATAGTTTATAACCCACTTGTAACCTTAATTTCATATTATTGGCCAATTTTGGGGACACAAATCTCTCACATCCTCTCCTTATGCTACTTTGAAGTTGCCAAGTGGCTCCATTGATCTACATTGCAGATTATCTAACATTGACCACAGCTCAACTAACTTTAATTACAGCCCTAGTACCCAAGAGCCTTTGTAGCCAACCATATCTTATGACAAGTACCAAAACCTCCCATATGACTTTCCATATTCCTTTTCTATGGGAAATTGTAGATGATTGAAGGTAAGTTTAGGCTATAAAATCTTAGACTATGACAACTACAAGCCATACCAAAAAAACTAAGAGAAGTGCCATGGAATCAAAACATGTTTTCAATACAGAAGACTAATTCGCAAACAAAAAACAAAACTTGTTGCTTCTCATGTGCAACATATCAAAAAATAATGATTATAGATGGGGATAAAGACCTACTCTAGGCTAGCATCAGATTTTCCAATCTTTACTTCAAGAACAAGGAGAACCAAATACTCCTCTTGGGATGAAACTTCATGTACAACATGCCTACTAGTAACTAGTCTAGGTTTGCAAATTGAGTTATTAACTCTGCTTGATTTGTTTTTTTTGGCACATTTTTCTATATTTTGTCTTAAGATTATTAAGTATGCAAGGTCTTATGTCATGCATGACATTCCTACTAGTAACTAGTCTAGGTTTGCAAATTGAGCCATTAAATATGCTTGATTTGTCTTTATCATGGACAATTTTTCTATATTTTTACATTTTTTGTCTTAAGATTATTAAGCGTGCAAGGTCTTATGGGTTTAGGTGCATGTAGAAACCCTTGTTTCCCCCTGTTTCCGAATCTGACTGTTTTTCTGAATGTTTTAAGTATTTTTGGTTTTTTGATTGTTTTTGGGTTTTTTGCTTGAAATATGAAGAATGCGATTTTGTAAATAAATAATATAAAATCTAGATAAATTCATACAACTCCGGAAATACGAGAATCTATTGCAAATACTGATGCTTGACTAATATTTAATCTTCTGAGATGATTACAATAAAGATCCAGTTACATGCAATCAAAAAGGCAACACTTTATTTGATAAAAAACCTGGTTTTTCTGCAGCAATAAATGATCTTCTTGCAATGGTACAGCTGAGATGAATAATTGCTTCTCCCTCCGTCTGGTGCTCCGGATATGAACCAAATGCTTAGGCGCCTCCAGTAATGATGGTAGAAGGACTGAATGAAAGGCGTTTTCCTCAAGACAATAGTACGGCTCAAATGAAGGAAGTACGGCCTGCTGCAAGAAAGTACGGCCCTGGTACAGCAGCTAGTACAATGGTACGGCCTCCTCTGGAATCTCCAGACTCAAGAATATGATGCGCCTTGATTAACAACTGCTTTCTAGATGAAACCCTAACAAATAACTCTGAGTTTGAATCAACTATGAAGCTCTGTAATTTCTTCTGAATGAAGAAATCTCTTGCCTGGCAATAAATTAGATGATATCTCACACCCTCTGAATTGCTTTCACTGGAGATGGCTCGTTCCCCAATGCTCTGAGACTGAAACCCTAGGCTTCTGTGCTCTGCTCAAGACTTAATCAATTTTCAATTCACAAAATGACATAATGGCTCGATTCCCAATGAAAAATGCCTTATACACTGAAAAGTGCAATTTCCTTAATAATAGGGAATATTAAAAAGTTCGAACCTTTTCATTATAATATTTCAATAGTCTCAGCTCAAATTTTAATAATAAAATATAATCGTTAAATGGCCCCTTTCCATGATGGGCGACCCCTTCACTGAAATCACTTAAGTTATAATAAAATATTATAACTTTATATTATAATGCTTCCACAATTAATATTTAATTAAATCAATTAAATATTAATATCTCTCTCAATATTCACCCGATGCACGAACCGTCTGAAGCTGACGACTAAGGAAGTGATTCTGAACGCTATCAATCCATACTGCTAAAAATAGCAGGGGTCCCACGCTGAGTGCCGAATACTGCTAAAAATAGCAACTCAGGCTAAAAGTGTCTGAATGAGCCCGAACGAAAGCCAACTGATCAAATACTGACAACCCGAAGCCAAGCCAAGCTCCAACAAGACCCTCTATCCATCCTATTAGCCTACGAGGGTCGCATAATAGGCTAATTCTTACGAACTCTGATGCTCGCCAAAATGGGGACATTACAGTGCACCACCATGCCACTTCTTTCATATTGTTTCATTGTCTAACTTTTTGGTAAATTAAAATAAGGTAGTTTTACAATTTGGTAATCAAATAAGTTTAAATTTGTTCCTTTATTTAGTGAAAAGGTTGACTTACAGTTCAAGTTGAGATGCAAATTGTGCAACCTTAAGTCGGCATTGGTTAGCTGTGCTGTTAACTTCTTCGCCCTGATAAAGGTCAGCTGCTTGCTCAAAGAATTCCATAGCCTTTTCAAAATCTTGCTCATTCTCATAAATTTCACCTATATCCTGCAAACACAATTATATCTATTTTTTAATGAAGATTCATAACTAAGACAACCCTCATAAACATTCAAAAAAAATTAAAGATTTCAGGTTTTCAGGCTTAAACATAATAACATGTATGTGGATACCATTGTGTAATGTCTTTAATTCCGACATCTCAAGTCTACTCGAAGACCTCTTCAAGGAAATTACTAGATCAATAATGTGCTTTTTGGATTGCCCTTATTGCTCCTTAATTACAAGATGGAATAATATTATAATTTGAGGAAGATAAGCCCTATAATTTTATTATTCTTATCTATTTATTTATTTTAAAATGGGTTTATTATTCCTAAATATCAAAATTTAATTCTTATTATTGTTCTTATTGTATTTCTTCTTACTACTATTTTCATTATTGTTAGTGTTATTATTATCGATGTTGTCATTATTATTATTAATACAAGATGGGATAATATTATAATTTGAGGAAGGTCAGCCCTATAATTTTATTAAATTTTAAAATAGGTTTAATATTCCTAAAAATCAAAAAACTAATTCTTATTATTGTTATTGTTATTATCATTATTATTATTGTTATTTTTACCGTTTGAATTAAGGGTATCCATGAGTTGTCGATCATCCATCCTCCATCTCTATTGATATTTCTAATGTGTTCCAAGATTTCTAAGGTTTCTCTAAGGTGTATACGTCCATACAGTGGTCTTCCCTTACCAGCACTTTAATGCAAATATTATGATTGGCAGCTAATGAGTCTTTTGTCAATGCTGATTTTTCTACTATATCATGTTTAATATTGCAATCCTGCTCTTTAATTCTCGTTTGGATGGATCTACCCATTTATCCAATATATATCTTCCATCTGAGCACTCTATCATGTACGCTGCACTATTCTTGCTTGGACTGGACCTATCCTTGGCTGACCTTAACTTGTTTTTAAGGATATTAATGGGTAGGAAAGTGGTCTCAATAACTTCTTTACTAGAGTTTTCACTATTTTTTCTGTACTTTTCTTTATGTAGGGTAAATAAGCCTTATGTTTATGATCTTGGTCCTCTTCTTTTTCATTTGTTTCCTTCTTTGCACATTGAAATGATTTGTTAATTTGATTTTCCTTATACCCATTCTTCTTAAGTAACCTCATGAGGTAAACTTTCTTCAAATTTAAGTGTTGTTCATCTTAAATCCTTAACACTCTAAAAGCCAATGTTTTTAACTTTCTAATTTTTTGTGCAAGGTGATGATGTCAATCCACTTTAGGTATAGGTTTGTGTATCTTTTTCCTATAAACTTGATGTAAAAAGGATGCTCGTTCTTTTCTACTCAAAAGCACATCCAAAAACAGGATACAACCATTTTCAAAATAAATTCCAATTACTAACAAATATCTTTAAACTACAAAAATGCTTCACCGCTATTACCTTACAAAATAAGACCCAAATTCTTCATAAATAGGAACTAACAAAATTATACCACCAAATTATGTCTAAAGAGAAAATTATTATAATGGCATACTATCTAAAGAGATTACCATAATAGCATATTATCTAAAGAGAAAATGACAAAAAGCACTTATTATTATTTTAAGATTATTTTTACATGTTCACCTTTTTTGTAGGTAAAGAAAGACAATGTAAATATAGTTATTTCCAGATATATTTATCAAAAACCCTTCTCGTTACCTTATTATGTTTTGCAGCTGTTGACAATCGTCCAATTTCCATGAAGTGATTAACAGCCAAAATTAAGCATCTCAAAGCATCTGTAAAACAAAAAGTTGAAACTAAAAAGTCTATTATGAATCCATAATTCACATGAAAACTAATTAATTCTCTAATTCTGAAACCTTTAGTTAACTAATTAATTCTTCCCAAGCATACCATTACCAATGAGTTAAATAATATCTCTTCCGCTGCAGAAAGCATACATGAGACACAAAACTTATGCAATTGTCAAAGATAGATTCAAATTTGAACAGAATAGAGAAAAATACCAAACAAGCTCAAAACTGAAAATTTATACTACACTCTACAAATCTCTTCCGTTGCACAAGGCATACATGAGACACAAAACTTATACAGTTCCCAAAGATAGATTCAAATTTGAACAGAATATACAAAGTTACAAACAACATTGATGAACGAAAAAAATTCAAAGAGTTTCTTGCAAAATTTATTTAACTTCAAAGCCTTCTAATTTAGAGGGTCACATATGAAGTGGGAGGTGGATAAAGCATTATCCATCCACAAAAAAATCAATAAAATGTGTTAAAGATTGTACCACTACCACCAATAGAACTGCACAAGACAACACAATACCAAATAACTCTGGCAACAACAGTATCTTTATATGAACCAAATAACATTAGTAATTAGAATAGTAGGTATAGGATAGAGGAAGACCATCACATAACTATGTCTAAGGAAAAGCAACTCTTGATTTTTTTCATCAAAATACATCAATAATTTGGGACTTTGACTAATTTTGACTTCTTCATCTGGCCCAGTTTTTTATCATTAATAAATAGTGCAGTAATCTAGACTGAGTTCAGTCCATCATGCACTTGATATCTCCAGTAGCTACCTCAATTGAGAATTCTACTTATCCCACATTGTCCTTCAATTGAGATTTATTCAATCAATAGCCCACGAGTTACCACAACTAAAGCCCATCCAGTCTATGGGGCAAGAGTTACATAAACTCAATCTCAAAGCAAGCAATGGATCTTGAGTTAGAATAACTAAGGCTCATAGGAATCAATCCCCTACAAGTTACTTCAACTAAGCCTAAAAGGCTAAAAGAAAACAATTACATGAGTTACCTCAACTAAGCACCAAGCAATTAATACCTAATGAGTTGCCTCAATTGAAGCTCAAAGCTATCAATGGCCCATGAGTAACCTCAACTAAGAACCAAAGAAATTAATGTCCCATGAGTTACCTCATCTGAACCTAAAATCTGTCAATGACCCATGGGTTACCTCAGCTAAACCTTAAAGTTTAAACAAATGAGAAAGTACAATACTACTCATTGACAACAAATCTCAATCAGGATGGTCAAACTCAGTCCCAAAGCAAGTAATAGACCTTGAGTTAGTGTAATCAATCCTCAAAGAAATCAATTTCTTGCTAATAACCTTAACTAAGCCTTTCAATCAATTAAAATGAATTACCACAACTAAGCACCAAAACAGTAAATGCTCCATTGTCATTGAAACAATAGTTGGAAAACTTGACTCGGCAAAAAACTCACCAAGCCCAAAATTGACGAGTCAACAAAAACTCGGAGAAAACTCAACAAAAACTCGGCAACCTTTTTTTTTTGTGTTTTTCACGTTTTTTATGTATCTGGCGAGTCTTTTGTAAAGACTCGCAAGTTTTCGGAAAAGACTCGATAGAAAGACCCGGCGAGTTAAAGTCATAAAGACCCGCAGGGAAAAAAGACTCGCGAGTTTTTCAAGACTTGCCAAAAACTCGGTGAGTTTGCCAACTATGATTGAACCTAAAAGATATCATTAACCCATGTGTTTCCTCAACAAAGCCTCAATAGATCTATAACCCACAAACTAACTCAACTAAGCCTCAATCAAATGAGAAAGTATACTAGCACTCCAAATGATAAATCTCAATTAGGACAGTCAACCTTTGGTTAACAAATAGTGTAGAGAGAAATTTTCTCATCATTGTACAAAACCATTGATAAAGGAGTTGTTTGATAAAGGAATGACAACCTTACCTTAAGTTTTGCATTAGTGATGGGTTGGTTGGGTTACGCATGCAAGGCTCATGCAATTTACCATCATACCTATCATCCCCAATTCAATATGTATGATGTATTTAGATTTCTTCATCATTGGGTTTGTTGAGTATCATACGTCAATCAAGTTTGAGCATATTGAAGACTGTGTACATTACAATAAATATCAATAAGGACACACCCATTGCTATGGTAATGTGTTATGTCCTTTGTATATGATAATGTATATTTCTTAAAGATAACTTCTTGTGTCTATGAATTGGCATGATGTTTCGCTCTTAAAGCTTATAATTATAGAATAACTAGCTATGTTTCCATATGGCTATTTTTTCATTCCTTCCTCATCCATGTGAAGCCTATAATTTGTTGTTACCAACTACTGCAATTGTAAATACACTGCCACTATAGCCAATCTCTAACATCAAAAAATAAATGGAAAGAAATAACTAATGGGTCAAGAATTCAAGTTCCAAGAATCAAATCAACAGAGGCAGAATAAATTAGCCAGATGCTTCACTAATCTTTGGAGGATTGTGACCAATCAGCAAGAAGCTAAAGACATGCAAGGGGCTCCACAAGAAGTGGATAATAACTTTGTATGGAATAGCCACACTAATCGATTGATAACCCTCCACTTTCAATTTCTTTCACAGGTGTTGACCTGTAAAACATACATGAAAAGCATGAAATTGAACCTGAAAGACAATTTGTAATGCAACAATTGGAATACCAAAGAAAGTGGAGGGCAGGGGGATGGAAGGGGTGAGGCATTAAGCAAGAGAATTCCTTGGTGTGCACAATCTCAAATCAGTCAAAAGGTCAAGAAAATTAACCAAGAAGGAAAAGAAGTAAAGCTTGATGTAGACAATTGAGACTTGGTAGCACAAGATAACTAAGGAGAGCTTGTAAATTCAAGAAGTTTTCCAAGTAAGAAGGGTCAAGTAACTGAAGAATTTCAAGGGGGCAAAGAATCATGCGAATAACCTGTCTGAATGTGAGAAACAAATGAAGCATGGTGTGGTTCTCACCAAATGCAGATGACAACAAGCAACCAAATATCAATATAAGAGGAACCTGGTGTTTAGGACCAGGTGGTGTAGTGCCCCTCCGTTCTCACTTGGGATGTGTAGGTAGTCTAGCTAAGGTATCTGAAGAGGAAGATGGAACAAGAGCTCCTAAAGGTACTTTTGTGGGTATGATGCACATTGTTTTGTTATTATTATGATGCAAAGATTTATTGGATAATTAAGTGATGTAGTAGCATGTTGTGGGGATAGGTGGAAAGGGTGGCATTGTACCACTGAACGTATGGGGACATACGAGAATGAGATATGATTGCTAGAGTTCCTTTCCTAGCGCCTCGGCTATTATGAATGTGTACTCTAATTTGTATGTTTGAGTGAACGGGTACAGGACAACGGCTTCACCTGGATTCACAGGTCTAAGCATGTCCACTACCCAACAGTAATGTTGATTGGGAGATAGTAACAGGTCTACCTAGTCAAACCTTTACCCTAGTACAGTGTGTTGTCAATCCATGTATTGGTCGTATTCTTTATCCACGTTTGCCTTGGTATTTTATTATTGTACAAATTTTAATTGTGAGGATTTAATTATATGTTATGATTTGATGTGGAGACTTTATAATAGATAAATTAATTATTTAATTTATGTTATAAAGTAATTTTAATTATTAGATTAAATGTGAATTAAAATAAATAAGTTATTTAAATTTGATTTGAAACAAATAAATTAATTAAATTTCAAATGCATGTTATTGGGAAAAGATCTTTGGAAATATCAGTGGTTGTTGAAGAAAAGATATTTGTTTTGTTAACTGGAAGTTAGAAGATTTTGATTATGAATTGTTGAAAATTGATTCTCAAAAAGATTTATTGAAATTGAAAGAAAGGAAGTTGTTTTCACGAGAGAAAGGAGAGGATTTGGAAATGGTTGAAGGGTTCTTGAGGTTTTGGGGGATTTGAATTTTAGAAGCTCTCGGATAATTTTAAGAAATCTAATTTTGTTACATTCTTGGTTCTGGTTATTTTTTGTTCTCTAGAAATGAAAATTCTTCTAGAGGAAGCTTTGGCAAAGTTGGAGATTAAAGGGAAGCTTAGCATCAAACTTCAAATCATCAAATCTTCTGGAACAGGTTCTTTATTGTTTTGTGAATTTAATTTGAGAGATTTTTAGATTATTATTGTTTTGCAAATTGGAAAGGGTTTTTGTAGAAGAGGATTTCTTTTATTTGTAGAAGCTTTTGTTTTAAACGATTTCCATAAATATTTACAGCCTCTGTAGAAAACATATTTTGGATCCTCTGTTAAAATGGAGTTTTTTGGAAATGGATTTACCCTGAAGGAAATCATAGTTAAATTGTGGAATGTCTGTTGAAATTAAAGCGAAACTGTAGAAAACTTATTTCTGTGAAAATTGGAAATATTCTTCTATAGAAAGCTTTGTTACAAATTTGTCCATCTGGACTATTGTTTTAATTTAGTTGTGCATATGTATATATATATATATATATATATTCTTATGCATGTAATTGTTTTAGTTTCCTATAGATTTATATTTTCAAACATACCTATGAAATTTTTAATTTATTAAAAAAAAAACATTATGGAAAAATTGTAGGAGTTTTTATTTAAATTTTTTGTTAAGTATTGATGTTGTGTGGGGGGCGCAAGGGCTACCACACAGCTGTAATGAACCGGACCAATTTTTTCAATTTTTCAATAGCAATCACAATGCAACATGCACCCGTTAAGGTTAGCTCCAAAACCAAAACGATGCGAAAAGTAACTCTAACCAAGAATGTGCCGAGGAAAGGCCAACATATGGTCAGAGGATCTTGTGCATGCAATACTAGAAGTAAACAATGCTGAAAGAACTCAACGCCAAGAATGTGCTTCCAAACCCAAGGTGCGCAAGGAGCTACCATATGGCCAAGGAACTGAAAGAGATGATGCAATGTTGAAAGGTAAACTCAACACCAAGCATGTGCACTCCAAACCCAAGGTGGGTAAGGCGCTACCATTTGGCGGAGATTCTATTGTAAATGATGCAATGCTGAAAGTAACTCAAACACCAAGAATGTGCACTCAAACCTGGAATCGATGAGGTGTTAACATATGGTGTTGAGGATCTAATGCAATACAATGAAGACTGAACAGTGGCCAATCTCTTCCACTAATAGTGGGAAATTACAATGAAACTTTGCAACATAAGAATGATGGCTGAATAGTACTACTGTAGCAGCCTTACAATGAGAGTGAATGTCTGCAAGAACACTGTATTAGAGAAAGTAGCAACTCTACAACTGAGAAGAATGTTATTCCCAACTTCTAATGACTTCAACCTCACAAGACTAACTCCAAAACTGAACTTAGACAAGTCTGATATAAAAAACCAGCTGATTGATATGCAAACCAGCAACTACAAGGACCACTAAAATGCTCATAGAGACCTCAACACAACACCAAACTGTACGAAATCAGATGCAATAGACTCCTAGATGACAGGCGACCAAGAAGAGGACATGTAGCAGCTGCAAACTAGAGTTAATTATTTTTAGATGCTCAAAAGACTCCTCCAGCACAAAGTAGAGCCTCCCAAGAGGGGCGACCTGCAAGATTAATTCCAAAACTCCACTAAAAAATCTGCAACTCAGCAATAAGGGGTGCCTAGGGGAGACTCAATCATGGGGTCAATACCCAGAACCAAACAAAAATCATACAATGAGATATGAATGAAAATCTACTTCAGCTAAACCCTAACCAGCAAATGTAAAACTAACAAATTTCAGAAATCTTCAACCTTGATGCTCTGTCTGCAAATCTGGATGAGGAGCAGTCTCTGAAAACTTAGCTAGGTGCTATCTTTCAAGCACGAAACCAAGAGAAAAGGCTAGGAGGTATGCATTCCTCGAAGCAACTCTAAAAACATTTCAGCAGCATAACAATATGATAAGCAACAATAGATGAAAATGAGAGAGCAAGACCCTCCTTAAATAGACTTGAGGTGACATTTCAAGCCCCTTCTAGAAAGTGCGCCCAAATTAATTGAATTTCAAATCCACTTTTCCACTTGCATTTGTATTTTATTTAATCTTCATTTATCTCCTTCCGTGGGCATCCAAACATGAGGAGATTAACTTATTTTAATAAAATAATTCTTCCTCAAAATAGGCGTCCACTTCCTCAACCATTATTTTTGACCTTAGAAATATTTAAATAGCCTCCTAATGAGACGTTCACCCTTCAAGACCCCCTTTTTAAAACAACTTAAAGTCGTACTACTAGGCCAAGGGGTTAATGTGAAAATATAACATTATTTGAATCAAAATAACTTATCCCTCCAGAAAATGCATCAAAAGGCCAAAAACAACAATACCAACTGAATTGCCTGAAGAGGAAAGCCTGTTGAACTAGTGCCAACTGGACTGTTGCCAAAAATAGAATTTACTAAAAATAGTAAATTCATAAAGTTGCTTGGACCAAAGTGCATGCGATACCATTGTGAAGCTTTCTGAAAACCCAGAAAGAATCCGCAATCCAAAATCCCAAACTCCAAGATGTAGCCGTCATAACTTACTAAAAATAGTAAGTCCAGAAAGGTTGCTCGACACGGTTGCATGTCATACCACTGCAAAGCTCTCAGAAAACCAAGAAGGAATCGAAGAGCCAAACTGCAAAACATCAACATGCAAGCCTCCAAAAAGTAGCCGAGAATGCAAGTCAATATCCGGTCATGCATGTTACCTCATTGCGAAGCTCTCCAAAAACCCATAAAGCTCCACTAGACATGCGTCAGAAACTCCAACATGCAAGACCTTAAAAACACCTCTGAAGTGGAAACCCTAATTTCCGCCTCCGACTAGCCTACAAGTCTCTGGAATAGGCCAACGGTCGACAAAATTGATCACCGCTGAGAAGGGGACATTACAGTCTACCCTTCCCAAAATTGCTTGTCATCAAGCAATTGCACAACACTCCAACTAATCCTAGGGTCCCATGTCCATCCCTGAAAGGACCCATCATGCTGATGCTGCTCCACTCTAATCATAACAATGAAGCCAGTGTACCCGAACTGCACTAACCTTCTTTGCATTCCCAAAAAGTTAACATGCCTGAAGCTCAAATTGAGTGACAAGGAAGGACTGAAATCAAAATTCAGCACCTCAAGCCCAATAAACTCTGATGAGTTAACATATTTCAAAGCAACAAACAGGATCTCAACAGTATGAGTCTCAAAATTCCAAGCTAAAACGAGCAATGGTTCACTGCTCCATACATTTGTACAAGAAAATGTACCACGAAAACCACTAGAATGAGCATGGTTTCTATCCAAAAGCTGATTGTGCTCAGTCCACACCACCATTTCTCTCAATTGAAGCCATAAACCATCTCTAAAAGGAGATTGGAAGGTTTGAAATTGAATGAACCAGCTACCAAACAAGACGGAAATGATCAACTTGAGATCTGATTTTATGAAAATCAGCATCCAAGGAGATAGATAGCTGCTGCAAAACTGAAAATCAGCACCCAAAATATCATGTCTGCTCATATCAACAGCCGAAAACAAGCCCACTGAAGATCCCATCACAGCCAAGAACCAATCCTTGCTCAACTTTTCTCTCCAAAACTTCCATTGAACATTAGGAGTAATCTTCAGATGGCTGATATAGAAGGTAACAGCACTCAGAGGTCTCTGAATTTGAGGCTCATCATCCCAACATACCTTCTTGACACATATCAAATACAAGTTGATTATGGGGTCACAAATCATAAGTAAAGAAGACCCATCCCGCAAATGGAGAATTACTCTGACTAGAACGCTTTGGGCAATACATTCTATTTGAATCATTGCATCTTGAAACTCAAAGAAGTACTCAACAAATTTGAATTCATTAAGAAAGTCAAATTCAAAATCATGAGAGAAGAACTGCTGGAAAGATTCAAGGAACCCTTCATCAAACTCCATTATGAAATTAGTTACTCTTAGAGAAGAGGGTGCAAGCATGAAGTCTAATAGGAATCTGACAAGCATCCACATCAGAAAATGAATAAACTCTTCATCGGAGTGCCAATCATCTCTTTGTTGCCAATCAAGATTAGTGACCTCATTCCTCCATGATTCTTCATTTTCCATCTCCTAAAGAATGGGTAGACTAGGAGCAGCAGTGAAGTCTTCATTATGCAACTCATGCATCCTTGTTCCATTGCTAGAAGAAGTGCTAGAACTTCCCTCTTCAACAATGGTGTCAAAATAGATTTTCCCAAGGTTCGAAGTCCCATCATCTATCACAAAGGAAGGTTTATCATAAGCTTCCTCTTCACCCGGTTCAAACAGAGGATTGTCACACTAGGAAGTCGTTCCTTCCATCTTGCTGCTCCAAATCAGCACTAGCAATTTCTGATTTTCTTGAGGCGCTTTCAAGATCAAACTCTTCTTGAAGACTATCGAGCTCTTCAATCACTTGTTTGATATCCTCAGCTCTTTGTGAATTCTCTTTCTCTCGGAAAAGTTTGAAATCAGCTAGCTGCTCCTTCACCCCCATTAGTGCCATTTGGGTATTGTTGATGTGTTTTTCGTGACCGCACCAACGCAGAATAAAGTCGCCAACGGCTACCCTATCCTCTCTTGAACAAAGTATTCCGCACGCTAAGATTGCAAGAAAGTTCGTGCGTTCAACTCCAAGGTTCCTTTAGTGCGAATAGGCTTAGTTGGCTCGATGTGATTTGCTGGTATTTCAAGGGGACTTACGGAATTGTTCAGCAGCGGAGAAAGGAATTCAAATGCTCGAAGGATTTGTCTATGAAGCGCGGGTTTCCTATTCTAACCAGAAAGTACTGAATTTAAATTGGTTACAGGGTTTAGAGAGTCTAAATCTATTCTAAGTGTGGGATATGGAGCTCAACTTCAGCAAACTTCAACCAAACTTCGCTTTGCCTCGCTTCAGACAGCTTCCACGGAGTCGGTGCAATCTTCAAGGGAGATGACTAAAGATGTTCGAACCACCACTTGACATGAAGATACCATCACAACAACGCATACCATCATTCAAACTGTGATTGAAGTTAGGCCCACAACATTTCCAGTTGACCACACAAGGCGAACACACCATCAGTGAGCCCGCTAGTGGTATGGATAAGCGAAGCTTGCTTAGATCAAACACCACATTCCACATCTAACATCTACTTGCATAAAAATGAAATTACGTTACTCTATGCTACTTGAAGTAGAAGGGATGAAAAAACCTTGCTAGCTATCCATAACAAAGACGAATTTCACCATCAATGAAAAGATTTTTTATTATGAAAGTTTTACACAACAATTTCTTGCAAAAGTTTTCAAAGGAATACTTTCCTTCTTCTTCAACTACACTATCAATCTATACTAAGCTACTTCTAAGTTGTCCCTCTACTCTATGTCTATTGTCTGACTCTAAACTAATTTCTACTGAGTTACAAATGAGGGGGACTCCCCCTTTTATAGTTGGCCAAGTCCAACGGACGGCTCAGATTACAATCGGCTGGATGGCCAGGATCGTGCCACCTCAACCCTAAACAAGATTCGCCCTAAAAACCACCACCAAGAGGAGTGGGGTAATAAATGAGCCATTAATGTCCATCATCCTTCTAGAAGATTCCAGCTTTGAAATGCGTTCACACTGCTCTTGATCTTCTTCTTGACGTTGTTCTTCAACTTTGCAGTACTTGAGGATCATTTCTAACCTTTGGGCCCTCGTTATTTCCATTCTTGAATTTGAAGGATTTTTCAGTCTTGGACTAGATCATTTCCGCTTGCCATCCGTCCGACTGTGTTGGGTGCACATTAGGTCCTTGAGGAGAAACTCCAACACTTAGCCATTTCTTGCAACTTTTCTTCCTTCATGCGAAACTCATAACTTTATCTTCCTCCGAAGGTTGTAATATCATCGTCCTTCACCACTTCAAGTCATCGTGCTTTGGCCTCCACATTCATCCTACAAAACAAGCAAGGAGAAGAGCATCAGAACACTTCATAATATAAATCCATCCTACTTACCTGATTTTTACGCTTTAACCTCCAAGGGTTCATCGCTTTACTAGCCAACTTTGCGTTCAAACTTTTCATGCCTTAGCCAAATTTCATCATCCTCAAGGACGTATCATCTTTTGAAAGTGTTAACTTCAACCGCATCTTCTTCAAGAAATTTATTCCACCAGCTGAAGCGTTGACAATTTTGATTTCATTCATCTCCAGCTCAGGAAGATTACCTTCACGAAGAATTTGAGCAAACTCACCTAGGAAGTTCCTTTCATCATCTGGAGGATTTTACCTTGAAAACACATTTTCTTCACTTTACCTTAGAAAATTTTCAAATTTTCCCTTGGGAAAACTCATCAATCCTGGTGTCCATCAAAAATATCCATCCTAAAGGCTTGGCGAAGCATGGAAGACTTTAAAATCCATTCCTTGTTGAAGATCTTCAGTACCCAGAAGAAAATTTTCTCCAGAACTTGTCGAATTCATGGGTATACAACGAACAGGTTCATTTAAATTTTTTAAATTTTGAACCTTAGAAAAATAATTTTTTCATGAAATTCATCCTGTTATTCATCTCTGTGAACATCTTGTGTTGCTCTGACTTGGGAATTTTTTTAAAATCCATCTTGCAATGCCAATATCTTTTGACTTTATCTCTGGAAAATTTATCCGTGCTTCAAGAAGGATTTCACCACCTTTAAGGTCTAGGCGTATTTTCTAAGGAAGAAAATATTTGCCTTAGAGAAATTTTTTTAATCACTTTGCATTTTTGAAAATTTTGCCTCAAGAAAATTTTCAATTTCATCTTTACTCATTTTCCTGTGTTCAACGTCTAGCACATTATACTTCACTTCCATCACCTTGGGCGTATTTGCTTATCATGAAGGATATACTTTGAATCCATGCCCAACATTTTTATTCATCACTTAGCAATATTTTCTCTCATCAACTTTATTCCACCACCTTTACACTCCACTTTAGGCACATAGCATACTTGATGAAGGATAAAACCACGCCTAGCATACTTCACTTCACACGTCTTGGCAATATTTTCTATTAAATTTCCAACACCTAGCATCAACCTTGTTTTCACCATGCCTTGTATTTTATTCACCCTTTACCCACTTCAACTTAGGCGCATATTAGCATGTGTGAAAGATTGACCCTTGGGCTTCCTTATTTTGTCTTCACATGGCCCCATTTGGGGGCATTTGAGCCTAGGAGGAGGATGAAAGTTGTTGACTTGTTGACTAGCTTGAGCGCATTTAGCAAGGTGTGAGGGATAAAACTTTTACCACACCTTCTTGTGACCTTTCAACTTCCTTTCTTTTGTCCTTACATGGCCTCATTTGGGCGCATTTTGCATAGGCTGAAGGATGAAGTTTGTTGACTTCTTTGACTTCCTCATTTTGGGCGCATTTGAGCATGCATGAAGGATGGGCGCATTTGGGGGGTGGTGGAGGATATTCTTGCCTTAGAAAATTTTAAATGTCATGCTTCAAGGTGGGCGCATTTTGCTATGTGTGAAGGACGAACTTTGTTGACCTCTTTGACTTTCTTCTTTTTGGGCGCATTTGAGCATATGTGCAGGATGGGCGCATTTGGGGGGTAGACTCTTAGAAGTTTTTATGCCTGGCTTGCTCTCCAGTTGAAGTGGGCGCATTTTCAAGGTGATGCAGGATGAAGCCTCAAACTTAGCCGTTTTTCTTCGTCTTTGCCAGCTTCTCCATGCCTTACTATAAATAGTAAGTCCTTTGATTTTCATACTTCAGAAGTTCAGATCGTTCTGAAATTTTAAACACTGCATCGTCGCGACCTCGTTACCCTGTTGACACTGCCATTCTGAGCTGACCTGCTAAAAATAGCCCATTTCTGAAGGTGGTTTTCTATTTATAGTAACTGCCTGCTTCTGATACCTCCACAACTCCATTTGATTTGGACTTCGAATGATGCGCTCCTCACCACGTGACTTGCCTGTTGACATCGGCGCATGCTGCTGATTTGCTATTTTTAGCCAATTTCCAAAATGACTTACTATAAATAGTAAGTGCTCTGTTTGCCTTCAAATTTTACCAGCAGATAGCTTGAGAGATGCTGATCGCGGTGGTATACACCGGTTTTCGAAAATTCTGACTTTTTACCCCTCTTTTCAGGCCCCGAAGCTGGAAACCCTAATTTGTTCTGCATGCATATCAGATGATCTCCGTTTGTTCTCGTTTCTATTGCATTGCGATCAGTTCGTGATTCTGAAGTGCTGGGAGGCAGCTCCCGGGATGCATTTGCTAAAAATAGTAAGTTCCTTAATAAGTGATCATCTCCGTTTGCATGTCACATCACTGCGTAGCTCTCGAAAAACCCATAAGGAATATGCAGACATGCAAAGAAAACCCTGATATGCAAACCCTAAAAATAGCCTCTAAAGGCTGAACTCTGAAAGTTATCATCTCATTTTGCATGTTACACCATCGCGAAGGTCTCTGAAAACCCAAAAGGAATCTTCCAACATGCGCCGAAAAACTTCGCATCTAAACCCTGAAATATGCTCCGGTAGCTGAACTGCTAAAAATAGAAAGTTGTCTGTTTCAGCTCAAATTTTGCACGCGAGCAACTTGATGTGTTCTGAATGCAGTGTGACTGTTAAAACTTCAAAAATGCTGAAAGATTGCCTATAATTGCACACTTACTAAAAATAGTAAGTAATCAGAATCTGATGAAATTTTGCTGAGAGCCTACTGGAAGCATACTGACATCAATGTTAGTCTTTGTTTTCCTTTCATTCACCTCGTTTGACCCTAGATTGACCAGGCAAGTACAAACCCTAATTCTATGGACTTGGCCAAATTTCACGTTTAAGCTCGATGACGGACACATCCCGGAAAGATAGACAACAGAAAAGAGAGACAACGACAAAACAAACTAAAATCAAGCCAAAAGTTCGAAACGGAGCAAAAATTAGGGGGTCCCCATTTGCAATGGGGCGATGTGTGAAAAAGCTCACAATAGGTATCTTCCAACATAGCCTTGGTTGATTCAAGCTCGGAAGTAAGCTCACCAACCTCTCTCTTACTTCCTTGGAAAGCACTGAAGGTCTTGTTTGCAAATTCAAAGGCATGATCTCTATCTTCAATCAAATGTAGGTACTCGGACTTCATGGTCTCCAAGGAATCTTTGATTAGTTGCAATTTGGGAAGAGCAACTTCATCCTTGACTCCTCTTCGCCTTTCTTCAAACTGGGCCTCCCAAATAAGTTCTTCAACCAAACTATGGGTGCGATCAAATCTAGACAAAGCTCGCACTTCATCTTCAACAGACACCTCAAATTGGCCTTCACACTCATGAGAATGCGAAGATGGTGAATTGCTGGTTGGTTTCTCTTCAAAACCAGAACTTCGTTTTGTGACATCGTTGTCCTCAGAGCTGCTCCAACCATCTTGTCTTTCATCCTCAACTAACGAAGAATGCTCAGTATCATGGGGAGGAACATACTCCACAATTTCTTCGACCCCAAGTTTGCAATCAGCTTCTTGAATTGATAAATCAGCCTTGTATTCTAAAACCACTTTAAACCTTTCTTCTTCAAGAGCCATAAGGTCTTCTAGTTCTTCATCCACCTCACTGTCTTCTTGATCAAGGACTATGGCAGCCCCTAACTTGAACGAAGAATCATTGAATGTTGTTCTGCAAGTTTCGGAAGTAACAACATCTTCCTTGGTGGCTGCAACCAACTCGAAGGGATCACCATGTAGCTTTTCAGAGCAAGCCTCTTTATCAAAAACAACTTCTCCTTCCGTGTCCTCCTCATAGCTTGCAATGCAAACAAAATTTTGGTCTTCATCAGGATCAAAGGGAAACTTATCCCACGCAAGTTCTTTGTCATATCTTGAAGCCAACACACTCGGATCCCACATGCTAACGGGTTGATTGAGATGGTCAATAGGAACATGCTTATCATGCTCCTCTTGAAGTGATGACTCTTTGAATAAGTCAACTCCCAAATCACTTAAGCTGATATCATCAAAAACATTTCTCTCCAATGGCTCAGTTAGCTGTTCAAACCCAATGTCACCATCATAATGAATTGAAGAATCTTCAATGCTTGTTGTTTTGAAAACTTCACCATCGTTATCTTCATCATGAGGAAGTATGTCGATGATTTCTTCATGTGGAACTTCTTGAGAAGTTGGGGCAGCAACATGAAGAGAATCCTTCTTTACCAAATCTCTAATATGATCCTGCATGGACTCTTTGGAATCATCTCCATCATCATGACCACTAATCTTTCCTACATCTTGCTCTAACTTCTCCAAAAGTGGCTTCAATTTCTCCTCACATTGATTAAACAATCCCTGAATCAGCATAGCAGCAATAGGAGAATCCTCTTCTTCATGTTCATATGCGTCCAAGAGGAAAGATTGGACACATGGTGGAATTTCATCAGCCTCATTAATGGTGAGAACAAGAATATTCTTTACAGCTGCAACAATGCTTTCTTCTTGTTCACTCCAAATGGATGTGAAGAGGTAGTGAAACAAGAGAGAAATTTGATCTTGCATTCCCAAGTCTAATAGCAAAATACTTGTCCTGAGATTTGAAAATGTCTTTATGATAGCAACCTTTCTGGAAAATAGACTGCTTCCAGTTTCATCAAGATCTTGGAAACTTTTTACAATTCTATGAAGAATCTTCTTCATAGTTTCATCATCATAAGGCATCAAAGGCACTAGAATCCTCATAACTTCACTAAGGCATG
Organism: Sequoia sempervirens; assembly: GCA_007258455.2. Taxonomy (NCBI): domain Eukaryota; kingdom Viridiplantae; phylum Streptophyta; class Pinopsida; order Cupressales; family Cupressaceae; genus Sequoia; species Sequoia sempervirens. The sequence goes on from VDFB02000017.1 coordinate 494,587,036, forward strand.
AAGTAACCAACAAACTGATTTCCTCATCTAGATGCCCTATCCAGTACTGATGAATCAAATGCGTCCTTGCAGGGGATAATGCCTTCACCAACATTTCAGCAGGTGACTGTTGTACTTTGCTCAAACAGTGTTCCAATTATGACAGTATGCTCACTTCTTCACCTCTTGTCTAACATTCTTCATTGAGTCTCGTTCCTGCATTGAACAGTGACCTTGCCAAACTTCTTTCTTCTTCAACAGCTAGAATCAACTCTAACTTCTCACGGTATCTAAACAAACGACGATACATCTTCGAAACTTCTGAAAACTGAACTGAACTCAGTTCTGACCTCTAGTGTAGAAACTAATTTCTCTGTCACTCAACCGTCAATTGAACTTTGATGGGCACAGGATGGTAGGATGCGTGGCTCTAATACCACTGTAATGAACCGGACCAATTTTTTCAATTTTTCAATAGCAATTACAATGCAACACGCACCCATTAAGGTTAGCTCCAAAACCAAAACGATGCAGAAAGTAACTCTAGCCAAGAATGTGTCGAGGAAAGGCGAGCATATGGTCAGAGGATCTTGTGCATGCAATACTAGAAGTAAACAATACTGAAAGAACTCAATGCCAAGAATGTGCTTCCAAACCCAAGGTGGGCAAGGAGCTACCATATGGCGGAGGAACTGAAAGAGATGATGCAATGCTGAAAGGTAAACTCAACACCAAGCATGTGCACTCCAAACCCAAGGTGGGTAAGGCGCTACCATTTGGTGGAGATTCTATTGTAAATGATGCAATGCTGAAAGTAACTCAAACACCAAGAATGTGCACTCAAACCCAGAATGGATGAAGTGCTAACATATGGTGTTGAGGATCTAATGCAATACAATGAAGACTGAACAGTGGCCAGTCTCTTCCACTAATAGTGGGAAATTACAATGAAACTTTGAAAGATAAGAATGATGGTTGAACAGTACTACTGTAGCAGCCTTACAATGAGAGTGAATGTCTGCAAGAACACTGTATTAGAGAAAGTAGCAACTCTGCAACTGATAAGAATGTTATTCCCAACTTCTAATGACTCCAACCTCACAAGACTAACCCCAAAACTGAACTTAGACAAGTCTGATATAAAAAACCAGCTGATTGATATGCAAACCAGCAACTACAAGGACCACTAAAATGCTCATAGAGACCTCAACACAACACCAAACTGTACAAAATCAGATGCAATAGACTCCTAGATGACAGGCAACCAAGAAGAGGACATGTAGCAGCTGCAAACTAGAGTTAATTATTTTTATATGCTCAAAAGACTCCTCCAGCACAAAGTAGGGCCTCCCAAGAGGGGCGACTTGCAAGATTAATTCCAAAACTCCACTAAAAAATCTGCAACTCAGCAATAAGGGGTGCCTAGGGGAGAATCAATCATGGGGTCAATACCCAGAACCAAACAAAAATCATACAATGAGATATGAATGAAAATATATTTTAGCTAAACTCTAACCAATAAATGTAAAACTGACAAATCTCAGAAATCTTCAACCTTGATGCTCTGTTTGCAAATCTGGATGAGCAGCAGTCTTTGAAAACTTAGCAAGGTGCTATCTTTCAAGCACGAAACCAAGAGAAAGGGCTAGGAGATATGCATTCCTCGAAGCAACTCTGAAAACATTTCAGCAACATAACAGTATGATAAGCAACAATAGATGAAAATGAGAGAGCAAGACCCTCCTTAAATAGACTTGAGGTGACATTTCAAGCCCCTTCTAGAAAGTGCGCCCAAATTAATTGAATTTCAAATCCACTTTTCCACTTGCATTTGTATTTTATTTAATCTTCATTTATCTCTTTCCTTGGGCGTCCAAACATGAGGAGATTAACTTATTTTAATAAAATAACTCTTCCTCAAAATAGTCGTCCACTTCCTCAACCATTATTTTTTACCTTAGAAATATTTAAATAGCCTCCTGATGAGACATCCACCATTCAAGACCCCCTTTTTAAAACAACTTAAAGTCGTACTGCTAGGCCAAGGGGTTAATGTAAAAATATAACATTATTTGAATCAAAATAACTTATCCCTCCAGAGAATGCATCAAAAGGCCAAAAACAACAATACCAACTGAATTGCCTGAAGAGGAAAGCCTGTTGAACTGGTTCCAACTGGACTGCTACCAAAAATAGAATTTACTAAAAATAGTAAATTCAAAAAATTGCTCGGACCAAAGTGCATGCGAACCAAAGTGCATGCGATACCATTGCAAAGCTTTCTGAAAACCCAGAAAGAATCCTCAATTCAAAATCCCAAACTCCAAGATGTAGCCCTCATAACTTACTAAAAATAGTAAGTCCAAAAAGGTTGTCCGACGTGGTTGCATGTCATACCACTGCGAAGCTCTCAGAAAACCCAGAAGGAATCCAAGAACCAAACTGCAAACCATCAACATGCAAGCCTCCAAAAAGCAGCCGAGAACGCAAGTCAATATCAGGTCATGCATGTTACCTCATTGCGAAGCTCTCCAAAAATCCAGAAAGCTACACTAGACATGCGTTAGAAACTCCAACATGCAAGACCTCAAAAACACCTTCGAAGTGGAAACCCTAATTTCCACCTCCGACTAGCCTACGAGTTTCCGAAATAGGCCAACGGCTGACAAAATTGATCACCGCTGAGAAGGGGACATTACAAAAGCCGTCCCCACGGGGGAAGGCAGGCTGCCCACACAGTCCACAACCCCAATGGGAGGTATGGTTGTGAGTGGACACAACCTACACCCAACGTAAACCTTCGTCCACCCCTAAATTTGTTATGCGATTTGGATTTTCTTTATTATATGTTTTTAATATATAAAATATTATATATATATGTTGCATATTTATAATATATATTTTATAACTTATATATATATATATATTTATATTTTGGAAATTGTATTTTAATTTTTTGAATAATAAATAAATATATGTTTTAAATATATTTATTTAAAATGGTCAATTCGTAAGTAATTATTTTTAAATGAATTTTGGAAAAGAATAATTGGATTATGTAATTAGAAAATATATATATACTTAAATATATATATTTATTTAAAAGGCATATTTATTTAAATGAATATTATGTTGTTAATTAGTGCATGCAATGCACAAGTAGGTGTTTTATAATAAAATGATTTTATTGGAAAGATTGAGATTTTTTTTCATATGTGTTTGTAAAATTTGAGTTAAACAACTAGTTTTAATTTTTTTATGGTTTGTAAATGGAAGTATATTTTAATATAAGCATGCAAATGCATGGGCTAGTAAATCTTAAAATAAAATGACTTAGGAGAGAAAGTTGATTTGTATTTAAATAGATATTGTGTTATTAAAATGTTTAATGTACAAGTAGAGGATTTTATAATGCAATGATTGTAATAGAGAAATTGATTTTATTATTGTACGAAACTGTGGAATTGGGGTTAAATAAATAGTTTTATTTTATTTCTTTATTATTGCAAATGGAATTATATTTACTTTGAATAATTGCATGTGTTGAGGTGTTGATTCAATTGGATTTAGGAAATCTGAATATTAGATTATTTAATTACCTGAATTGTTTTAAGCTATGTTCTTTTCTATTCACGTTTGTGGCAATTTGAGTTGCATATTATGAGTAATTGTCAAACTGGAAATTAAACAATTAGTTTAATTTTTTGTTGATTTATAAATTGGAGTTATGTTTAAATGATGTATTTTAAATATGAGTTATTGATTTATTTGGATTTAGGAAATCCTAATGGTAGTTCATTTAATTACATGAGTTGCTTGTTTCAATTGCGTATTCTTTTGTAATGGTGTATTGGGGGGGAATATTTGTTATTGTGAAAATGTTAGTCTTCCAGAGACTGTAAATTGTGAAAGGGTTGTTGTATCTTTTGTTCACCTTTTGAGATTTCCTTGGGTATTGCACGTATTTGGGATTCAGTATTTGACATCCGTAGGGATGTGTTACCTCTTGAGTTATGGTGGTTATTTGTTATCAGTTTTAGTGCACTGTTTACCCTTGGGTTGTGGAATAAGTTATTGTGTTGTCAATAGGGGAGTCAGGAAGGCCTTGAATGGCAAGATCGTTATCTTGTCTTCTCGAAAGATAATTGATTATGCACTGGTGTGAATGTGGGGCTGAAGTTCATGAGAGGTCACCAAGATAACCCAGGATGGGGTTCGGGACCTAGGAAGATCTCCTTAGGATAACCAATGCAACCTTTGTGATGACACTCCTCCTATGACAACAGTTGGTTTGTATTGTATAGTGGTTGTACTTGATTTAGTGGTTCTGGAAGCAATGTAACCTTATGTTATGTGTTTACTGGTATAGTGTTGGTTTGTGTGTTGCCTGTGTCTAGAGGTAGTAGGTTTGTCTTGGTTTCCTTTTACTATCTCCTAGCACGGGGGTTGGGCCTACGGGTACCACATGGCTGGGTGGATCGTACACCTTACACTGTTGGGCTTTCTCGGCTTGTTTGTCATGGCGGGATCTTCTAGTTCAGAGAGCTCGTGTGTATCTGTGGATATGTTACTTCTCTTATGTTCATTGTATCAATGGGACACTATGTATTTATACTTCTCATCTGTAATCAAGGAGGATCCGTGTATTTTGTAATTGTATCATTTTGTATGATCTATTCATTCTTGGATTATAATTGAAATATCATTTAATATGGTGTTGTATCTGTGGAAATATGTTCATTACATTTCCATGTTTAATTTATTATGCAAAGGGTTAATGCTTTGATGTATGATGTTTATCATGAGTTAATTTCATATGCTATGGTTAGATTAATTTTGTAAGTTTGGGATTCACATGTAGACGCGTTGCGTGGCCTAGAGGATGTATGTGTTTAGAGCAGATTACTTTACTTGTTATTGTTACTCTTTTTTAAGAAAAAAAATTAGTTGTGCTTCCGCAGTGTTGCATCGTCCTCTAGGTTACGGGGCGGGGATTTACAGGTGGCATCTCAAAGGAGCAACCGCAAGGATCACCATCATTCTATAGTAGATGAATAGATTACTACTAATAATTTTGGATGGTTGATTTCAGCACATTACAAACCATTGATTTTCATTACTAAAGGAGGAAGAGATTCCAAGCTGACTTAGGAAGGGATGCCAAATTGGACTGATTGAATAGATAACAAGGAAATTAATTCAAAGAAAAACAATTAAAATCATGGGAAATCTGATGCTGCTCATGAACTTGAATTTTATTTCTAATTTAACAAGTGGTAACAAATAAGACCTAATTTTTCATTACAAATCTTCAGAAACTATATAAATTGCCAATGGGCATCTAGTTGAAGCATATTGGATGAAAGAAATTCCAGAGACTCTAAGTGATGTCTCCATGGAAAGATATATGAAATTTGAAAAAGCCAAAAGGACAAGAGTTAGGAAGATTTCTAAAAATGCTTGGAAAAGTCTTTAAGTTACCAAGAGAAATTGTTAAGATAATAGACAAACTTATAATATTAAACAAGGGGAGTTTAATTTCGTCAAGTCATGAAAGGGACATCTATAAGAATTGACAGACATATTGCATGGACTGAAAAAGAGATTGGCCATTAAAAATATGAACACGGATACAAATATTTGACATGCATTCAACAGAAAATCCAAATGGGTTTAATATTTAAATTGGAAGTTGTTCCACATACTTTGTATGGTGAAGTTCATAACATGTCAATGAACCAGAAAATGAAGACAAGACCAATGTAAGGAAAAATGTAGCTATTGACTAGGACTCTAATGACATATAAGTCTCAGAAAACTTCCAATGGTATGACCCTACGTTAAGAACTGGTGCTACTATAAACCTTAAAAAGTATATAATTGAGAAAACAATGAAAATTGCACTTAAAATAAAGAACTCATACCAATAAGGAATTGACAAGAAAAAATGATGTAGTACTCTTCATTCTTATAGTTTATATAAATTTACAAAGATGAGGAAGGGTGTTGTCTGGATAATGCCAAGCCCATGTAGACTACCCCATAATTGAGCATGTGAAGTCCACCTCACTTTGTCTAACTTACATGTAGTGAAACAAGGTTCAAGTTAGTCTAGCTTACATGCAGTCATTGTGAACCAGGCCAAGTTTACATATAGATATCAAGCGAAATATCCTCAGCCAATGGTTTTTAAAAATATGTATTTTCTACCTCAGAATAGTTAATGAAAAATTCTTCTAGGTGTGACTCCACCATAGTATAACTTACATGTTGTCAATGAGATTCCAGATGGCTTAACTTATATGCAGTTAATACACATAGATATTAGATATCAATCAAAGTATCCTCAGCCTATGGTTGCTAAAAATATGCAGTGGCAGCCACGAAATGATTAATGAAAACTTTTGATTCCATGTTAGTCTAACTTACATGCAATCAATGAGATTATATAAGATTCCATGTAGTCTAACTTATATGCACTTAATACATATAGATACTAGATATCAAACAAAGTATCCTCAGCCTATGGTTGCTTAAAATATGCAGTGGCAACCACAGAATGATTAATGAAAACTTGTAATTCCAGCTTAGTTATCCTAACTTACATGCAATCAATGAGATTTTAGTTAGTCTAGCTTAGATGCAGTTAATGTGAACAGGGCTGGGACAAAGTTTACATATAGAGATCCAAAAAGTTTCCACAGCCAACAATTGTTAAAAATTTGTAAGGGCGACCTTAAAATAAATGAAGGAAACCTCCTCTAAGTATGATGGCTCAAACAATTTGAGTTGGCTCATATAAAGAACATCTTGGATACCAGGTTAAACCCGAACCTAAAAAATATAATTAGGCTCAATCTTGGAAAATAGAATAAGGTCCGCGTTGATAGACTTCAATGTGTGATGTTGTTTGTTATGACACTGCTGCCTATCCAAGAAAAGAGAAACACAATTACCAACTTGAAAAGAACAAGATACTTAATGCCAATAATGAAGAGCCTTTAACATGGATCAAGTCTACTAGAGATGCCCTTAACTTTAGAATAAACCTTGGCCAAATTCTGCACAAATGAAGAAACATTGTCTTGCTCCTTTTGTTAGTGGGACATATTTGTGTTGATGTTTTAGCTGCGAGAGATATCCTTCTCTCAAAATCGAAATAATAAATGATATATAAATATTACTTTAAAGGCAGACCCAAGATGAAAAGTTGCCTTGGTTCTTGAATGAGGCCGACACTTGTGAAGAGTCGCCTTGCTTGTGAAGAGCCACCTTACTTTGTATATATGGAAGGAGATGCTCATTCATTTTATCATCGATTTTATACTCGAGACATTTGCACTTATCAAGGAGTTCGTGCTTCTATAGCAGATCATTTTATTGCATAACGCAGATTGACATTAAGGAGAGATCATATAATTGTGTATTTGCATCTAAGTGAGGTGCAATTATTTATTGCATCATATCGGCCTTGTGTGTGGCCAAGATTGTAAGCAAATTTCTGCTCCTTTAAATTCAATATATAAGAGAGGTATTTTGGCTGGGTTTTTCTCCCTCGAGAAGGAGGGTTTTCCTAGGATAAATTCTGTGTTCTTTGTTCACTGTGTTGAATTTTCTGTTAATTTGCATTTCTGATTAAAACAGCAACAATTTGAAGTTGGAAGATCAACCAAAACGTCATAAGGCACCAAAGTTCAGAATCCATATGTAACAAACTTGGAAGGAGAATGTCCTATTGAGATATGACTATCCCAATGGTACCTTTGTTAAATGATATGCAAGTAAGTGTCCCACTACTTATACATTTCATGATAAATGCATATAGCATAGATTAAAGTGCAATCAACAATCTCAATCTGATCATAAATTCACACACAAAATGAAATGGATAAGTAAAATTGACAACCAAGAAGATTGCACAACAATCACAAAAAGTGACTCAGAAAACCTGAGTTGTAATCTAAAATGATGATAAATGGAAACCCAGAATTGCTTCCTTTGAATTTTGCTTTTGTTGAAAAAAATTGTATTATGTTCTGATTCAGCTAAGAGACCAATGCACCCAAGATAAAAAAATCTAAATTAATTCTCTCACCAAAGCCTCTTCTACAATCTATGGTCTACACTTAAAGTAATGCTGAACAGATTTATCAAGTTTGCGATACCATGAAGATCAATATTGTACCTCCAGCGTATATTGCACAAACTATTCTAGTGCTACAAGACATTTCCTATACTAGAATGACTTTGTAGCATCTTCTACAATCTATAGTCTACACTTAAAGTAATGTTGAACAGATTTATCAAGTTTGTGATACCATGAAGATCAATATTGTACCTCCAGCGTATATTGCACAAACTATTCTAGTGCCACAAGTCATTTCCTATACTAGAATGACTTTGTCGAATCTTTGTTAACGTTTTTTGGGACAAATCCCCCCATATGATTCAAGGGGTTTCCTTTGCAAAGTCAAGGGTAAGCAACCTATGGGATGAGAAGCAATAGACCAGATTCAACAACTAAATTTTGATACAACTCACAATAACTATTTGATGGTGAAGAGGCAAGGAAGAGCAATTGTTTCATCTTCCAAAACATTTCTTGTCCTTCTAAAGCATTTTAAATTCATACGGTAGGTAGCTAGAAAGGAGACAGAATAAGATAGAGGAAGATAGATCTCCTTCAAAAGAATGCCACGTACAAAGTTTATAAATTAATAGAATTACTACTTAATAATGTATTGTTCCTATGCATGAAAGGAAGCCAATAGCAGAAATGCTTATATTATATCATATTATATAATATAGATAGATAAATAAAACAATATAAAAATTTTAAAATTATACAATGGAGTGTGTGTGTGTGCATATATATATATATTCAAGAGAATGTCACGTACAAAGTTTATAAATTAATAGAATTACTACTTAATAGTGTATTGTTCCTATGCATGAAAGGAAGCCAATAGCAGAAACGCTTATATTATTATTATATCATATTATATAATATAGATAGATAAATAATACAATATAAAATTTTAAAAATTATACAATGGTGTGTGTGTGTGCGTGTGTGTGTGTGTGTGTATTTTTAAACTAAAAATAAAAAATTATACAATGGCTATGCAACTTTAAAAATATAAAGTTTTTAATTAAGAATAAATAATAATATGATTGCTACAATATACATACATACTTACATATATATATATCTTGTCTCCCATTGTTTTAAAAAATAACGAGTACCCGTTCGCTGTCTCCTATCCCAGTACTAGTCCCCATCTCTTGGTAACTATACTTGACACATTGGAACAATTTTCATTTGACTACTCATATAATACTGCTTGTAATGATGCTTTGGTTGGCTGGAAGCTGTTTGTGAAGATATATGTTACTTGAGAGGATATCTCAACAGATCATTTTAAGAATTGCAGAATGATAATCTAAAAGAAAAAATTAGGTTGTTTCTACTCAAGGCTAAGGGATTCTTTGTAAGAACAGAATAGACATGTTTCAAAAGGATAGCAGAAGCCTTACTGACGTTTTCAGTAAATTCAAGTTATACCATATGTCAATGCAAGTGTCTTTTCAGTTACAGTTTCTTGTGGAAGAAGTAAGAACACTACAGCTTTGTCAAGACAGACAACAGAGAAAGCAATAGGCAAGAAGACAATACTATTGATTTACTGAAGATGACTAGAAATATTTTGGCTGCAGGTTATAAGGCGAGCAAGAAGACAATACTATTGATTTACTGAAGATGACTGATCAGCTGGTGCTATGATGTAATCCATTGCCTGGGTTGTAATATCTTGAACTGCTCAAACTTGGATAAACTCTTTTAGTGTGCCTATAAGTTTACGGGTGCTCAGTAACACTTTAGTAGATCTCAACATGCTCAAACCGCCAATACGTATGGTCTCTCTTGGACTTAGCATTTTGGTATACTTTAAGCTGTTTAGAAAATATGTCACTGAATGCAGATTCAAGTATTGTTGCAGTGTCAAAATATATAGGTACACTGGTCAAACATTTTATGGTTTAACATCTCCAGCAAATAATCTCACTGAAACATTGGAAAAGGAATAAAACCTTGAGTACTGATCTTCTTGTAACAATTTGCTGCATCTACATATGCTGAAGCTGCCTCGTGCTTGCTTTCCAGCTGAGAGGAAAAAGTGCAACATCAATAATATGCTTAGTGAGTATACTTTCCCTACTCTATAAAACAAATGGAATCATAATGCAAGACTGACAAACAGACCTTTAAATGGCAATCTGCACGCTTAATGTAAGCTGATCCAGCTTTGTCCCCTGAAACAAGTCCAGCATTTCTATTAATGAATATCTCCTTCAAGATTCCTTTCCCTATATGCATGCGCACATGCAAAAATATACAAGTATGAATATTGCCTTTTATCTGCTATGATAAATCTCCTCAAGAATTACATTTATTAGAGACATCACATGTCTAAGGTCCCCAATTGCCAAGTCATAACCTGACGGTAAACATTTTTAAATGCTATAAACAGGTGCTATGAAATGAATAAGGATGCACAAATAGAAATTTTCAATTAACAAAGTTAAACCATTGATACTAAAGAAAAATAATGAAAGTGAATCAGAAACAAAAATATAGGGAAGCATCAACTCTTGATTTATGGTAACATCAAACATTTCTGCAAACCTTTAGCAAAATTCGCCTACTTGACTTTCAAGATGTGTAATTGAATTACATAATTTGTGCATACTTATTATTAACTTTGCAAAGTGGAACCTAGTGGTGCAAGGGCACCAAGTCTATTTTTGTGAATTTGGTCAAGCAAGGTCTTAAACTTGGTTTTAGGTTAAGTTTTGTTGTGTCAAGTCTTATTTGAGTCTAATAAGGTCATAATAGACCATGTGTGATGTAATTGGAGTCATTGAGTTCATATTGTCATATCTTGCAAAATTGTCAAAAATGTTGTCATGAAAAGTTGCAAAATGCAAAATAAGAGAGACCAACGGTCATGAAGCTCAAAAGTTGGTTGAGATTGGTTTGTTGAGTTAGTTTTTGGTGTGACAAGTTTAAATATGCTTGAAAACTCGAAGTAAAGGTTGTTGATGAGATTTTGGATTTTGGAGGTTTGAAGCAATAAAGAAGACTGATTTCCCTGCGTTTTCATAAGAAATCTGCTGCTACAGTCATTAGAACTGCCTTGTACGGCCTGTGATTGCTTAGTTTTGTGATTGGAGTAGATGGAGAGTTGAATCATTGTTCATTTTCAATTTGTTTCATTTGTTTCCATTAAGAGTTGTGTGATTTACAAGCATTTTCCTGAAATCTGCCAGAAAACCCTGTTGAAAGGGTTTGAGAGTAAACAAAATGTACTAATCACCCATTCCACCATTGGATTTGTTTATAACTTGGTGGAATGGGTGCCTTAGGATAGTTTTAGATTTTTATGGGGTTTATTTGAGCAGGGAAGGCCGTTTGGAGGATTTTTGATGATGCCCTAGGTGAATTTGCTCAAGTTTTTAAGCCAAAATGGCGGCTAAGAATGGGAATCTAATGAAATGGTGTTGATAGAGAGTGTAGGATGGTTTATTAAGCATGGGCAGACCTGTGGTGATGTATTTCAAGAGTTGGTGAGGTGAGAAAAGGTCTATAGATTGGAGTTTCAATAAACCCTCTTCAAAATAAGCCTAAATGAGGGTTTTGTGTTTTGTTGCATTAGGAAGTGTTTCAGTGACTAAAGATTGTTGATTCTGAAGTTTTGGAGTATGGTAAAGGTCTTTCCATAGATATTTAAGGTTGACAGCATGTTTGGGTTGATGATGCTTTGAAAAAGAGGGCTAATTGGAGCCCTGATCAACATACCAGTCCTTTTTAGAGGTTGATGTTCCAAAACAACCATATGCACAAAGGAGATATGTTGAAGAAACCCTTAATGGGTATCTAAAATGCCTAGCCTTTGGTGCGTTTGTGGAGTAATTTGGGAGATATGCTCAAGTTTCTCTGTTTGGATGGCTACAAGAGAAATATGGAAGAATTGAGGAATAAGGGTAAGTTTGGGTTTTGGTTATTGAAAGAGTATTCAAAATAGTTTGAATTGTGTTTGTTTACAATTTTCCTCCCTGCTCTGCATCACCTAGGGTCTTTTTCTATGTTAGGAAAGGTGTCTCAACCTTGCATCCCAATGTTAAGAACATAAAAAATGCAATTTTTGGGCTATAGAACAGAAAAACTCAATTTATGGGCTATAGAGATCATTTTCTGCCCTAAAAAAATTTCCAAGTGGGCCATAACCATTTCCCTAGTTACAATGATGTAAATCTCTTTGAGCTCTACAAAATTTATTTTTAAATGCCTCAATTGGCTTCCCAGATCAAAAGCTTTGGCCTCCTAAAGTTGGGCCTACCATATTGGAAATGTATGAGCATCTATGACACATAAGAGAGTTGTAAAAGGGAGTTACACATCATGAGCCATATTTAAATGAAGATAATGAAGCCAAAATAGATTGCCCAAGTGGTTATGATGAGCTTATGGCAAGTGGAAGGAATATGTTATTTTAATTCTATGGATTCATCTTGGGATTTGAGCAATGGATTTTTAACTAGGAATTTGGGCACCATTAATTGGATAGTTACAGCTCATGGTTTCCTAATTACCATCTAATGGTTCCATGTATTGCTTCTCTTATTTACTAAGTTCTTGACATCAAGATTAGATGGTGAGTTTTGTAGGTACTGTTATGCTACCAAAATTGCTCCAGATCTCTTGTTGGTGATACTCTTGAAATGGCATGTCCCTATGATTGTACTGTAACCTTTGTTGCTATTAATGTTACCCAATTTTCACCTACAGGCTCAATCAGGGGAAATTATGTTTTAAATTCGGCACGTGGATTAAATGTGGCTCCCATAAGGGTTGAGCCCAGCGTGCAGGTGTTCGGTTTTCATTGGAAAGGTCTTCATCTGATGCTATTTCACAAGGAAGTCTATTGGAAAGCATGCCCCTATCGGATTTGGCACAAAACTCCTCAGAGAATAAAGTCGCTAAGACCCTCCAATTGTCTTGCCGACTGGCTGTTGTGCTATATTCATTCGAAATCCTCAGGTCGCTAAGACAATTTTGGTCGCCATGAGTTTTCTATCTCTCCCCGACCGAGGAGGTCCCGCCGACAGTTGTTCACAAGGTTAGCATCGGGGAGAATGGTTTTCCTTCGATGTGACCTCTCGCCGACAAATGGACCTCTCACCGAAAGGATTTGTCGTCGGGGAGAAGTCTCGCCGAAAGGGTGAGGTCTCGCCGAAAGGAGGGGCTCGGTGTGATGTCTCGCCGAAGGGGGAGGTCTCGGTGTAATGTTTTGGGTTCGGCATGATGTCCTGCCGACGGATGGAAGTCTCGGCGAGGGGGATTGCCTTCGGTGTGAAGTCTTGCTAATGACCGATGGTCTCCCCGAAGTGAAATGAGCTCTCGCCAAAACAAGGTGGCTTCGATGAAAGGTTTGGCCGAAGGGGTGAGGTCTCGGCGAAAAGGGGTGTCATCAGGGAGAAGTCTCGCCGCTGGTTATGTATCTTGCCGAAAGGTTTGAGTTTGGGATAAAGTCTTCCCGACCAGGTGGAGTCTCGCTGAAAGATGAAGGCTCGGGGAGAAGTCTCGCCGACTGTTGAATGTCTCGCCAAAGGTTATGCCTTTCATGTAATCTCTTGCTGACCGGGAAACTCTTGCCGACAGTTGTTCACAAGGCTGTCATCAGGGAGAAAGATTTACATTCGCTATGAGGTCCTGCCGAGAGAATAAAGTCTCGCCGATAGATATGTGGCTGCGATAGGACTCTTGGCCGAAGAGTTTGCATTCGACAAGAAGTCTTGTCGACTAAGGGGAGTCTCCCCGAAAGAATTGTGATCGGTATGATGTCTTGTCGGCTCGTGATGTCTCACTGATGGTTTTGGATGCTGTGATATAACTCTTGAGGCTCGCCGAAACTCTTGAGGCTCGCCGAAACTCTTGAGGCTCGCCGAGACTCTTGACCGAATGGCTTGCACTCGCTGTGACCTCTGGCCGACAGCGTAGTCTGGGCGACCATCTTTGACATCGATATAACTTTTGCATTCGATATGAAGTCTCACCGACAGTTGTATGCTATGCCGATGCTGTTGTAGGGTATAATCACATCGGGCAGACAAGGCTAGTGTCTCATCGACATGCGATTTTGTCTAAAGAATCTTTTGACCCCTTGGAAATCCTACGTGGAGCATGTTCAACCAATCAGAAGGAACTGAAGGCGAACCGTGGCAGTTTGACTGATTGACTACCCCTGTGAAGAAGATCAATAGAATCTGCGCGGCATGAGTCGGCTCGGCGAAGCAATGGTGTTTGGATCTAACAGGGCAGGTCAGATGTTGCTTCTCAAAGATGGTCAACTTGCAGAAAGATCTTGAGCACAAGAAAGCCGAAGGAGCAGAAAGGCCACGAGTCTCAGTGACAGCCGGAATCTCTATTGGCAAAAGGTGGATCGATATTAATGGTAATGCTTCAGAACGTTCAAAGCGGCTCGGATGAAGTCTCAAGGTGGACACGGAGGCCAGAAGTTAATGCAATTATTCCAAAAGATTTGGAGGCCATTCCTGGAGCGATCCTTCACCGACATGGACAACGGGGATACACATTTAATGCGTAAGTAACTTGATTAAAAAGATCGAAGGGCGGATCTTTCTGGAGGCTGATATTTTGTAAACCCTAAAACAAAGCGGCGACATTTTTTTTTAGTTTTCGTATATATGGCATTTTTGCCTCTTTGTAAAAAGAGGGAGAGTTCTTATGCTTTTCGAAAGTTTGTGACTTTTGCAATCCTTTCTCAGATTAGCAAACTTTTGTAACTCATTTTGGAGCATGATATATAGAATTTATCTTGGTTACCATTGATGGTTCAATTTGCCTTCTGGTTCTTGCAAAATATTGTGCATTTTCAGGTGATTGATCAAGCTACTTCGTGAAATCTTTCTATTTTCTTATAGCTTTGTCTCATATTAGCATGCCTCTCTTTGCAAAAGTAGAATTATGCAGATTACAAATTGTGTTTACTGAATTGCACATGAGCTTTTAATTTGTGAAAAATTGCTTTTCCTTCTTAAAAGTGTGTGCATGTCAAACCTGTTTGTGAAATACTTATGCATAATCTACAGAAACTTATTGTGCAGTCCCATATCCATCATCAGTATTCAAGTGTAACCTGAGTGTCTCATTGCTCTTGTCATTCTGGTGTATCACCATAGGGTTTAGTTTTCATTTTCATGCACTCCTCCCTTTTCCTTACAAAGATCAGTAGTTAGGTGATAACACAAAGGAAGCCGGCCTTCTCTGGAGGTTCATTTCAACTTTAAGTGACCCACAGCCTTGAAATGATCCCATGTTTCTCTAGAAAGCTCAGTTTTTCATAACTTTGCATAGGGTGCATTTCTAGGAGATAACAGTTTTTGGCACGCCCGGTGGGACTGTTCGAATTAGAATAGTTTAAAGATTACTTATTACTGCTGGTTTTTGCTATGCAGCCAATAAGTTTCAGGCCTTTTAGAGGTAAATATCAGCATATCATGGCGACTCTGAGTTTGGGAAGTAGTAGAAAATCCAGTGCATTAATAATAAATTCAGCGTACTGAGAGATTTGGTGTCTATCTCAGTATCATTCAGCCGTTGGAGGCAGTTCGAACAATACCTAGCAACTCCGAGCTCAAATCTTTCGATTTCATAAAAAAGAATCAATAAGCACAAGTGCTAGTATGTCTCAAAAGAATTTGTTAGTTCTGAGTTTCCAGCTCTTTGAATGAAAAGATGTCCAATATTCATGAAAGTGCTTACTATTACCCTCCATATCATGAGAATGTTGCTCCTACACCTTATCAGTCACATTCAACCAACCACAGTGCTTGTTTCGGCACAATTTCCCTTGCAACAACAACTAATCAGCATTTTCATCATGTTTCCCACCCTCCCACTCTGGTTCATCCCTTGTTTCAATCAATATTTGATCAAAAACAACCCCAAGAGGAGGTTTCTGATGTTAACCAGTATGATTATTTATATAATCAGCCTCAAAAACATCCATACCAGAACATATTAGACCTGCTCCAACAGGTTGACCGTATCTTGTGGGATTTGAATCAAAATTTTCACAATATGAAGATTAATGATATTAGTAAGGTGCTTGCATGCCTATCTAAAATGCTAGTAGATATCAGCAAGCAGAAAAAAACCATTATGCAACAGCAAGAAATGGCTGAACAAGTCTATTTTTATGATCAAGAGAGAGTGGCAAAAAGAATCCAGTTCGAGGAAGGCCTCGAACAGGAAATAGCTGCTAAGGAAGGACAAATGAAGTTCTTGTCTGCTCAGGTGCAGAATACTCAAACTTACTCAGATTATTAGCACCAACAAATTGAGGAGTTTCAAAAGAGGCAGCTTGAGGGGAGTTTCAAAGAACAGAGAGCTGTTGCAGAAGAAGAGCACCTCACTGATCAAGTTAGTTCATTCACCATGGAGGAGATTAGAATTCCAAATCTGTTACATCTAGCTGTGGAGGAATATAGAAAGCAACAACAACAAATAATTGAATAGAAGGAAGACATTGGAGAGTTGTTGATAATCAGCAAGACAATAGGGCCTTAATTCAGGAAGAAAAGCCTGAAATTAAACCTGATATTATCCTCCAAGAAGAAGTTGATAATCATGGTAAGCTACAACAACAGGTTTATAAATTTGAACAAATGCAGAAACAACAGAAGGAGCATAGTCCTGATAGAGAGTTCATTCCCTTAAGTCAAGAAATCTCTCATGAACCTGATTTGCAAAGTCATAACTGGTTGGAGGAGCTTCCATTCTGTTATACAGAGGAGCTGGAAACTACATCACCAGTTAAACTTTTTCCTTCCTTCATTAAAAAAGAAAATAGTGATTTAGAGTGTGATTTTTTGAGTGATGATGAAAATTATAAGCAGCTTCCCTTCTGGAGTATGAAAGAGCCAGAGATTGATGAATTGATTGAAAATGTGTTGGAGGAAGCCATCTCATTATTCTCCATTGAAGGAACAAATGTTCATTTTGGAAAGCATGAGCATGCTAAGGAGGTTTCTATTTTCCCACCAAGTCAGTCACTGAGGTTAGATCTTTCCAGCCAGCAAGGTGATAAAGTGGCAGCTCATGAGCAAAAGATCAGCAAGGAAAGTGCAAGCTTTACCCTTATCAAAGGCTTCCCTATTAGATATTTTGCCCAGATGGAGTTCAATAAAACACCAATGATCAATCATGCACCCACACATGAAGACACAATAGAAGATATTATCAAGGATGCACTGGCAGCTAAACAAGAGTATGTTCAGCTCACTTATCCTCCTTTGGTTGACAATACATATGGTCTGTTTAGTGAGGTAAGTGAATTTATTCACCTCTTTCAAGAGGAAGTGCATCGTCTTGTTAAACATTTTTCTGTTTTTCACTCAGTTGTCCTTAAGCATGCTAGTCATTGCATATTGAGAAGAAGGGGCAGTTATTTCAATCATCCTGTGAATGGTTTTGTTTGACCAATTTCTTACTGGTTAGTGTAGGGTAGGTTTAGTTGCGTTTTTTCAATTCCCTAAGTGTTGTCCCAGCAGAGTTAGATATTTTCACTTCTGTAGTTTCCTGTTTTCAATAAGTTTCCAAGTGTTCTAATAAGTTACAAGTGAGTTGCACCCATGTACAAAATTTTCCTAGGTCTGTTTCTGAGTTTTCCTAATGACTCCGAGCCCAATGGACAAGTTTAGGCTACTGGTTTTTATGTTTAGCAGGCAAACATCCAGCTGAGGTCACCAGAAATGTTACCCAATTTTCACCTACGGGCTCAATAAGGGGAAATTATGTTTTAAATTCGGCACGTGGATTAAATGTGGCTCCCATAAGGGTTGAGCCCAGTGTGCAGGTGTTCGGTTTTCATTGGAAAGGTCTTCATCTGATGCTATTTCACAAGGAAGTCTATTGGAAAGCATGCCTCGATCAGATTTGCCACAAAACTCCTCAGAGAATAAAGTCGCTGAGACCCTCCAGTTGTCTTGCCAACTGACTGTTGTGCTATATTCATTCGAAATCCTCAGGTCGCTGAGACAATTTTGGTCGCCATGAGTTTTCTATATCTCCCCGACCGAGGAGGTCCCGCCGACAGTTGTTCACAAGGTTAGCATCGGGGAGAATGGTTTGCCTTCGGTGTGACCTCTCACCGACAAATGGACCTCTCGCCGAAAGGGTGAGGTCTCGCCGAAAGGAGGGGCTCAGTGTGATGTCTCGCTAAAGGGGGAGGTCTCGGTGTAATGTTTTGGGTTCGGCATGATGTCCTTCCGACGGATGGAAGTCTCAGCGAGGGGGATTGCCTTCGGTGTGAAGTCTTGCCGATGACTGGTGGTCTCCCCGAAGTGAAATGAGCTCTCGCCGAAACAAGGTGGCTTCGATGAAAGGTCTGGCCGAAGGGGTGAGGTCTCGGCAAAAAGAGGTGTCATCGAGGAGAAGTCTCGCCGATGGTTATGAAGTCTCGCCGATGGTTATGAGTCTTGCCGAAAGGTTTGAGTTCAGGGTAAAGTCTTCCCGACCAGGTGGAGTCTCGCTGAAAGATGAAGGCTCGGGGAGAAGTCCCGCCGACTGTTGAATGTCTCGCCGAAGGTTATGCCTTCGGTGTAATATCTTGCCGACCGGGAAACTCTTGCCGACAGTTGTTCACAAGGCCGTCATCGGGGAGAAAGATTTACATTCACTATGAGGTCCTGTCGAGAGAATAAAGTCTCGCCGATAGATATGTGGCTGCGGTAGGACTCCTGGCCGAAGAGTTTTGTCATGTCCCCGAATTGGAGGTATGGTGATTTAATTAAATTATTTAATTAAGTTGTCCAAATTATTGATAATTTATGAGGATAGCTTAATTGATGATTTAAGTAAATCAAGAGATGTTATTAAATTAATTATTTATTAAGTTATTCCCATAAAATAAAATATCAAAAGGGATGACTTATTATTTAATTAATTTAATAATAAAAAGTGACTTAAGTGACTTAATAATAAAATAATAAAATAATAAAGTCACTTAAGGAATAATCGAGAATCTTCTAGAAGTCTCTTGGTGATGAAGTTGAAAAAGTATAAAAAGAGGCTTGGGCTATGCATTTGGACATCTTGAGTTGAACACACTTTTTCTACTACACTGCTGAAGCTGAATGCTTAGCTTATTGTTTTCCAGTCTTCGTTTGTGAAAGACCAAACCTAGCTGGTTAAGTGCCAATTTTGGTTGTGCAACACCAACCCTAGTTGGATAGTGGAGGAAGATACTTCAGTCTTTCTCATTGGACTTATTGCAATCATTGGAGGTCATTTTTGGAGAGATTTATGAGATATTTTGAGGTCTGTAATTTTGCTTCAATCTGCAGACCAGCCATGGAAGGATTAGCATTTTCATTCATTACTCTTCATTGAAGCTTCATCTCTTTGTGGGTATTGGAGGGATCACTTTCTCTTGCGAAGACAATCATTTCTATAACAATTTTGGAAGCCAATACTGCTGTATTTATTTTTCTAAAAAGTTGTCAGGCAAACCAAGGGCGACCTCTTGACAAGGAGGAGATTTTAGTTTTGGAGGCACAATAAATTCCAATAAAATTTGTGTGGCATTGCTGGGCATAGAGAAGGGTTGACACACCTTCTTGAAGGAAAAATTCAGCTTCATCAAAGAGAAATGAGCTTATTTGTGGGTGCTGCTACAAAACCAGGTTCTTCATTTCTGAAGTTATTTTGCATTTAGTGTCTCATTTACATTAGGGATCATTTGCTGGTATAATCAGCATCATAGCAATGTAATTACAGTCATATTATGAACAATCAGATTGCATATGTAAGGCTGTCATGAGTATGGTAATTGGCATTGATAGTTTCAGTCAAATCTATATTGTAATAAGTCTAATTGCACTTCATCTACAACTTGTAATCACTTCTATTTCATTGCAATATCATATTGGAGAGATAAGGAGTTTGTATGCAATCTATTTGTCAAAATATCTTTCATATATCCTTGCATATCACTAAATTAGTTTGCATGCCAAATGTTTGTAGAAATGTTCCTTGGCTGTAGGTTTACTTTTTATATCAGAATTTCATGTTTATCCATTTCAAAGGTACAAAAACATATTGCACATCATCTTAGGACATTGCTAGAAGCTTAGAAACATTTGGGAATCAATTGTATTGCATTTGTATACATCAAAAGCATTTCAAATACAATCTAAAACTTATTATCAGCAAGTTGGAAGTTGCAAGCAAAGTGTTTGTCAAAATTCCAAGGGCAGAAAATTAGTGTTTTTGGATCAGATTTGGCAAGGCACTTTACAAGTTTGCATTCGACAAGAAGTCTTGTCGACTAAGGGGAGTTTCGCCGAAAGAATTGTGATCGGTATGATGTCTTGCCGGCTCGTGATGTCTCGCCGATGGTTTTGGATGCTGTGATATGACTCTTGAGGCTCGCCGAGACTCTTGGCCGAATGGCTTGCACTCGCTGTGACCTCTGGCCAACAGCGATAGTCTAGGCGACCATCTTTGACATCGATATAACTTTTGCATTCGATATGAGGTCTCACCGATAGTTGTATGCTATGCTGATGCTGTGTAGGGTATAATCGCATCGGGGAGACATGGCTAGTGTCTCACCGACATGCGATTCTGTCTGAAGAATCTTTTGACCCCTTGGAAATCCTACGTGGAGCATGTTCAACCAATCAGAAGGAACTGAAAGCGAACCGTGGCAGTTTGACTGATTGACTACCCTTGTGAAGAAGATCAACAGAATGTCCACGGCATGAGTCAGCTCGGCGAAGCAATGGTGTTTGGATCTAACAGGGCAGGTCTGATGCTGCTTTTCGAAGATGGTCAACTTGCAGAAAGATCTTGAGCACAAGAAAGCCAAAGGAGCAGAAAGGCCACGAGTCTAAATGACAGCTAGAATCTCTACTGGCAAAAGGTGGATCGATATTAATGGTAATGCTTCAAAACGTTCAAAGTGGCTCGGATGAAGTCTCAAGGTGGACACAGAGGCCAGAAGTTAATGCAATTATTGTAAAAGATCTGGAGGCCATTCCTGGAGCGATCATTCACCGACATGGACAACGGGGATACACATTTAATGCAGAAGTAACTTGATTAAAAAGATCGAAGGACAGATCTTTCTAGAGGCTGATATTTTATAAACCCTAAAACAAAGGGGCGACATTTTTTTTTAGTTTTCGTATATATGGCATTTTTGCCTCTTTGTAAAAAGAGGGAGAGTTCTTCTTATGCTTTTCGAAATTTTGTGACTTTTGCAATCCTTTCTCAGATTAGCAAACTTTTGTAACTTATTTTGGAGCATGATATATAGAATTTACCTTGGTTACCATTGATGGTTCAATTTTCCTTCTGGTTCTTGCAAAATATTGTGCATTTTTAGGTGATTGATCAAGCTACTTCGTGAAATCTTTCTATTTCCTTATAGCTTTGTCTCATATTAGCATGCCTCTCTTTGCAAAAGTAGTATTATGCAGATTACAAATTGTGTTTACTGAATTGCACATGAGCTTTTAATTTGTGAAAAATTGCTTTTCCTTCTTAAAAGTGTGTGCATGTCAAACCTGTTTGTGAAATACTTATGCATAATCTACAGAAACTTGTTGTGCAGTCCCATATCCATCATCAGTATTCAAGTGTAACCTGAGTGTCTCATTGCTCTTGTCATTCTGGTGTATCACCATAGGGTTTAGTTTTCATTTTCATGCACTCCTTCTCCCTTTTCCTTACAAAGATCAGTAGTTAGGTGATAACACAAAGGAAGTCGGCCTTCTCTGGAGGTTCATTTCAACTTTAGGTGACCCACAGCCTTGAAATGATCCCATGTTTCTCTAGAAAGCTCAGTTTTTCATAACTTTGCATAGGGTGCATTTCTAAGAGATAACAATTAATACAATTGGTTTGTGCTTTGAGTGTGGTGTTATTCTCCCAAAATGGTTTTCCCCATGTAAACTTATGTTATTGTATAATTTTTGTTGTGAATTTTTCCTTGTAACTACAATGATTTAATTTATTTGCACATTCCTCTCCTCCAAGATTAGATTATGAAACATTTCCATGCTCTTGCTTCCTTTCAATTTCTTTCTGTTTGTTAGGGAAACAAGAGGAGGTTTAGGCCCCAATTACCCAATTCGTTGAAAAGATCCACCAAATCAAATATTTGTTCAATAACTTCATCATTTTAAAAAACACTTTTTGACTAGCTGAATGCAACATCAAAACTCCTCTATTCAGTTTCTTGTGCTTTTTTGCATGGCATCTTTGTATCTTAGCCATTGAAACTTGTTACCAATGGAAAAAAACGGGGATTGATGAAAATGGAAAACTTTACAAGAACTAATGAGAAAATATGCAATAATCATGAATGACAAAGACATATAGACATTTTGATATTAGACTAGTTACTATATGCTGACAAAAAAAGCTATACACCAGACAAAAACTAAGCACATTGTTGAGATCAAAAAGCAGCATGTAACTTTTGCATTGGTAAACTGCAATTCCATGTTTAGTGCAATTCAATAAAAAAGGTATTTATTTTGGAGATCACTCAATCTTCAACTGTTCAGCCATTGTCATGAACTGATATTTTTCTGCTCCATCGTTTCCATCAATAAGAGATATAGAAGCAATAAAATTTTCACAATATAATGCTTCCTTTCCAAATAGACGGATTCATGCATGTACACGGTATAGTTCAAAAAAAAGAACTCCATTGAATAAATATTGCAGCTGTATGGACCAAGGCAGCACGAAGCCACTATTTATGTGTCTTTAACAAGAAAGATCATGAAATAGAATTCATATTCAGAAGATGGAATCCAAACATAAGGCATGCTACGCATAAGTGTTGTAAGGAACAGAAATTTGAAATAATTAAGAAAATCATATTATTGGAGGATTCTTTAGATCATTAAAATCATGAAAAAATAACTAATGTAAGGTCACTTGATCCCCCCATCCGAACATTAGAAAAGCACATGCGGAAAATAAAACAGAGATAATAATTTCATTTTGAAAGCATAAGATGGCAATAACCAGGGAACATGTGCTTGGCCCACACAAGAGCCTACCCATGAAACAACCATCTACAACACTAGCAAAGATGTCACACCCACACAAAAAATATTAACAAATGTAGAGTTGAACTCCTTGGATGTTTTGTGCCAAGGGCAGTAGGGCACATTGGCATGCACCTTGTTGTATTGTGCTTCAAGCATAAATATTCCCATGGTCACCTCAAGGATGCATGACCTAACTACTAAGGTGGAACTATTGCTACAATTTTGGCAAAGCTACAAGGTTAAGAGACGATTTGCAATGACATCTAATAGGCTCTCTAGACCTAAATAAGTTGGGCATGTGCACCTCCAATGTCTACACCACCATTCAAGGTCATAGCTGAGATCCTTATAGATCCTATGCAACCATTTTGTAGTGTGTCAAATCCCAAATCTTGCAAGCCAACTATAAGTGGTGTACAACCACTCAAGGGTCTTTACAACATTACTCAAGGGATTCCAAAAGGTAAGGAATGTACCTTGAGGCATCCGTGCACACAATCCTAAGGACTCACTCTAGGTCCTACCACTGCATAGGCAGCTTGTGATCCAATCTCCTGACTTAGGTCCATCAAAAATTCTCACAAGATATTTCAAGGTTAACCTAGCAAGTAACACACTTGCACTGGATGATAGGTTACTAAACTTCACACAAGTGGTACTTCCAACTCAACCTAGCATTGGGAAACATTATGCAATTACATTGTGAGTGCCATATGTCACTAGGTCAACCCATACGACATAACCATCCTTGGTTAAGATCATTCTATTGTTATAGAGGCATATGCTTGTGAGCATAGAATCATTTCTCATGGAGTCATCCATAGAAAAGGAGTGGGATTCACTAGCAAGCTTCCTAATCAAGGAAAATTGTATTGCACTACCATTTAGGAGGCTTAATAACATAAAAGGGTCGGTGTGAACTAAATTATTCACTAGGGTTCCTACATGCGCTAACAAAAGGGACTACACCTAAACCTTGCCATGCAACCTTAGCCAACATTTATAAAGATGAAGATATATTCATTTATCATCACTTGTACTACTCAATACAACATTGCAAAGTATCATAAGAATTTATCAAAGCATATTTTCTCAATATCCTTTATGTAATCATTTAATGAAAATGTATGCCATTATTCATTGTGCAAATATAACAACACATATAATACTTCCATCCAATCACTACTAACAATTGTATGTTCATCCTCAAAGTTGCATGCCTCCAAATAGATGCTCACATAGGCTCCGTACAGTTTAGACCATACATTCATGCATAGCAATTGTACACTCCTCAACCAAGGTGCAAGACATTCATATGAATCAAGTGCAACAATTAGATGCAAATAAAGAATGTCGCACAAAGGTAAATCTTGAGGAGTTCTAATATGGCTATTCATGTGGGCATCCTCTGCAACTGATCCACTATGTTATGTGTAGCTTGATTTAGCTCAAAAATATTTCAAGCAATGGTGCACTCCTATATGGAGGCACAAATAATCAAGAGTACATACATTTACTCGAGGTTTCCTCAAGAAAAATTATATTATTTTCTTATACACAAATTACAGACCTTCACATAGTCATCTTTAATGCATAGGTTTACTCCCAGAAAGCATTTCACCAAGGCACAAACTACAGTTCTATGCTCATGTTGCATCATTCATTCTTGATGCACAATTACATGATATTTGTAATATCCCATTTCTAGATATTTGATAATCCAGTGATTTTTTTGTTTACCAATCACTACAAAAATGTGGAATAACAAAGAATATAAATGGCAAAAAGTAAATTTCTGATTTATTTATGCAAATAACAATTCCTTTGAAACCCTTGTATTTATTCTTTGTAAAAAAAATGAGTATAATCATTGCTCAGAATGAATTTATAATTTCAATGAAACCCTTCTTTATTTATTTTTTTGTTAAGTAGAATGATTACAATCAATTTTCAAAATGATTATAATTTCAAAGAAATTAATTAAAACCTGGTTTCTGAAGCTCTATCAACTGATGTAGCTGTACAGCTTAGAGACTGATTTGTATGCCTGATTTCTGAATTTTATTACTGGCTTTTCAGTCCCAAAAACCTCTTAATTGTTGTACAGGTTTCACTATACCAGTACAGATTTCACTGTACCAAGATGGATTTGTTATAGCATGAGTACTATAGCAATACGGATTTACTGCAGTTAGGGTACTGTAGTAGTACAAATATACTATAGCGCAGATACTGCAGCAATAGAAAAATAGAAAATCTTAAATCTAAGCACAATATGATTCCTGTACGGAATCACCACTAGGGAGATCAAAGAGTTTTCATCCTTTAATCCTCTGGAAACTGAAAGGTTTTTCTCCTCTGAAAAAAGATGAACAAATTGTCCAAGCTCTATAAATAAGGGTTTTGATTTTCAAAATGATTAGAATGAATCCTCTTTTTGGAAAATTCTTCTATCATAGGGCTTTTCCATTTTAGGTTTATTTTTCCCTTTCAAAATAAATCTAATTTAATTAAAGTTTTTTAATAAACCATTAAAATGAGTTTTAATTAAAACACTTAATAATAATAGTTAAGTTACCCTTTTTGATATTTTGGAATAAAGTACCAAGGATGAACTTAATAAATCATTATTAAAACATTTCCCATTCAAACCCTCTTAGCCTACAGGAAATCTGAAATAAGCTACATCTTTTCGCCTTTTCCCCATTAAATTAATTCGGAAATGGGGACATGACAGTCCACCCTTCCAAGAATTGCTTGCCCTCAAGCAATTTCAAATTGGGTGCTCAAGAATCTTTGCATTCTCCCATGTAGCATCTTCATGGGGAACATTCCCCCAACATATCAAATTCTTTGTAATAGTTTTGTTCTTCAATATCCTCTCCCTGGTATCAATAACTACTTTTGGAACCAAGACCAATTTACCCTCATCATCAAGAGAAGATAATTTTGTGGAAGGAATGATTTGCTGCCCCAATGCCCTTTTGAAGCATGAAACATGAAAAACATTATAGATCTTGTTTTCCTTTGGCAGCTCTAGTTCATAAGCCACTTCTCCAACCCTTCAACTGATCCTGTAAGGTCCATAGAAGCAAGGTTTTAGCTTCTCTACTCTTCTCTTGAGAAAAAATTGCCTAATAGATTGTAACCTCAAGAATACTAAGTCTCCAACTTCAAAAGATCTATAAATACCATGCTAATCAAAATACATCTTCTGCTGATATTGAGCTCTTTGGAGGTTCTCCTTAAATGACTCCAAGATTTCTTGGCTTTTCTTGACCAAGTCTTTGGCTCCTTAAGTGACTCCGAGATTTCTTGGCTTTTCTTGACCAATCCTTTGGCTCCTGGCATTCTACTATCCACTAGAACCAAATCAATAAAGGACAAAGTGTCATAACCATATAAATTCATGAAGGGAGGCATTTCAATAGACATGGTTTTTAAGTTTTATGTATTGTACCAATACTCTCCCAAATGGACCCATTTGATCCAAGCATACTGCTTCCCTACTACATAATTCCTCAAATAACCTTCTACCCACTTATTTACAATCTTTTTCTGGCCATCTATATGTGGGTGCTAACTGGTGTTGGAAGTTAACTCTGTTCCAGCCAAACAAAAAAGTTCCTACCAAAAGATTATGAGGAACCTATTGTCCCTGTCACTCACTATGTTTTTGGGAAACCCATGAAGCCTAAATACTTCTCTGAAAAATAAATCAGCTACCTAAGGTGCCTTAATCTCTATAAATATTGCAAAGAAATGTGCAAATTTAGTGAGTCTAACTATCACAACAAATATGGAATCCTTACCATCAACCTTTGGGAGGTCTCTAATAAAGTCCATAGAGATGCTCTCCCATTTCTGATTTGGGATCGGAAGGGGCTGCAACAGACCAACATGAAATACCTATTTTGTTTTATTTTCTTGACACGTAACACACTCCCTAATCTGTTTAAGGGCATCCCTTTTGAGTCATTTCCATGAAAATATTTCCCTAATTTGTAAGTTTAGAAGCATCCTGGGTGCCCTACCAAAGGTGTATCATGTGTTGCCCTCAAAACCTCATGCTTCATTTTTTACTTTGGTATAAGATAAATTATATCCTTATAAAGGATTAGATCATTTGATACTTTGTACCTATCATCATATACCTTCCCTTCAAGAACTTCAGTAGCAAATGCATTCTTTGCATACTCTACTATGATGATCACTTTCCAATCAGCAAAGATTTCAGATGTAGAGTTTAATATTGGCATTCTAGATAAAGTATCTGCAACAGTATTCTTCTTTCTCTTCATGTACTCTATATCAAAATCATAGGTTTGATACTCACCCATTTTTTTTGTCTATCATTCAAGTCTATTTGGTTCAGAAAGAACTTCAAGCTCTTATGGTCTATTTTCACTACAAACCCTCCACAAACTAAGTACTATCAGAATTTGTCCAAAGCATACATGATGGCTAACATTTCTCTATCATAAATGGAGAAGCCTCTTTCCATTTCCTTGAGATTCCAACTCTCAAAAGCAACAAGGTGTCTATTTTGCATCAAAACCATGAAATATTCCGAGCCAATTTTATTTTTATTTTTACCAAGTACACAACAATGCAGAGAGCACCCGTTAGGGTTAGATAATTCAAACCAGCAGATTACAAATAACTCGTTGCCAAAAATGCGCACTCAATCTCAACAAGAGAGAGGTTGTCATATGGCAAGAGGATCGTCAGTGCCTTAAACAAAATGCAACTGAAGGTAACTCTAACCAAGAATGTGTCCGCGAAGGACGATCATATGGTCAGAGGATCTTCTACGCTACAAGTACTGGAAACAAACTCAACACCAAGCATGTGCTACCCAATCCAGTATGGAAAGGAGGCGACCATATGGTGGAGTGCTAAGAATTACAATGCAATTAAGGGAAATAAGCAAGAATGCTGAAGTACTCGACGTCAAGAATGTGCTTTCCAACCCGAGACGGAATGGGAGCTACCATATGACGGAGATATAAAGAAAGACAATAGACTGGGCAAGGATCAGTCTCTTCCACGAAATGTAGGAAATATAAATAAGAGCTTACAAATGTGAATATTGGCTGGTTAGTACTACTAACAGCCTTACAATGTAATATATCTCCTGCAAGCACGATGGATTAGAGTGATAATCACACTGCTGAAATGTAGAGCTACTCCAGAACGATTAATATGACTAAGACAGACAATCCCAGCCCTATTAATAATTTTACTAAGTCTGATATGACAGATCTGCAGTTAAGAATGGTGAAAACAGCAACTCCAGAACTCACTTAAATGCTCATATCTCTCTCAATACTCACTCATTTAACTTGAAATCAGTTGCAAAACATTCTAATGATGATGACAATGAAGATGGATCACAAAAACTTCTCACAAAGACCCCTATTTATTTTGCACGACTTCCAAAGCACTTACAAAGTGAAATTGCCTGCAAGCAAGGGCGATTTACTTTAGATAATTCATAGACTTCAAATAAAATTCTGGAAACTTGCACATATGGTCGCCCTACATAGGAAAATAGATTGGAACAGTACCCAAAACAATATTATTTTTGTTTCTTGAGTTGTGAGTAAAAACAACCTACAGCCATACAAACCAGCAACTCTAAAATTGACAGAAAATACAATAACTCAACTACAGAATGTGAGAAGAACCAACTACAATGAAAGGAAACCAACTACAACTAAACCTCTCAACTAGTTGTTGTCTTTCAAGCAAGAAGAAGAGCCAAGCTAGGAGGCTTACATTCCTCGAAGCAATCCCAAAGCCAATCCGGCAGCATAACTTTGCAAATTCATCAGATAAACAAAATGAGGACCCCGAGCTCCAATTTATAACTTTAGAAGAGCTTTCTAGAAACCTCCAAGAAGGGCGCCACCTCAAAGATTCTTTTAGGTCATTGACTTGTCTTTTGTCTTCACCCTCAGGATGGCGTACTTGCTTAAGAAGATAAATTTCACTTTTTAAATAAAATATTTGGCTCACCCAAAGTTGGCGTCCAAACTCCTTGAGCAATATTTGGCTTTAGAAATATTAAAATATTTCCTCCATGTGAAAATACCCTTCAATGTCCCCCTTTTAAAGACAATATTAATTCATGATGCTAGAACAAGGAATTATAATGTTAAATTATAACATTATAATATAAAATATCTTATATCACCATGGAAATGCATCAGAAGCCAAATTCAACCATACCGTCTGAACAGACTGCCAAAGTGGAGCCAACTGATTAGGAGTCAACAAGTCAACTGCTAAAAATAGAATTTACTAAAAATAGTAAATTCATTAATTGCTCAGAATGCCAAATTGAAACCACCAACGCGAAGCTCTCAGAAAACCCAGAAGGAATCCGCAATCCAAGTTCAACAATTCCAAAAGAAGACTCCGCAAAAAGACGAAAACATCCTCCAAGAAGTTTGGAAACCCTGATTCGAGCTTCTGCTTAGCCTACGAGTTTCCAGAAATAGGCTAAATCCAAATGAAGAGCGTAGGGCTAAGTTGGGGACATTACAAGCCACTCCAATTCCATCTCCTAAAGCTGACATTCCAAAACAAAGGGAAGTGAAAATTTTGGGTCAGCCAACACTAGACGTGTGCTCATAACCTCCTTGAGCTTATCGAAAGCTTTATGTGCTAATTATAGCCAAGAGAAAGCCCCCTTTTTTTTTCAAATCAACCAATGGTACCTTTGACAAACCTCCTAGACTAACTACAAAGGCCAAAGAATTCTCTTAGCCAAGTCAAGGTTCTAGTAGGTGGCCAATCCTTGATAGCTTGTATTTTTTGTTGGTCCACTTGGACCCCTTATGCACTAATAATCTGTCCCAAGTATAAAATTCCAGTCATTCCAAATTCACATTTGGATTCTTTTGCATAGAATGACTTTTGTTCTAAAATGCCAAGAACCACATCTAAGTGTCTCAAATAATGTTCCCATGTTTTATTGTATACCAAAATGTTACCAATACAAATTTTCTCAAGTGTGCATTGAATAACTTATTCAGAACAAGTTTCCCCAAGTGTGCATTGAATAACTTATTCATTCATGATTGGAAGATTGTTGGAACATTTGTCAAGCCAAAGGGCATGACCATAAATTCATAAAGACCATAATGACAACAAAAAAATGTCTTATGAACATCCTCATCCCTAATTTTAATTTGATGATATCCTAATCTAAGATCAATCTTAGAAAAATACGCTGCTCCATGTAGCTCCTATATCAACTCATCACTCCTACGGATTGTATAACCATTTTTTATAGTCTTCTTATTAAGAGCCCTGTAGCCAATGTGCATTCTTATTATGCCATATTTCTTTTTCACTAAAACTATAAAAGATGCAAAAGGACAAGAGCTTGGTCTAATATACCCCATGTCTAAAAGCTTTATGATTAGGTAAACATTGATACAAATTTAGGGTTTGTATGGTTACAATTTGAATACTTTCAAGTCTATTAAAATTATTTGCCCCAAATCTAGGATGGGACATTAAACTGGTATAAGAGCTGACTTTCCTGCCAACCTATTCCTTTACGAAATTGTTTGTTTGCATGCTGAAATTTTATGCATTTCAACCACTAAGCAAGTAGGTGTCATCTGAGAGAAATTAGAAAAAAGAACACCTTGCAACTAGAGAGTGAAGACTTGTCAATTGGTATTATCCCAGAACAAGGTAGTATGGCAAAAAACGGAAAGGAACGAGAGTCCTAAGATGAGGGTAGAAATAAATTTGACTTGATGCTAGATATGTTAGCACAGATGCTTCACAAAATGAACAATAATATGAACATACCCAAGCAACAGGTTGGTGAAGGAAGCACTTCAGAAGCCAACAAGCACAATACCACTCCCAACAACACTCAAAAGACTATCTTGTTTTCATCAACTAGGCACGTCTTTAATGCAAAGGGAGTGCAAGTAGACCTAGAAAAAATCAAAGTAGTTGTGGACTAGTCTCCACCCAAGACTTTAACACAACTACAAGGATTCCTTGGCCTCTGCAATTACAACAGAATATTTGTTAAAGGGTGCTCACAACTCATCACCCCCTTAACAAACCTAACAAAGGAAGGAGCCTTCAAGTGGATAGAAGCGACACAACAAATTTTTGACAAGTTGAAGGAGGTAATGAGCTCATGCCTAGTGTTACCTATTCTTAAGGGGACGGGAATAGGGAGATCTAGTGCAGAAATAAAGACATATCAATAAAGAAGAATGAATATCAATTGAGCAGAAATATATGGAATGGAATATAATCAGATTTTAAGGCAGATATATGAACAGCGAATAAGGACAGAAACAGGAGTATTTCTGGAGCATAGCAGCAGATACATTAATATGATATACTCAGATTTGGAAGAAGAAATATGTGGGAAGAAGAAGTTGGCTCAAGGAGAGATAAATGAAGATAAATGATAAATCAAAAAGGGATATATATGATTATGCAATAAGGATGCTTGCAGCAATTATTAATTCTTACTAGTAATTATTCATCTAACTTAATCTATTGGTGTCTCTTTAAGCAATATCTTCTGAATATTAAAACAGATCAAATAGGGGAATAAAAGTGCTATCGACATCTATTAGAAGATCGAGCAATCGGCAACTCTGATATTTCAATCAGATTGGAAATATCAGTAGATTACAGCAGCGTTATTCAATTGTGGTACACAAGATAATAATAAGATTGAGTTTATATATATATATGCATAGTCTATCTATATTTTATAATTGAATATATAGTCTATCAATTCTCTATGATGATAGTAGTTAATCTCTCTAATCATTTATTTATTTGAACCTCCTATAAGCAATCATGAAAGGGTTAAGAAGGAACCTCAATAAGGTCAGCAGGTGCGTCTTCCCCTTCTAAGCAAACCACCTCGTGTTGGGACAACAAGAGTTCCTGCCACTTGGGGCCAGAGGTCAAGTACGGTTACTCCGCGCTCTTGGGCTTAGATGTGATGAAGTTAGGACGTCTTAGTGAGGAGTAATGATTAGGGATGCAGGTGCGTCTTCCCCTTCTATGTAGACCACCTCATGTGGGATGGACAAGAGTTCCTACCCCTTGGGGCCAAGGGGTCGAGTATGGTTACTCCACGCTCTTGGGCTTAGATGTGGTGAAATTAGGGCTCCCTAACATGCTTCCTCTCCAACCCCATCATGGTGGACTATAGGAATAGCCCTATTGATTCTTGATTTCTTAAATGGTTTATTCAAATGGAATGAAATAATTGATAATTCATAATATATATCCATTATATGGATCCTAACTCTTATTTAATCATTGGTAGAATTATATGTTATCTCACATGATTGCAGGACCTAATCCAAGACTTTAGCTAAGGACATGTTTATTGGTAAAGGTTTAAAGTCTAACTATATTACACCTCTTGTTTCAATTGAATTTGTGATTCTAGGGAAAAGTCAAGGGTAATCCCAAATAGGGGACATTACATTGAACTCAATTTCCAACATCTCTACAAATTGGAAGGTCGATATCAATAACATAATACACTAAGAATACCTTTACTACTAATGTTCTAGAAGGGAAGTTGTTGGATGACAAGTACTTAGTATCTGACGAACTCATCATCTACAAGGATAGGATTTATTTAGTACCAGAATCCAAGATGAAGGCAAAAATTATGAGCGCTGCCCATGACTTGCCCTTGGCAAGCCACCAAGGGTATTTCAAAACTTACAAGCAAGTCAAAGAGGGATTCACTTGGAAAGGGCTCAAAGGTAGTATCATTAGAAACATTAGAGAATTTTTCATTTGCCAACAAAACAAAAGAGAGCAGTCATTTCCAACAAGACTATTACAACCCCTACCAATCCCTAAGTAGAAATGGAAGAGGGTCTCAATGCACTTCATCGTGGGACTCCCTAAGGTAAAAGGAAAGGAATATATATACATATTTGTGGACAAACTCGCCAAGTGTGCACACTTCTTTGCCATTTCCTCAAATTATAAGGCACCACAAGTTGCTGAAGTGTTCTTCAAGGAAGTGTTTAGGCTTCATGGACTGCCTAAGAACATTGTGAGCAACAAGGATAGTCGGTTCTTGAGCTTATTTTGGCAAGAGCTCTTCTGATAGACAAGAACCAAACTCATGCCCCACACTAGCTACCACCCCAAAACAAATGAACAAACTAAGATATTAAATAAATGGGTGGAAGGGTATCTAAGAAACCATGTAGCGAGCGAATAGGAGTGGATCAAATGGCTTCACCTAGCGGAGCACTGCTATATTACTACTCATCACATGTCTGTTAGGATGACACCCTTCTTGGAGTTATATGGGTATGAAGCCAAAAAAAATTGTTGACCTTTCATGTTCTAATAGAAAGGTCCCAAGAGCAAGTGACTTGATCCAACAAGAATGACATTTTGAAATCACTCAAAAAAAACCTCCAATAGGCATAGAATCAGCAAAATATGTATGTTAATGGCTATCAAATGGAGGGGACTTTTGAAATAGGAGAGTTGGTGTCTATTTGACTACAACCTTACAAGCAATCCTCCTTAAAGGAAAGTGGAATTGAAAAACTTGACCCTCATTTTTACGGGCCCTACAAGATCCTAAAGCAAGTGGCTAGGGTAGCCAATAGATTGAAATTTCTGAAAGTAAAACTCATAACATGTTCCATGTATCTTGCGTCAAGAAGGCATTGGGTAGACACATCGAACCTTCCCCAGAGCTGCCTCCACTAGACAATAAGGGAAAAACTCATCTAGGTTTTTGAGGCATTCATAGAGATCAAAATGAGGAAATTGAGGGGATGGAGCATAACTAAGTACCTAATCAAATGGAAGAATCATCCTACTGAGGATGCGACACAGGAAGGCCCACAAATTTTGGATGACCCAAGCTTGCAATTGCTTGAGGGAAAGCAACTCTAGGCAAGAAAGACTTGTCATGTCCCCTTTCCATGTAACTCATGCAATGGAGCAAAATGCCCAATTCCTAACTTCTATGCTTTTTGTGATCCTATTTTGCATGCAAATCTTTCCCTTTCATCTCCCAAGCGTCAGCCTAAATACCCCATGGGTCCTAAGTGTTGAGGCACAAGAAAGCTCATGAGTCTATATAAGTGGTCAAAGTGGAAAATTTACCCTTCCTGACATACCTTCCTTCTCAAGTTTGTTGCTTCTCTTTATCCCCATTAGGATGTCAGACTTACCCCTATTATCATACCTCCTGACCATCCATCTCTATAACTCCTCTCCTTATTGCAACTTCAAAGTTTTGCATGCAATCATCCCTCGTCACAAACCTCAACCTTCAAACTTCAACATTCACACCATTTTTCATTATCCCTCTACACCTACCACCTTGCATGTCAAGAATACCATTAATGCACAAAGTTTCATCAAAACTCCTCGAGGGATTCCACCTAGTATTGAGATTCATCCCCATACATTTGAAACCAAACCACATGGATATCCAACATGGTATGCTACAAGGGAGCCAATGACTACCATTAATGCGGTAATTAGGATTTTGAACCCAAAGGGGCTCGCTTCCATACTTGTTAAGGACAGATGCAAGTTACAAGGGACCCTTGTCCGCACCTTCCAAGCTTATTTCCACACAAGACATTGTCGGCTCAACGTGAAAGGAAATAGCAATCTACAAGTACAAGAAGTCATTCCCCCATACAAAAACCAAGGTAGAGACTACTATGTGATTTTCAATGCTCTCTAGGCATCTTCAGATTGCAAAGACACATTGGAAGAAGCATCTTTGAATAAACTAACCAAATGCTAACTTGAAATTTTTAATCATATTTCCATAAACATGCTGCAAATGCATGTTCATAGATTCAATTCAATGTTCATTATTCATTTTTCATTTTGTCATCAAGATTCAACATCAAATTTTAAATTTTATTTTCAAATTTGTTAAACTAGGCACTTATAGAATTTATATTGTTTATTGCAATGTCACAATGAGCTCTCATGACATGAGTGAGGACGAGGGAGAGGTTCATAGTGAACCTGAATCTAAATATGAACCTGAGGCTGAGGGAGGTGACCATGAGGCTAAGCTTGAAGCCCAAACTAGTTCCATGGCAACTGCAGCAAGTACTATAGAGTGCCCCTCCACATTACTAGTAAAGTGTGCTAGGGGCCCTTTGATCGTAAGTCTCCTTTCAGACAATTTGCAACAAAATTAGCAGGCAAGGCAAGGACATTTGGTGTCACAAGGAGGTGGAAGTGCCAATTTTGTGATCTAGAATGGTATGGCAGCATTACTAGAGTTAATGCACACCTTTTTATTTGAGGTAAAGTTGTGGATACATGTTCTTTTTTGGCACAACCGGCAAACCTCAAATACAAAGTTGAGATAAATAAGTTATGGGGTGTTCCTGATGACAATGCAGCTACACCTATGCCTACTACTTTATCTCGCAGGGCACATGTTCAGCAAAGTCGGCCACAGAGTTCTAGTCATACTTTGCAGACGAGAGGAGTGATACCAAGTTCTTCTTCCAATGCCCATGCAAGAGAGGGTAAGGCGAAATGCAAATTGCAAACTCAAAGTAACCCCATAGCTGATTTGTTCAATGTGCAACTGAAGGATGAGATAGATGATGCCATTGGCAAGTTCTTTGCCAATGGCATCCCATTTCATGTAGCTCGATCTTTGTATTATAGGGAGATGATGTCGATGGTAGCAATGGGAGGACCTTCATATGTGCCACCAAGTGAGACAAAATTGAGGACCACGCATTCCAAGATCAATGTGTTGATGGAGAAAATGACGAAATGATGGGTGAAGACTAGATACAGTATAGTTATGGATGGGTGGACGGACATTAGCCATCGTCCACTCATCAATTCATGGTTACATGTACAGAGGTCCCATACTTTCTTAAGGCAGCTGATTGTTCAGGGCATCGCAAAGATGCTGATTTTCAATCTCAAGTCACCAAGGAGGCTATTGAGGAGGTTGGGCCACAAAATGTGGTCCAAGTAGTGATAGATGCAGCACATGTGTGCAAAGCTACAAGGAAACTTGTTGAGGCAGCTTACAAACATATTTGGTGGACTCCATGTTGTGTGCATGCCATGAACAATGCACTCAAGGACATGGGCAAGATTGAGTGGATTGGAGCAATGGTCAATGAGGCTAGAGATGTGTAGATGTTTATCTGCAACCACCACACTTCACATGCACTCTTCAGGAGCTTCTCTAAGAAGGAGTTCTTGAAACCTACTGAGATCAAGCATGCATCCTATTTCATTCTCTTGGAGAGAATGATTGAGTTGCAAGTCACTGCAACTCATGGTTATGACAGCAAATTGGAATCGATGGGTCAAGTCCAGTACAAAGCAGGGTTAGGAGGGTGAAGGATACAATGAAGAGTGATGTGTTTTGGAGTGATGAAAAATATGGTCTCCATCATTGCTCCAATTTTCCAAGTCATCAAATATGGGGATGTGGATGCACCTAACCTTGGAGAGGTGTATGAGTGCATTGATTCTATGCTTGACCAAATGAGTGTTGCCATGCAAGAGGACCCTACATTAGCATTCTACAATGAGCACATTCAACCAATCATTCATCGGAGATTGGAAAAGCTCAACAATCCCTTGCACATGGTGTCCTATGCATTGAATCCTAAGTGGTACAAGACTAGGCCTGGTAAAGTCACACCAATATAGGATGTTGAGGTGAAGGCAGGGTTCTTCAGGGCTATTGAGAAGATGTATGATCCTATAGATGCCAGCATAATTCACACTGAGTGGACCAAATTTTCCACTCTTTGGGGTTATTTTGATGCGGCCAAGATGGATATGGCAACTATGGCACAGGAGGACCCAATTTTGTGGTGGACTTGCCATGGATCGAAATCTTTGACTACCACTCTAGCCATTCGATTGCTATCTCAAGTTTCTAGTTCTTCAGCTGCTGAGAGGAACTGTCTACCTATAGCTTCATCTACTCTCTTATGAGGAACAAACTTACCTCTAGGAGAGCAAAGAAGCTTGTGGTTGTACATAGTGCTTTGTCTCTCATTGAGCACAAAACACTTGTGTAAAAAGAGAGTCCAACAGCACAATGGGATGTAGAGCCAGAGGAGCCAACACAAATTGATGAGGATGCTACGACTTTAGATGCAGGGCTGGTTGGTATTAGTTTGGCAGAGCTTGACCATGAGGAGTCTAGTAGTTCCAATGATGAAGATTTTGGGGATGATTAGAGGCCTCCCTTCACTATATTTTGACATTTTTTACTTATTTTGATATCATGCTACTCATTGTAATTATCTTTATGTTATTTTTCGATATAATAGAAATCTCCAATTCGACATTTTCATTTGTCAAATTTAATTTAGTATTCTAGTATTAAAATTTTAGTATTTTTACTATTTTCAATTTTGTTATTTTACTAATTTTCCAAAGTTTCATTTGAAATGTAATTCTTATACATCTTTTTATAACTAGTTTTTCAAGTACTATATGTCTATCAGTGCCACCCCTCGCCATCCCCAAACTTAGGCCCTTCGTCCCCCCATCCCCAAAACCTGTCCCCGTGTCCCCTGTCAGGAAACTCTGTGGAACATTGCAAATTAATATAAAACACATACTAAGAAAAGCATTTAAATCACCTATTTAAATTTGTACAATTTCCTTGAAGTCTTGAGATAGGTCAAATTCAACATAGACCATGCTTGTGGCCAAGTAGAATAAAACTTATTCTATTCATGACAAATGAAAAGATGAACTGAGTGAGACAATCCATATAAACTCAAAGATAAGTCCAAGCCAATTAATTCAATACATACAAGGATTTGAGTTTGGGGTCATTGACCACAACAAAATCCCTAGTCCAATGAAAAAAACAAAAGTGTACTTACCAATGGCATTGCAATGTTCAAGATTGGAAACCTTGAATAAGAAAAAGAACTTGTTCATGTTTTGAATGGCCTTGATTTCAACACCATGAGGATGTCCAGTGGCCTAAGCCTAGATTTCATAATGCCCTCAAAGGAAATACATCTCACAAAATAACCAATTAATGAAGAACAATGATTTACAAGGGCCCTTTTGAACAAGATTGGAAACTTTGAATAAGAATAATAACTTGTTCATGTTTTG
The DNA here is from genome assembly GCA_007258455.2 of Sequoia sempervirens. NCBI lineage: Eukaryota > Viridiplantae > Streptophyta > Pinopsida > Cupressales > Cupressaceae > Sequoia > Sequoia sempervirens. The sequence continues at coordinate 494,625,325 of VDFB02000017.1, forward strand.
GATGGCCTTGATTTCAACACCATGAGGACGTCAAGTGGCTTAAGCCTAGTTTTCAAAATGCCCTCAAAGGAAATACCTCCCACAAAATAACCAATTAAAGAAGAACAATGGTTTACAAGGGCCCTTTTGAATATATGGTGGTGTACATAAGGAAGAACAATGGTTTATTGCATATGCACATTGACCACTAAAAATTGAATAAAAGGACCATTACAAACGTATGAATTTTTCAATATTTGATGATGCAACAATATTTACAAAGATTTTATTGTTTCCAAATATGGGTAAAGAAAATTGACCAACTCATGACATTTTTTTATGTGCACATTTCTTTACAAATAATGACTTTCACATTGATCATAGTTCCAACAATTTTTCAACATACAATAGGTCAAATTTTCATCCTTTATCAATACTTTTATTATGAAATTTATATGCCATTCTTGTTTATATGAAAGTTAGGGAAAACCAATTAGAGAAATCCAAAATTATTTAAAAATATTGTAGCTAAATTCATTAATTGAAAATGAATCAAGTGTGACTTTGTAAAGAACAAGTTTGGATACTTCAAATGCATAATTAGTAAGGAAAGAGTCAAAGATGACCCAGCTAAAATTCAAACCATCCTTGACAAGTCCAATTTGAAGAATGACTTAATCGATAGGACTTATAGATAATTCAACTTTTAAACAAAAATTTTAATGGTTTTGGAGATCGTATGGTATTTTTCATCAATCTTGCAAACAAGAACATATCCAAATAGATAGAGCCAACAAAGGATACCTTCCAAGAAATGAAAAAGCTGATGAATTCCAGCCCTAAACATGCACTCCCAAATTTTTCACAACCATTTGTAGTTTAATGCGAAGAATAAGGACATGGGAATAGTTATCATTCAAAACTAATGGGAAATCCATTTTCAAAGATGAAAACCATATTACAAGGAGAAGTTATCATGCATTAAATAAAAAATTATCTCATGCATATTGTATAAAATTGAAGCGCGACACTTCATTATCCAAATAAACCATCAAAGGGTGAAGTAATTTTTATTGTAAAAGACCTTATTGAGCAAATATGCAAGAAGGTAAGAAAGTTACAAGGTTTAGGAGAAAAAAGGCTAAATACTTATTAGATAGGGAAAGCTATGAAACATAAAAGAGGTAAAGCCCACTTAGTCAACTACCAAGGCATTTATGACCAGCCTTGGTAAAGTTGTACTCCGTTATGTAGCTAGGAAACAACTCAAGGCTCAATGTTTTGAATTCAATTTATAGTAAGTATACGATGGGAACAAACAATGTCACCACAAAGTCCTTATCTCAACATCTTAAGTTGCTTTCAATGTCTACAACTAAACTATCTGCAATGAGCAAATATCGGCTTAATATGCCAAGGATGAGAGAACTGTCGCTACATTTCAAGATCCAAAGAAAGTACATAAAGATGATAGCAACTACACATTGCCATTGACACGATTTTTCTATAAGAAATGCATATTTATCGTACCAACCAACTCTAATTTCAAAGAGGCACTAGTTAAATGCCATTCCAAAGTGGATGTAAAAGGATTAGGGTGGAATTGGAGGAAGTGCTTAGGCACCAGAAATTTTCAATGGAACTAGATATACAATCAACCCAAATCAGATATCTAGTCAAGCTATCAACTTGTAGTTGTAGGTCCAAGACTAAAGCCAAAGTAAACAAGTGGGGGGGAATCAAAATTTGAAAAACATGCCTGGATCTAGCCTAAAGCCAAAGCAAACAAGTGGGGGGAATCAAAATTTGAAAAACATGCTTGGATCTAGCCTAAAGCCAAAGCAAACAAGTGGGGGGGAATAAAAATTTGAAAAACATGCTTGGATCTAGCCTAAAGGCTAAAGCCAAAGAAAACAAGTGCTTAAGCCAAGAGGGAGGTTATTGTGCCTAGAAGACAACTCATGTAAGGATCTCTAACCTTGCCTCTTTCATCTATACAAGTATGCTACCCATTACATGTTTTTTACTTTTTCATCGCAAGCTATTTACTTCACTACTATATCATTACTTATTGTTCTTTTACCTTGTTATCCACTACATTGTCCATCATGACAACCTACATAGGTCATTGTTGTTTTGTGTCCACTGGGAGAGGCTTTCTACCTCATACCTAATTAGAGATCAATATGTTAGAGAACTACATCTTGGTGTATATAGAGGCAATGATTGAGAAGAAAATTTCATGGAAGCTGTCAACCTCCATTAATGTCACAAAAGAGGAGGTTCAAAAGACCCACACCATCATGGAAATCTTGATTAGGATGACCAAAGATGCTGAATATCTGTAAGAATATCTCCACGAGACTTTCTATATCTAATATTATTTTGAGAAAGACAAGAAAAAAGAGCTTAACACAGAGAAGGAGAGTGATGACTTAGTTTTGACGAGTTATAGACCTGAATGACTAAAGCAGCATTAAGACAATCAATATAATAATTACAATCGTCTATGCTTTAATTTAATAAGAGGAGGACTAGAGACTTATCACCTAGAATCCCTAGTTTGCATGTCTTTCTGTTCTTAAGATGCGTATTCAGACTTCCTTCGTCTACATGTCAAAGGGGTTTTTCCCTCTATGATTAATATATGGTTTAAATTTTATCTATATATATCATTTAAATATACATACATACTCATAGCTATATAAAAGGTAAATCAGAATGAAAATGAAAATTGGCAAACAGGCATACTACATTTTCCATTGGTTGTGTGCCCTTCGAGTCTTTTCACGTAGACATGGCTCTATCAAAATGCAAATTGAGGAAGGTTAAAAATGAGAAAAACATAAAGAATATAAATTGCATACTACAGGCTTGCTTTTTAAAGATACAAAACAAATTAAAGAATACAATATGGAAAGAGAAACTGAAGATCTATCTTAAGGAAGGAAATCCCATAATCGCAGCATTGGAGGTCTTTCTCATATCCTAATGATATAAATACTACTTGACAAATAAGGCTTCTGGATATAACTGTGTTGGTGAGCTATCATCGGGATCATGCATAAATAGAATTGACTATTTACTTAGTCATATAGATGCCCATATGATGCAAGCCATCTACTAGGTCCTTGTAAGTCCTTAGAGACCCTCTAGGTCCCCTATATATCATCAGAAAATAAGGAACTAAATTGGCAAACCTGTTTATCTATGATCCTGATGATGGGTCAATAAGTATGACTCTGAAAGTTGATCGAGAAGCCTTATTGTTGAACTAGCATGGACTGTGGAAGCTTGAAATATCCGAATATCAATGTTGTTAAAATTCAATGCAAATAGGAATATCATAGGAGAAATACATCTGTCAAACTCCTATGTCAGGCGGGACAACTAAATACTAAAGACATAGTACACACTAGATTGAGAACAAAAAGAAAACGTCTCTGGCAATGTTGTTTTCAAATCCAAACAATTCTGCAGAAATCATCGTTTTCTTTCTAAAGTATAAATGTGCAAAGACAAATGTGTCAACGACTTTGCAGAGATTCTAAAATTCTCAAATAAATAGGTGAAATTCATTAACACGATGTCAACAATGGCGACAAAATATTAATAATGAGACAAGGTATGTACAGAATTTTCCAAGCTTATATGAATTGGCAGCCTTCTCAAATAAGTCGGCTGCATCGTCATATTTGTAACCCCAAAACGCCCATCCTCTCATTTTCTTCTCTGCGGCCTTCTCAAACTCAGCTCCTTTGGCCTCTTGCTCCGCCATGATTCCCTCTATTCACAGTTCAGAGCAGTGGAAATTCTGTAAACAGCGCGGATTATAGATTGGCTTGCTCTGTATGTAAATATGATTTTAAATTCAGTGGGGCTCGATGGCAATAGATTGCTTTGCAATTAAGGAAAGTGCAGAGAATAGAGTTAAAAAATGAAGAGGATTCAACTTTGGTGGCGGTGAGGACAGAGTATAAAGCGGGGAAGGGAATATTCGCCCTTTACAATTCAAAAGTTGTGTATGAGGTAGAACATAAGGCTGTGCGAGCTAAAACATAAATAAGGCTATTTTAAGGAAAGTTTTTTAAATGGAAATGTTTTTATGTCTCCACTTTTGCTTTAAGATTGAATCATAGGGTGGGTCTCATGTTGATTCTTCCATTTGTGGCCTAGGGTTCCAAAGTATGTGTTAAGGTTTTATACTGTATACTTCTTTAGTGGCCTTTATTTGTTTAGGTTGTAGAATTAAAGCAATTAATTTAGATTGAAATTGAAAAAGATGGAAGATTTTAGTTTTATGTATAATGAGGAATGTTTTATTGTAAATATGTGTTTAGTGATTTGAGTTAAAATTTTGTTATTAGATTAAAATCAGTAAGGTTTTGATAGACTAAAAAATGAACGATGTTTTGTTATGGGTCAAAATCACACAAGCTGTCCTAATCTAGGGGTATGTGGACCTGAATTTGTGTAGTGACTTGATTTGTAATGGTAGTCTTGAACTCTATGTGTTTATCATTTAGAAAAATATTTTTTTTATGTATTTTTGGACTAGGTGGTGCTCAAAAGTGTCTCTAGTACTTGCTATCAAGTGGGGGAAAGTGTTTAGGGCTTCATGTCCTCTTATATAATACACTATTATTCAACTTTGAATATTCCATGGATGAGTTGGCTAGTAATTTCTAGTTGGGACGAAATTGGCTTGGACCTGTGATTAATTTTAAGTTTGGAAAATGAGGGTCAAGGCCACCCTAGCAATCTTGATCCATGAGCAAGGCTATATGAGCAATCTTGACCTATGACTAGGTAGTAGAAAATTAAGGGTTAGGTCCAAATTAATGGGGAATAGGGGTTTAGCTTTAATTAAGGTTTAGAATGAATACCATGTCTTACATAAAATACACAAATTGAGCACTAGACTATTTTATTAGAGAAAGGGTCAAATTGAATCTAAAACGAGTGGGAAAAAGTGTTAAGGTTGAACTTTTCACTTCTACATATAGCCCCCACTTTGACTTGCATGTGACCCACCATGAGTTATGCATCTAAGAGTCAAAAAATAACTAACATGAAAGTAAATGATAAGCACATGCATAAAGGATATAGATATTGGCAGTGTGTTATTTGTTCTCTATGTGATGATAGCTCTCTCTTTAGAATTGTATGCACCACTTTCCATTGATAAAATTTGTTAGAAATAATGAAATAGGAATAAATAATAACTACATAGTAATGCCAATAATCAATTTATAAATTTAAAAAGAGGTGTACAACTCATGAGGAGTCACCATAATCCAAATATGTAGAGTACGAGACCATTGTATAAGGTTCATGAATAATTATTATAACAAGCAAAATATGAGGAGTAAAGGTGGACTCTAAATGGATAACTATAACCATGATCTCAATTAGAAATGATGGTGTAGGACTTTTAGTGATGTAGGAGCATCCAATTCCATGAGAAGTCTTACATCACCAAAAAATATTTGCAACTTTATAGTTTTAGTTTTCTTTAATTTTGGTGTGCTTGTGGATTTGTAGTTGTCTTTTCAACTTGTTTTTCAAAGGGATGTTACAGAAAGAATGCATATTCATTTATGGGTTTCAAATGGGTAGTCATGTTATAAATGTTTTAAAGTTTTATTCAAGACTCCCATATGTTGTTGGAAGATTAGTCTATGTTGTTATAAGAATTTTTTGTTTGGCTACTATTAAAATTGCTTCAGGAATTATGTAATTCTGATATATGAACCATGCAAATATATTATAGAACCTGCATATTAAAATGGTACCACATAAGGTTTTTTGACATGTGTATATTTATTTTATCTCCACTAATGTTGATGAATCATTGGGGAGCTATTGTAGATCCAAAACAAGATACCACAAAGATTTTTCTTCATTAAAATATTTGTTCTTTACAACAAAAGGTGGACTATGCAATTGCAACTACACATGAATATTATTTATTTGTGTTATAGGAATTGTTTATGGGTGTTCCAAGATTGCTATATATGTTTAAATATTTCAATGATGAGTTCTAATAATCAAGGTTGCTATAAGTCAATTTTAGGTGTTTATAAATTGCTACATCAAACTACATCAAGGATTGTGCAATTCTATTATAAGAAATGTGCATTTTTACTATACATACATAACTACAAGAGGATTGTATGCAATATACTTTAGGAAACCTATAAGTGCAAGCATCAAGAACTATTTGATTTATTGGTCTATTTAAATATTGTAATAAAAAAATTATTTATAGTTGCAATATCATTTATATTGGAATGGGGACGTAATTGGCCATCTTTTTGTCTTTTTTCCAAAATGATTATCGTTGGAATGTTGCTAAAGGTGAAATATTATGAGGATTTTTGGGATGTTTTTTTATTTTAATGTTGGACGACGAATAATATTTCTAATTTTGGTGATTAGTCATCTATTTTATTTGCTACAACTTTTCATTTCTGGAAATTATTTGTGTTTTCATGAATTGATGGTCATGTGACATTTTGAAGATGATTTTTTGAGTTGTGACCTTAAATCTTACATGATAATTGAATAAGAATTTGGGGAAGATATTTCTTATCTATACACCTTTCATTATTGCCTTATTTTTTTGGTGACATGAAGTTGAATAGTTTTTATCAAGATGTAACCATCTTGTATATTTTATTATTTTGATGTGAGGAGAAAGTTGTCCATTGGTAGTCTTGAGAGCACAAAAGAGGGAATAGTTGTCTTTGTTGAGCAGAGAATGTAGGGAGGAAACTAAGAGGTAGTAACCTTTAGAAAAATATGTAAAATATTGAGGGGATTGTAATGAGGATGAGGTGGTATAATGCAAGAAGTATAAAATGTTTCTACAATAAAATTATTCTAGTATGCAAGTTGTGTAAAGTTATAGGAAGTTGAATAATTTTTTTGTTCTAATTTATATGCTTTCATTATGCATGGATGTTTGTGAGATGAGTGTTTATATGTTGTAATATTGGTTAGTCTAATCAGACCTCCTGATCTTGAATGCGGCAATCGATATAAGAGCAAGGGAATCTCATTGGGATGTGCATTGAGAAGATTATGTTAAAAAATAAACTAGAGAAATAATTTTGGAATAAATTTCAATTGAATGCATGAAGTGGTTCATGTAAAAATTATTTACTAGAAGGTGTCTTGAAGGCTCTAGATGATTGTTGTAGGTGAGGAAGTCTTGTAACTATAGAGACTTGTGTGCTCTAGTAAATTTGTTGTAAGCATGTGAAAGCTTATGATTAAAAAGAGTCAAGAGAAAGAAGCACAAGTTTATTATATTAGGTTGGCTTTTAGAAAGAGTGTTGAGAAATTTGTATTGATAAGGTTGAGGAAATGGAGATAAAAATTAGTGTTATGTGATTATCCTCCAACAAAGATAAAGTTGGGTAGAAGGTGTGCTAGCTTCCTCCACAGTGGAAAGTGGGTAGAGGGAGTTTTGATTTTACATATTCTAGAGTCATTATTGGGTAAGGGACATGTAAACTTTGGTGAAGGTATGTGCCTTCCTTATTATGATTCAATATTTTGGGATTCTTGTTTTGTGACAGAGTTTGAGGAGGCATGATTATATGCTCAAAACAAAATTGGTTATTGGTTCCATTGAATTTTTTTGCTAGTAGAGTCTTGTAACTACATAGAGATTCATGCTCTAGTGATTTTTTGCAAGTATATTCTTGTGACTATAGGGAGAAATTTGTAAATCTCTAAAAAAATTAGATTGTAGTGTCAGATTTGTATATATTTGTGAGAGATGTCTTCAAGAAAGAGGACAAGAATGGTAATGAGGATGCCATTAATTTTTTTGTTTATGGAGCAATGGAAAGAGATTCATGTAGGTAATATTCTTGAAGATTTGAAAGAAATTCAATCAAGATTGGATGCATTGGAGATCATTCAGTTCAAAGAAGCTATTGTAGATACAAGTAAATATGAAGAAGAATATCATGTAAATGGCATGAATAAGTATACAAAAGATTATGGGTGGGATGAAATAAAGGTAGAATATTGCTTCTTGGAATGAGGATATTTGAGTAAATCTCATGAAATAAAGAGGTTTAGAAAGAAGGAAATTCTCTTGGAAGAGGACAAAGAGTGCATAAATGAAGAAGAAAATTGTTGTAGCCTTTTGATAGAGGTTTCATGTAAATGGGAATATATGGAAGCAACCTACACAATTGTAAATAAACTGAGTAAAGAAAGAAAAGAAGAGGCAAACGAAGAGAGAGTGGTCATTGTAGACCATATATTTGATAAAAAAAATGAGGAATCTAAGATAGAGGAGTTTAGAGATTTTGTTGAAGAATGTATAGTTGAATAAAATGAAGAAGGTGATTTATTATCATGGATAGCAAAAATAAAGAGAGAAATTTTTGAGTTATGTCAAGTATGTGATAGAGAAAAAGATGAAAGAGATGGACTAGTTTTTAAATTAATTATTGAAATTAAGAATATTGCAAGTGAAGAAAGAGCTATAGAATTTGTAAGTGAGAAGATCAAAAGAAGAAGAAGAGGAGATGAAGAAGGGTAATTCTAAAACGCTTATCATTTCTAATAATATTTTATTTGTAAGAAGTGAAGAAGATACATCAAATTTCAAAGTTGAGATGATGGAATTTGAGAGTCATATATTGTCGCAGTTTGGTTCTCATTGATGTCAAAAGTTCTATGCAGTATGTTGCAGCTTGGTTGTTTGGTTGCCAGAGTCTCTGAGAAATGCTCTACATTTCTCTGCTAATGATGTTTTGTTCCTACAGTTTGGAGGATAGTTGTATGTTGTGTAAAGGCATGTGTGATCCAAGTTTCAAGTCTTTTGGGTTTCTGGAAAGGTGTTTTTAAGAGTGACAGACTAATGTCTATATTGATTCTATATGTATGTTCTTAGAGGCACAAAGGTTGGCTCTACATATCTCCACATTTGCAAATATGGTTATGCAGTTCAAAAATTAATTTCTTTGAGATGTGAAGGTATTATATCCAAAATTTCATATCAATAATCCTTCTACTGGGAAATTTATAAATGACAAGATATAGAATTGTGTTGTCTAGTGATTGGTTTCAATGTTTGTTGGCTTGCGCCAGCTTGTTGTTGCATGAAATTGTGAAAGGGATGTTTGAAAGTGTTCTTGAATATCATGTGATGTTTGATGTTTTTTATTATGGGAAAATAGGTTTTGATGGGGCCCTAAAACCCAATACAATAAGGTTTTACAAGGACCTAAAACCCAAACAAAGAGAGAGAGTTGCATAAAGAAGAAGACATAGAACATCAACAGCCATAAAGAGAATGACAAGACTAAGCAAGCTACACTAAACGAGATTAGAATGGGACTTAAACCCAAATACAAACAGGTTTTGACAGGGACCTAAAACCCTTAAACTTGAACATCACCTGAATTAGCTAGGCATCAGCAAACCAGCCGCAAATAGAGAAGTCCAAACACCCCACCTCAATAGGGGCTTTGAGATACACAACAAAATTAGCTTCCCTGTAGCACAATCTCACTTGGTAACAGGAAACCAACTCCATATCCACCTCTAAAGGAGTGAGCTCCCCTCTAATGGAGAGGATGATACAACTAGCTAGACTATCATAGCCAGGAATCTCTAGCACCCTCAACCTCTATCTCCATAGGAGAACCGCCCACCTTAATAAGAACAACAACTGAGGGAACCAGAAACCTTCACCTCCCAATTCCACCTCAAAAGGGGATAGATCCACCTCCATAGGATTTGAGGGGAAAGCCAACGCACCAGCCAAGCAAGCAACCATAGCATCCTTTGGTAAACTTTGCACCAAGAACAAACTGTGGACCAAGACAATAATCTAAAATAAAAGCCACAGATCCACCTTAACAACTTTTAGATTAGAACTAATCTAGGTTTTGAAAGAAATCTTGAAAAGTAACCCGGCTAAAAGCCAATAAACAACAACATGAAGCAAAGAAACCATCAACATCTGGGGTCTAGGAATAAAACTTGAGAACCACCCAGCGAAGAGAACAAGGCCACTATCCAACTCCATCACCATCTCTATACAAATGTGAGAAGAGAACACTTTTGAAGAAGGCCTAACAAAAGCACCCATAACCTAAAACAACTAGGGTAGTAGAATAAGATTAACACTCGGGCCATCCAAAAACACCCCACCCAAAATAGGGGATATAAACACAACCATCAGCTCCATCAAAAAATGATAGAGAAAAGACCAAAAAGAACACCAACTAGGCATAATCGTGTCCCAAGACATGAGACAAAACCCCAGGAGAGACGAAAAAATCTCAGAGAACAAGCCCCCGGGACACAATAACAACCAAAGTAGACCAAGAAGAGGAGCAAAATCCTCCAAAGAGAAACACCCATTACAAGCAACCATATAGCTAGAGGGTAAAATATTGCAATCGTGTATGAAAGAGATCCTCCAAGTAGCACTGAGGAGGAAAAGTAAACAAGCATAGGGGGTCTTGAAAAATAATACCAACAATAGGACAACATCCACCAGAGCAACAATGAGATACAATAGAGAAACACACTGAGACCATGGGGCACAAGGACACACCATGACCCAAGCGCCCATCCTCTAGAAATCCACCACCCACAGGGAGTGAATGAGGGAAAAGAAAACACCCAAAAAACAAGCACCCCACAATCAATAAGAGCAATGGACAAAGCCAAACCAGAGGACCATCTCAAGAGGAGGCAGACCCAAGCCCCCAAAGACACGAGCAACACACCATCCATAGAATCAAAAAGGAAGAGCCACATAAACCTCAACAACAAGTCCACAACAAGCGTAGCCTCCCAAAACAACACCCACGACTAGGGAAAAGAGGAAGAGAAAAGGAGGCATATCAACTGCCAAACCACCCCCATTTGAGTCATTGCCATCTCCTTCCTTGTCTCCTCCCTTTGCAACTTTCAAACTGGAACCCCCACTCCCATTCCTACCCTTCAACTGCTTCTGCTCCATCTAGACATATATGATGATGTCATTATAGCATCTAAATTTCCATGTGATGTCTGATGTTGCTTCGTAAAGTGTCTTATGGTTTCTCTATAAGGTGTCTTCTGGTTTCTCTGATACAAGTTGTGGCCCAAATTGAAGTTTTTGTTGTCTTATGCTTTTTTTGAGGTCGACCAAGGTATGTTGGTGGTGTGTGCCATAAATTCAAGTTTGAGAGGAGCTTATGAAGTGTTTGAAGGTGTTATATGGGGCATGCTAACTAATTTGAAAGACATGCAAGGGCGAAATCATAATATGGTGTCTCACTTTTAGCCCAAGATGGAAATTTACATCAATATTTTCAACTGAATCTTCATTTTCTAAGACCTATAGTAGCTAAACTGTTAAGAATTTGAAGATGATGTGAACTAGTGATTTGTGGAAATTTGTGCAGATTCTAAATTTATTTTTTTTCAAATTTTTTGAAATAAATCATGAATCTTTCAACATCTACTTTAATAACTAGTTTTAAACAAAAAACAACATTTTTTAGAAAGTAATGTCTGAGTTGTACAACATAACTTTTTTTTTTCTATAAAGGATTAGATTCTAATTTTTGAAATATAGATTCTCAACATCAATATCTAGGGAAAGGATATTTTTCCATAATTTTTTGTTGCACATTTTTTTAAATTAATTTTTGGAGTTATTGTAACTATAATTTGGACATACATGTGTGTCATACAACCTAGCTTGTTGTGTATATATCAAAATCCAATTTCTTTTTAGGTGAAACAAGGACATAAATACCTAGGGAAAAGGTATTTTTTGAAAAAAATTTACAATGGCTTACTATTTTTCCACCTCTACACAATAAAGAGATTGGTGTTTAGAGAAAAACCTATGTTTAGTAAAAATTCAAAATTAAATACATGATAAAATTAAAATATATCAAAACTATACTTCTTGGAAAGCTCATTTCAAGGGCTACAATCTTGCAAAATATAATTTTTAAATGATATTATTTCATCCCTCAAAAGGTAATGAAAAAGTGGTTTTTTTCTAGTATTTTGATAGGTGCGAAGGAGACTCCATTGTGGGTATGATTTAATACTAGAGGGTTTTATCCAAGGGGTTTTGATCTAAGGGGGTCTTACTTATCCCTCTTCAATTAAAACCCTTTAGATGGAGCCTCTCAAAACTTAAATCATTAGTTTTTTTCTAAAAATTGTGATTTCAAGCAAAAATCAACACATCCCAAAAGTGAGACACACTATTGTGGCAGCACCCGCAAATAATTATTTATCATTCTTGTGTACTACCAATGGATGTGAAGGTCGATATGCTACAAGCTACATTTTCTTATTTATGGCTGGCCTAATTTATATTTGCAAAGCATGTGAATGATGTTCATATAAGATCAAAGGTGCTAAGACAGTTTGGGACAAGGTTAAGCGCATGTTGGAAACCACAAGGCATGTTCCTCTTCCTAGTGTTGTGTGTAGTCTTTTGGGTCTTTCCCTCTACATGTTTCATGTTGATTTTTTTATCCTTGGTTGACTTGGATATGTACTATTTTTATTGTTATGGGTCGGCATGTAATGCAATCAATGTAATATCATGCATAAATTGTAAACCTAGTTCATCTAGGTCAAGGTGTGTAGATTCATGATGATAATTGTATGAGTGATTGAAAGAGAAAGAGCAATTGTGGCAAATCCTGTATGGTTTCAGCTTGATCATATCTCTATGACAAAATGAAAGTGTAGAAGTGTGCTTAATTGTAGTTGGAGGTAGTTATCCAAAGGAAAAACCTCTTGATTATTGAAAACAATGAGCTTGTAGGCAGCTGAGAATACATTTGATAAAGTGATAAAGTAGAATTACAATCATCAAAAGAGAAGTGATAAATTAGAATTACAATCATCAAAATAAGTGAGCTTAATTGTCAATTTCAAATAGTGGAAGGACTGTCATTTTGTAATCATTCCTGAGTGTGTGCTCAGATTAGGGAATTGTAGCTTCCTTGGGTTGTAGCCCTAAAGCAAAGTTGTAAATGTTGTTCATCTTGTGAGGCTAGATTAGGACAATAGCTCCTAGCAAATTTTTTTACCATGGGTTTCCCCCTGTGGGGTTTTCTATGTATATTTGGTATTGTGTTGTGTTGTGCATTATCTTCATCTTTCATGTTCCTACTTATACGGTAGAGTTTAAAGTGTTTGATTATTTTAGAGGGTTTGAGATTTCATAGAACACTAATTCACCCCCCTCTCAGTATTTTAGTGTGCTCAGCATTTGGTATTAGAGCCTAGTTCCTTAGCAGAAGTCTAATAGCTTGAGGAAGATCTAGGATGGCACAAGAAGGGTCTCACAAGGCACCTAGGTTTGACCAGAACAAAATTTACTTTCTAGTTATTCAAAATGGAAACCTATCTGACCTCTTTAGGGTTTGGTGTTTGGTAATTTTTCAAGGATGGTTATGTTGTTCATGCTACTCCTCCAACTAATTCAGTAGAGATTAGAGCCTATGAGAACAATGGAAAGACTAAGAATGCTATCTTGAGTGATCTAACAGAATCTGAACTTGTAAAAGTAATACACTGCAAGTCAACAAAGGATTTCTAGGAAAAGCTTAGTGGCATCTATGAAGGAGACATTAAAGTAAAACAAGCCAAGTTGCAAATCTTCAGAGGTGAGTTTGAGAACTTGAAAAATGTTAGAGGATGAAGATATTATAGGATTTTTGCTCTGAGCAGATGAAGTGGTCAATGCAATCAAAGGACTTGGTCAAGAACTGGAAGAATCAGTGGTGGTTAAAAAGGTACTGAGATCTCTTCCTAAAGCTTATAGTCCTAAATTATTTGTTATCCCAGGGATTTAGTCCCGCATGCAGGGCTGGAAAGCTCTGCAATCCCGTGTAACATTGAATCAAACTCAGGTTGTGGGTGACCTATAATGAGATTAAACCTCCAGATTCTAGGTTGACTTCCTATTTGTTCTTCTATTTTAACTAATGAAACTGGTTGGGAAAAGGGAAGAAAGTGCTGAAATGATGCAAAAACTATTTTTTTTTTCTGGCAATGCACTTAGATAACAATGTTGCATGCAACTTGTTTCACAATTAATTTTCAATAAACCTATTCACACAACTAAATCTGAACAGTTTAACCACATAAATAATTTATATAAAGGCTTGACTGTATTACCATCTTTGAAGGAAAAGAACATCTTCACAACTAAAATAGTAAAATAAGTCAGATGCACAACATATAACCTGTGGAATCAAAACTTAGTTGTATACAAGCACATATGAATGAAATGGGAAAATAAAGGTTCCTAAGATTAAAACACGATAGATTCCTTGTCAAATCATTCACATAGCATGACACCTGATATTTTGAAGGCAAATACTTAGTACACTGAAAGGTAAAAGGAAAGCTTTGCAAATTGATAAAACTTGATTTTAAACCTGTAATAACCTTGTTAGAACTGTAAAAATTTGATGTTTTTACATTTGATTTCATTCATATTTTTCCAAATAGGTGCCTTCTTGAACACTTTCTGCTCATATTTTACCATGTTGCACCATATGTTCCATCGAATCATGCATTCTGTACATTTTGGTGCCTATCGGCATAGGTCCGTGACTGTCTCCCCGATCCGTTTTTTGCTTGCAAACGTCTGTGTTGCTTATCGACAAGACATTTGCAATTGTCACGGCGATCAAATTTTTCTTGCAGGTATTGTTCGGTGGGAGTTCTTCTGGGTCTCGGCGACAAAGGTTGATTCATATCGGCATATGTTTGGTCCTCGGTGAAAGCTCTTACCGAACTCAGCATGTCACACCGACCGGAGGAAGAGGCTACATCAGCCTAAGTTGCGGTGTCGGCATACTATCATGGCGAACTCTTGTGGTCTCACTGAACAGCATATAGGAAACTCACTTCGGCATAACGGGTTGTTTTCAGCGTATGGTTATAACGCTATCTTTTGTCTCGCCGAACAGTAGTAGAGGAATTGACTTATCGACAAAAGGTCTTAGCTTTGGAGTAGAGTCTCCGCGAATCCGATAGGTCTTGCCAACTAAGTCTTGCGAGTGGAGATTTTTGGTAAAGCAAATACAATCTACATGATGTCTTGTCGATGGTCGGATGTCACAGCGACTTGCGAGAAAACAAAGGATGCTTCGGTATGACTCAAGGCGGTCGACGTAGGGTCTCCTCGATATCTCTGTGCTACAGCGACAGTGTCAAATGAAAAGTGCATTTCGGTGGGAGAAATCATATGTCATAGCGACTCAGAGTGCATATTGACTCTCGGTAAGACATAGTATGGTCTAGGTGACATCTCATTGACCTTGATGAGCTACAGCGAATATGAACGAGGCCAAAGGAGTTCATCAGCGAGAGATATCCGTATGTCTCAGCGACAAGAAGGCACGTAAGGAAAAGTATATCGACAAAACATAATCAAATCTATGTGACATCTCACCTACGACAGAAGGCTATAGCGAAACGCAAAAGAACAAAATGATGCTTCTTGTCTTCGGCATAGCAAATAGGTGGTCACGGCGAAGCACGAAAAACAGAGGAACATGGGCAGGAGCGATTAGCGATATTTTGCCTTCGGCATACCTTCAGGACTGTCTTGGCGATTGGTTGGTGAATAAAACATAAATTCTAAATACTGTTGTGGCTGACATGATTTTGGCTCAATTTCTATGGGGGCCAACATGAATTTGAAACGATATGATTCCTAATGCTGGTGTATTAATATGCCCCTGGATTGTAATTGATATCATCAGATTTTAGATTAGGCTTTAGAAATACAGTAGATTAGGAATGGCTACAGTAGAGTAATTTTCTCTTATCAGAGACTATGTGCATGTTGAAAATGGTGAATTCAATGTGAATCAATTGGTGTGGCAGGTTATTTTGGTATCAATTGTCTGTTGAACTTATTGAAAAGTATTGCTGAAGCTATCTCCAATTTGATTCTTTCTGGTTGTTTAAATTGACATAACAAGTTTATGTTCAGTTTGTCAATGCACATTTGATGTATTTGTGTGATTAATCAATTGGTTCTCTCAAGTAGAGATTAAATCCTTTTCATTGATCACAATAATCAGGAAGATTCATCTGGATTATTAAAGAAGAGCTCAGTAGTTGTAATCTTGCATTGTTTATACAAGTTATGAACAGATCATATTCTTGCAATTTGATTTTCTGCCAGAATAAGTTGCCCACTACTATTTCATTTGACTCTGCATACCCAACAAGGCACTGGTCTCTGCAATTTCATTATTTTAATTCATTCAATCTCTTTTTATCAGTTGATTAAGCATTCTAGGATTTAAATCAAAAGATAGTTATCAAGTTTGATTTCATTTTGTTCACTGTCATCTGCCATTGTGGAAAAAGCATTTTAGAAGGATAATCATAAGATAAGTCTGCACTATTCAGATAGGTACACCTGCCTAGGTCTGGCAGCACCTGAAGAGTAGAAGGTTTAATTCATTTGACCTTGTCTGTTACCCTAAAGCGTATCAAGAGATTGGCAGCCTCTTGAGGCATTCAGCCTGCGTTTTTGAGAGCTAACAAACCTGTTGAATGTATTAATCTTGAAAAATAAACTGAGTTACAAGAAGCCTTCTTTGCAAAAATTGCAAAAGCAAGAGAAATCAAGAACTAGTGAAAAATGACTGTCATATCACTTTATACAAAAATCCTCTCCAAGGCATGAAGATGAAACTGAAATTCAATTTCAGTGTGCAAATGATAACTCCAAGGAAAAATCTGAGCAGAAATAAAAATCTCCAAAAAGAAGGCCCAAATTCATGTAAAAATGAATGTATGATGATCCAAACTCATGGTCAACTCATAACTGAACTATAGAGCACTCAAACTAAACTGGAATTTCCCAAAAAAGTGGGTCTAAGCATGTGAAAGCTACCTCATTTTTTTCAATCCACCCAAGATAACTGGAAGTCTATCTCCATAATGTGCATGACGATAAGGCATCAAAAACTGAAGACTAGGCTGAAAAATCCACCGTTTACTTCACTCCATGATTTCAAGGACCTTTGAAGCACTTAAGTTATCTCTTCATTTTGATTTGCATGTATAGTTGACTAAAAGTGAAATATTCCTCAAAGTATGCATTATATCTCCTTTATTTTTTACATGATATGATAAATATTAAGGTAATTAATTACCATTAAATTTATTTACAAAGCTCGAGTTAAAAACACATGCAAAAAATAAGGTGAAGTGTTCCTCACTTTAAAAATTTGATAATTCTGAATCTTGACTTCCTAATTCACTCCCCCTAACATCATTGGATTAATTGACTTAGAGTCAAGTCCTTGAAGGCAATAATAATATGAAATAATTCGCATAAAACATGGTCAAAATTACTCATTATGCAATGAGTAAAAGCTCTAAACCCTAATCATTCATTTTATTCTCACTTGCAACTTTGTAAACAAGTTGTTGCCGCCATGATCTGGTAAGGGTTTGGACTGAAATGGAGCTCGAATATTGAGTTCATACTGTGATTTCGCCATTCCACTGCATCTCTAGGTGATTTCCTTGAAGATGTCTACAAAATAAGGCATAGTAAGTTTTTACACAGACATAAATCTGCAAATATTCTTCTATTTTGAAGGGAATTCTTCATTCCTAACCGCGGCTGTAGCATTCATTTCTGATGTATTTGTTTATTGTTGATGCCCTACTTCATATTGGGTCGCCATGAACAATCTTGATTTGAGCCTTTGGAGATTTCTAGAGTTTTCTTGCCATTCCCCAAGGGCTTCTAGCTACTTCACAACACCAGAGATGTCATCTACTAACAGGTAGGATTCTTCCCATTCAAGCTCTGTATTCTACCTTAATTTTGCAAGATACAAAGGTCGTCATGAGGTTTTTTGCATCCATGAGATAATCAACTCTTTGAGGCATTCTTTCAAACAGTATTTGAGCCTTGTCTATGCTTTTGTTTTGCACATTTACAACATGCTCGTGGCCGCCATGAAAGTTATTTATTTATTTTTCCTTTTATTGTTAGAAGCTTGAAACACATTGAATGTTTTATTTGTTGTGTATCATGTATTAGTAATGGAATAATCATGAAAACCTGAATACATTCCTCTTATTGAAAGCTACAGCCATGACTGGTGTTTCTAGGTAAAAACAATATAAAACCCCTTGATGTTAAACCCCAAACTGAGTTTCCATTCAACTAAAAGTCGTCATAGTTGGATCTCCATCTTTTTACCTACAAGCCTCCTTGTATTATGTGGTGTGACTTCTGAGCAAAAAACAAAACAAACTCTTGATATTAAATGCAATAAACCCCTTTTGTACGTCATTCCATAGATAGCTTTATAATCAATTCTCTATATCTATGCTTTGAGGCTATTATGCCTTACATTCTATAAATGGGCCATAGAGCCTTAGGCTGAGGCAAAAATTTTGCTCAAATTTGGGTGTTAGATGACAGGCTTAAATCATGCAATGTACAACTATCATAATCTACCCAAATTACTCTTTGATACCCCTATCGTGGTCATAATCATTGTATCTTATAAGACCTCCTGGTTCATTTTAACTGTGATGTTATGTTTCCTTGATATTTGAAAAAAGTGCCTCTAACTGCTTACAACTGTTCATGTGCATAAATGACTATCACCATGAAGAATTGGACAACTTAGTATTGAAAGAAGGTCACTGTCTTAATTGCTGAAATCTATAGAGTCACTTATTGCCTTCCTAACTCAAACATTATGATGTTGAGAATGCCATATATAAGTATGATGCATTTAAGGTCATGGATGTTGTCATGCTTCACATTGTCTACAGGTTTGCATTATACATGGCTTTCATAGGACTATGTTATGAATTAATTATTTCATTGAGACTTTGCATACTGACTGTCCCTCTAGTGTACCGCACTTATGAGATCATTGCCCATGATTGAAATTACAGAGTTTTATCTTTGCATAGTTGTTGTTTACTTCGTTGGACTATCTTAAGCATATAAATTGGGTGCACATTTCTCTATTTTAAAACATATCTCTAGACTCTACCTTCACTTGTTATTGTGCTTTAATAAACTTGTATTCAATGTATGATTCTTGGAAGAAGACGAAAACCTTTGTAGCTTGTCTTTTTGAGATCACTGCTTCTTCACATATCATCTAGGACAGTCTTTTATAATGATGATGCTAAAGTTGTATTGTTTCATTTCATTCTTCTATGGACTGTGTATAGTTGTACAACTCTATGATTGCTTTCCTTGATTATGAGTTTGATGATCAAATTATCATGCATTCGTAGAGGCATGACTTAAGAGAATATCATAATGCTACCATTATTTACCTGTGAACATGATAACTGTGATTGCTCTACTTTTACATGTTGCTATTTCATTGTTTATGAGCTGGGCTCAACCCTTGTGGGAGCCACATTTTGCACCACTCATAACAATATCTATTGGTTTAAATGATGATTATACTTGTACCTGCACGCTAAACAAACATATTAGCAAAATAATTGAAGTCAGATGCTTCTATTGGACTTTGTGCCTCCTGATCATGTTATTTTCATTTTGTTCAAATCATCTGATGAATTCCTAATTGAATGTGTACCACATCTCTGTTGGTAATGTAGGCATAAGGAAGGACTTGATTCTTCATTGCTCTAACACCACTTTTCAACAATCTTGCAGGAAACCTATGGAGCTTGGAATTGAACAAGATGGAGACACCGGAGTGGCGACAACTGAAGGCTTCAAGTGTGACAATGATTTTTTCATTCCAGGCACTGACGAATCACCTTCTCTCTTATACCTATATTCTCTTTAGTTGTGTTGTGCACATTTCCTTTTTGTATTCATTATTTGATTATGAAAATCAAATTAAGCTATTCCCATGGCTTGTGTGGGGCTTCAATTTTTCCAATATGAGTATTTAACAACATTCTTTTATGCAAATTTATGAGTTCCTTTGTTACAAACATTTGCATAATAACACTTGAAATTCACAAGTAATCAAATTCTGGAATGTAATGAGTACTTAAGAAAAAAAAAATTGTACCTTCCTATGATGAATGCAATTCAGCTCTACCTGGTTTGAGTTGTAGCTAAAAATAGGTAACATTATCTTCCATTGAGAAAGCGAGAGATTTAGATAAAATTTCAATGGATCAATTATATGGTGTCCTTACTGCATTTGAAATGAGAGAGTTTAACAAAGGAGATCCAAAGAAGGAAGCAACTTTCAAAGCTAATGAGAAGGAGATGTATGAAGCATCTAATCGGAGTAGTGACACTGATGAAGAAGAAGCAAATTTTGTAAGGAAGTTGAAGAGGAGTACATGCAAGTACAAAGGTAAGCTACCTTTCAAATGTTTTAAGTATGGAGAGGTTGGTCATTTTTCTTCTAAATTTCCCTTAAAATAATTTGAAAAGAGAAACAAAGATTCAAGAAGAAATAAGTTTAAAAAGAGTCTCTACTCCAAGGAATATTCTTGTTCTACAAAGGATGATGAATCTAGTGGTTTGGATAACGAGGATGAAATATTGTTCTTGGCTACTAAAAAGATTGAAGATAAAACTAAAGATTCAAGTGTTGTATGTATTGCTTTTCATACAAAATATGAGGCAAACTCCAAGGTGATTAACAATGGTTGTTCCAACCACATGACAGGGGATAGGAGCAAGTATATCAAGCTTGTGAAGTGGAATGGAGGCATAGTCAAGCTCGAAGATGATACTTTAGTACAAATCTCTGGAAAAGTTACAATAAGTATTGATGTAAAGCATAGGACATAAGATGTTCTTTATGTTAAAGGTCTCAGGAACAATCTTCTTAGTGTGAGTCAGATATGCATAAATGGATACAATCTCATATTCGATGAAAGAAGATGTGAAATAAAAAAAGGAAGGTTTAGAAAATTAGTGGTAGAAGGATCAAGGACTAATGGTGACATATACAAGCTAAGGGATGTCAATGGACGAAGTTGTCTTCTAGGACAAACAAGTGAATATTGGCTTTGACATAGGAGAATAGGACACATCAATTTTTACAATCTTTTGAAGATTAGTTCATCACATGCAGTAAGATATATTCCCAAGATAATCAAGCCTAAAAATACTTTGAGCAAGGAATGTTAGTTTGGGAAACAAATAAGAACAATTTTCAAGTCTAAAGAGCATTCTTATTTTAGACCTTTGGAACTAATTCATACTAATTTGTGTGGACCTACAATAACAAAAATTCTAAAAGGAGAAAGGTATTTCATGCTTTTTATTGATTATTTCTCTAGGATGAGATGTGTAACACTCTTGAAAGATAAATTTGAAGCCTTTAGTAGATTCAAGAGTTTCAAATCAAAGGTTGAGAATGAAATGAATGCTAAAATCAAGTGTTTGAGGTTTGATACAGGAGGTGAGTTCACATCAAATGATTTTAATAATTTTTATGAAGAACATGGAATAAAGAGGCATCTATCTTCTACTAGAACTTAGCAAAATGGAGTTGTGGAAAGGAAGAATAGGAATGTTCGAGAGATGGCAAGGACTATGTTGAAGAAAGCAAATTTGTCTAATTTCTATTGGAAAGAGGTAGTTCATACCGCAATATAATTCTCAATAGAGGATTATTAAGGGTGAACAACACTGCGACCCCTTATGAGTTATGGCATGAAAGACCAACAATTGTTAGATATTTTCAAGTCTTTGGAAGCAAATATTACATAAGAAGAGATGAAGATGTTTTGGGGAAATTTAAATCAAGAGCTGATGAAGGCATATTCCTTGGATATTCAATTCAGAGTAAAGCATATAGGTGCTACAACAAAATATTGGGAAGAATAGCTGGAAGTACAAATATTAATGTTGATGAAGATCTGCATCAGTGGATCTGATGCACCTTCCTGCTAAGAAGAAGAAGAATAATTTAAGAAGAAGAAGTTAAAGAGAAAGAAGAAACAATAGAAAAGCACAATAAGACTCCTACCATGTATGTTCTAAGGAATCATTCAAAGGATTAGATTATTGGAGATAAGAATGAATGAGTGTTGACCAAGAGAAGGCTTGCAAAGATAAATGAACAAGTAAAATTTTGTTTACTATCAGAGATAGAGCTAAAAACTTTTGTTGATGCTAGCAAGGATGAAGGATGGATACAAGCAATGGAAGAAGAATTGAATTAGATTAAGAGAATCTAACTTGTGAATTGGTTCCAAGGCCTATAGACAAGAATGTGATAGGAACAAAGTGGATATTCAAGAATAAGTTGAATGAAGAAGGGGAAGTTGTAAGAAACAAAGAAATACTGGTATGTAAAGGCTATTCATAGGTAGAAGGAATTGATTTTGAGGAAACTTTTTCTTCGATAGCAAGAATGGAAGCAATCATAATGTTTCTTGCTTTTTTAGCCCACAAGAACTTCAAAGCATATTAGATGGATGTCAAATCACTTTTACTAAATGGAGATTTGGAAGAATAATTTTGCATAGAGAAACTTGATGGATTTCGATTATTAGAAGACCCAAACATGGTGTGTAGACTCAAAAATACATTGTATGGCCTCAAACAAGCTCATAGAGCTTGGTATGCAAGGTTGGACAAGTACTTTCTTCAACAAGGTTTCAAGAAAGGTACCACATATATTAATCTTTACTTCAAGATTGAGGATGAAATAATTTTGATAGTTGTTGTATATGTTGATGATATAATATTTTGTGGAGATGATGAAACGTGCAAGAATTTTGTTGAAGAAATGCAAAAGGAATTTTAAAAGTCAATGATAGGTGAGTTATCCTTATTTCTTGGTCTTCAAATTGCTCAAGTATATGATGGTATCTTTATTTCTCAAGAAAATTATGTCAAGGAGATATTGAAGAAGTTTGGTATGGAAGATTGCAAACCGGCGAGTACTCCTATAGTAATTGGTTGTCATTTGAGCAAAGATGATGAGTCTCCCTTGGCTGATCATACTCTATATAGATATATGATTAGAATCCTATTGTACCTAACTACGTCAAGACCTAATATTATGCATGTGGTATTTTTGGTTGCAATATTTCAAGCTAATCCTAAAGAAACTCATGTGAAGGCAGTCAAGAGAATCTTCAAATATTTGAAGAGCATTGCGGATTATGAATTATGGTATCCAAAAGGTAATGAATTTGATCTAAGTGCATGTATTGATGTTTATTGGGTTGGTTATGTTGATGATAAAAGGAGTACTAGTGGTGGTTATTTCTTTCTAGGAAACAAGTTGGTTTCATGGCATAGTAAGAAGCAAGATTTAATATCTTTATCAACAACAAAAGCAGAGTATATTGTTGTAGCATCTTGTTGTACTCAAGTATTGTAAATGAAGCAAACATTGAAGTATATCAAGATAAATTATGATGATCCCATTATTATTATATGTGATAATACAAGTGCTATCAATATTTTAAAGAATCCATGGATGCATTCTAGAACCAAGCACATATCAATTAGGTGTCACTTTATGAGAGAGAAGGTTGCAAATAAAGAAGTGAAGTTGGAGTATGTATCTAGAAAGGATCAGGTTGCAGACATTTTCACAAAGGCACTTGCAAAAGATACTTTTGAATATCTTAGATTGAAGTTAGGGGTAATTGCCCCTGCTTCTTCTTGCTAGATGCATAGTTTGTGCATCTTTCTATGGGGAAGTAATTCAAGTCATATATTTATTCCTGGACTAGTGGGGGCTACCTCTCAAGGGGAGTAGGTAGTGGTTTTTGTTGACAAGTGGAGAGTTTATGTACCAAAGGGAGAGAGAGAAATTCCTTTTTCCCTTTGTCCTTGATGTCAGAGGGGGAGGGAATATACACATTAGATTGGTTTTTTCATCAATGCCAAACAGAGAGATTGTTGTAGTTTGATTGTCATTGATGTCAAAATTTCTATGTAGTTTGTTGCAACCTAGTTGTTTGGTTTCCAAAGTCTCTAAGAAATACTTCACACTCCTCTATTGATGATGTTATGTTCCTATGGTTTGGAGGATAGCCTTATGTTGTGTAAAGGCATGTGTGATCCAAGTTTCAAGTCTTTTGATTTTAAGAGTGACAGACTGAAGTCTATATTGATTCTATGTGGATGTTATTAGAGGTGCAAAGTTTGGCTCTGCATATCTTCAAATTTGTAGATATGGTTATGCAGTTCAAAAGTTAATTTCTTTGAGATGTGAAGGTTCTATATCAGAAGTTTCATATCAATAATCCTTTCCCTGAGAAAGTTATAAATGATAGGGTATACAATTGTGTTCTCTGGTGACTAGTTTCAATGTTTGTTGGCTTGCACCAACTTGTTGTATGAAATTTTGAAAGGGGTGTATGAGAGTGTTCCTAAATATCATGTGATGTTTGATGCTTCTCTACAAAGTGTCTTCTAGTTTCTTTGGTATAGGCTGTGGTCTATAATGAAGTTTATGTTGGCTTATGCTTTTGCTAAGGGAAACCAAGGTATGTTGGTGGTGTGCACCACAAATTCAAGTTTGAGTGGAGCTTATAAAGTTTTTGAAGGTGTTGTATGGGTCATGTTGACTCATCTATAAGAGATGAAAGTAGCGATTTATAATTCTTGTGTACTGTCAATGGATGTGAAGGCCAACATGCTACTTTTCTTGTTTATGGACGACCTAATTTGTATTTGTAAAGCATGTGGATGTTGTTCATAGAAGATCAAAGGTTTGAAAAAATTTTGGGACTAGGTTAAGTGTGTGTTGGAATCTGCAAGGTGTGTTCCTTTTCCTAGTGTTGTGTGTAGTCTTTTGGGTCTTGCCCTCTACACATTTCATGTTGATTGTTTTATCCTTGGATGACTTGGAGATGTAATATTTTTGTTATTATAGTCCACTATGTAATGTAATCAATGTAATATCATGCATAAATTGTAAAAATCATTGATCTAGGCCAAGGTGTGTAAATTCATGATGATAATTGTATGAGAAACTAAAAGAGAAAGAGAAATTGTGGCATCTCTTGTCCAATTTCAACTTGATCATATCTCTATGACAAAAGGAAAGTGTAGAAGTGTGCTTAATTGTTGTTGGAGGCAGTGAGCCAAAGGAAAAAATTATTGATTGTTAAAAGCAGTGAGCTTGTAGGCAGCTAAGAAGATATTTGATCAAGTGACAAAGTAGAATTGCAATCATCAAAAGAGAAGTGACAAAGCAGAGTTGCAATCATCAAAAGGAGTGAGCTTGATTTCCAGTTTTAGATAGTGGAAGGAATGTGTGTGCTTAGATCAAGGAGTTGTATCTTCCTTGGGTTGTATCCCTAAAACAAAGTTATACAATCAGGGAGTTGTAGCTTACTTGGGAGTGACCCTAAAAATTGTAATAAGGGGGTTGTAGCTTCCTTGGGTTGTAGCCCTAAAACAAAGTTATAAATTTTGTTCATCTTGTGAGGTTGGATTAGGATAGTAACCCCTAGTAACTTTTATCACTGTGGTTTTCCCCTATGGGGTTTTCCACGTATTTCTGGTGTTGTGTTGTGTTGTGCATCATCTTCATATTTCATGTTCCTCCTCATGCGGTAGTGTTTAAAGTGTCTAACTATCTCAGAGGGTTTGAAATTTCATGCAATAGTGTTTCACCCCCCCTCTCAGTATTCTGATGTGTTCAACATATATTTGACAAGAAAATTGATGAAGACAAGGATAATCCTCTATCGAGAGAGTAGATGAGAAAAATAAATGGGTTCTTTGAAGGATAATTATTATATGAATTAAGGAGTTGATGGAAGAAATGCAACACAAAAGGAAGAAGATGAAACAAAACTTATGGAAGCACTTGTTTTATATAATATTTATTGTGATATTTTGTGTGCAAGTATGAAGGGAGATGGAGTAGAGTGTCATATAGATGGCACTAAAGAGAATATCCTCATGCAAGAGGAAGAAGAAGAAGAAAATAAGGAAGTTGTTGAAGTATCATATATCTTAGAAGTCATGAAACAATTAATAATAAATTATGAAGATGCAAGAGGAGAAAATATTACAACAAAGGCTAATGAAGACTAAAATGTTGTAGAATAAAATAATAGTGAGGGTGCAATAGAGGCTGATCCTTTGAAGGACATAATGAATAGATGCAACTAAGTACAAAAGAAAAGGATATAGAAAATTATGAGGATGCAAAGGTGGAAAGAGAAGAAGAGGTAGTGCAAAAGTTCTCTGTTTTTTATATTGTTAATGATGTTGATTTATGTACAAGTATGATGGTGAGTGAGAAGTAGAGAAGTATAGAAGAAGAAACAATGAGGTTCTAAAATTTGTAGTGTAGCAAAGAACTAATGAAAATGTTGGCATGAATAAAAAGAGTGTGAAGAAGAAGAAATGATGGGTGTAGATGAGGAGAGGATGAAAATATGAAATTTCCATAATATCAATGATATTAGTATGCTTGCAGGTGTAGTGGTGAGTGAGAAATGTGAAGATTTTTTTTGGTGGAGGATGGACTATGGTCGGTTAAATCCCACAAGAGAAGAGGAAATAAACATTGGGTGAAGGTGGGAAATTTGTGGTGGGTTGAAACCTACAAGAGGAAAAATAAAATGGAAAATATTGTGGAGGACGAAATATGGTGGACAAATATCCACAAATGAAAAAAAGATATATGAAAAACTTTGGTAGAGGAAGAGAGGATTTGTCATAGCCAAATGCTAGAAAAGGAGAAGAAAGACATTTTTACGATTCCTATCACATAATTGGAGTATGTTACAGATTGTTAACTTTCTAGAAGGGTAGTTCAACTACTCAACTCCATTTTGTCATTTCATGCTCACAAAAGTATATTCTAGGGTGTTTGATGCAAGAGCATCTAAAAGAGCATCTAAGTCCACACACAATCCTACATCACCAAAAAGTAATTGTAGCTTTACAAAAAAAATTCAATTTTGATGTGTTTGATGATTTGTAATTATCTTGTCAACTTATTTTCAAAGTATTTTTATTTTTATTTTTATGTATATATGTATATTTATACTTATATTTATTTATGTATATATATATATTTATATTATGTTTACTTATGTTTATATACATATATATTTGTATTTACATTTGTATATGTATATGTATACACACGCATATATGTGTGTGTATATATATAAGTATAAATATATAAACATACATATATAAATATAAACATTATAAATATAAATATAAACATATATATATATATATAAATATATAAATATTAATATTAATATAAAAATATAAATACACATATATATTATAATATTATTTGTATATTTCTCTTTATATTTAGATATTGAGATTTGTATATGTATAATTATATTTATGTATTTATATTTCTATATCTATATTCATATTTGTATATGTATATTTATATTTATCTATTCATATTTATATTTATATTTGCATATTTAAATTTGTATATTTATATTTATGTTTATATTTATTTATATATATATATTTATATTTGTATTTTTATTTATATATTTAATATAAATATACAAATACAAATACAAATACAAATATATAAATGATTTCTCATCTTAGATTAGTGTAGAAAATATTTCTACACTTCAACTTCCTTTCACTTAGAAACTAGCTATCCACTTAAGAATATGATAATTTTCAAGATCAACTATCATTCTAATCCCATCAACTTCTCCATCCCCCAAAACACTATTGGCTCTAGGTTGGTTAAAAAATTTCTACATGGGAATGGTGCATGAGCGAGTTGCACAAGTAGATCATATTTTCATCGGAAGGGCGAATCAATTGGAGAAAGATGATGATATCATGGCCGATGTATGTATCTTTGTAGATAAACAAGACACAATATTGGTTGGATGTGTCATAACCAAAACTTCCTTGGAGAAAATCCTTTAAGAGGAAAAATTATTGATTGGATCAAGACAATTTGGGAATTTGATTTGATTCTTAATTTCCTACCAATGGGTTTCTTCATAGCTATTTTCCAATCCCTTGAACAAAGGGACAAAATTCTAAATGAGGGACCATAAATAAATAATGGAGTCCATCTGTACCTACAAAATTGGACTCCAAATTTAAATTCTACAGACACTTCCCCATGGACAATTTGTTATGGATAAGACTATACAATCTCCCAGGTTTGGAATATTGGACTTAGGAGTGTTTAACCAAAATCAATAATGTCATGGTAAAAACCCTAGAGATCAACATGCCCAATGGATACACCCTAATTTATGTGTGGATAAAATTAATCTTCATATACAACATCATTTCATATATCAATCCCATCATTGTAGATCTAGAATAAGGAACCAGACAATTGAGAAGGAGATTCTAAATAGTGTTGCTTCAAATACAAAAGTCGAGCCCACGATAAAATTGATTGCACTCGCATCCCCCAAAATATAAAAAAATGGATTCCAAAATAGAATATCCAAATGGAGTCCCCTATTGCACCAATCTTTACTAAACATAAAGAGATAATTGATATTTCAAAGGCACCCCATTAATAAGCAGAGCTTTAATCCCCTTAAAACTAAAGGAAAATGATAATGACCAAATCTGTGTTGACAAGTTTGAATCTAAAGAGGGTAACATGAAAGATGAAATGGATATCATCAACCCTAAAAGAATAATCCAATCTACCACTAAAAATCTCAATATTGGCGGCAACCTTTCCTCCAAGAAAATGGGAAGGAAAACAAACAAGAAAAAAAGAGGGGAACATGCAATGAACAATGATCAAACAACAATAAAAAATGCTTGTTGAGATCTAAGGGAAGATTCCCCTCCCTTAAAGATCCATGAAGATCCTAATATGGAATGTTAAGGGATTATATGCCCCTAACAAAAGGAACACAATCAAGCACCATTTAGACAACCTATTGATTGATATAGTCATGCTTTAGGAAACCATATATAAACAAGGTGGATGTCAATTCTTTTATCAAGAATTACAAAGGTTGGATTTAGTGTTTTTGGGAGGCTTTGGGTTCTTTTGAGGGGTTGGGTCTTTTGTGGGAATTTGGTAAGGTGTCCCTTGAGCCACAAGAATCTATGCCCAATTGGCAATTACCTAATGTAAAGTTTCAATCCTTATTTAAATTTCCATATTTTAATGTTTATAGACCCACCAAAACAAAGGATAAAAGGAGTGTGTAGAATAAAGATTTAAAATTATAACTTTTGACCCTCTAAGATGATAAATTTATAATTGGAGGCAATTTCAATGTAATCCTTGATTTACTAAAAAAATGGGCGTTTAGGCAAGATCTCCCAAACATAGAGAGATTTCATAGATTTTATAAAATTGAATAATCACATTGCTATTATCTTGACCAATGGAAATTTTACCTGGAATAATAGAAGATCAGTATTTACAAACATTACAGAAAGATTGGACCATTTCCTACTATCTTCAAACTAGCTTAACATCCCCACACTTTTGGAATATCTAATTCACCCCATCTTATACTTTGATCATTGCATTGTTTCTCTAAGCTTCACAAAAAACCACCATCCTTTTAAATACCAATTTTTTTTTAATATATGTGGTACCGAAGTGAAAAAATCAAAGACCTATTGAAGATATGGTGGTTTGAGACACAAAACTTAGGCGGTTCTAAGATGTTCATCTTTCACAAAAACCTCCAATATCTCAAAGAGTTCAGCTTAGAATTTGAAATAAGGTATCATTCAAAGATATCTTTAAAGATAAGGAAAGGCTTGAGTTGGAACTAGTGACTCTTAATGAATGGGTAATATAAAATGACATTTTTCAGAATGACTACATCAGAGAAAAACAATTTTTGGCTAATTATAATGAAATCCTTGCAAGGGAGGAATTATAGTGGTGTTCTAAGTCTCAGGAGATCTGGTTAGTGATAGGGACTTAAATACCAAATTATTCCACAAAGTTGTGGCATGGACAAAACATAATTTCCCACATCCTTACTGGCAATAAAAAAAACTTTGACCAACTATGTGGATATTCAAGAGGAGGTGATTAAGTTTTTCCACAACCTTCTAGAGGTGGTGACTATTTGGTTAATACCATATACATCAACATATTGGATTTGATACAACCAATGTCAAGGAATGAAGATAATGATATCCTTTGCACCCTAGTCTTGGTTGAGGAAGTCAAATTCATTGTATTATAGCCAACAAACATAATCATTTGGAAACATATCACATACTTATCAATAGACAACAAGATCTGAATAGTTGTTGAATTATTTGGTCTAGTTAAGTCCTATCTTATCTGATTTATCTTATGTCATGTTCCTAAGCTACTCAATGATATCCACAAGTGATTAGAGCGATGATGATGAATCATGACATTTCTTTCTGTTGATTTGTATTTGTGGTTTTGTCTTGGTAACATGATTGGGGAAACTAAGGTCCTTGTGTGTGATTGGGATTCCATTTAGCATAATCAAAACATCCTATGCAATTCAAAGGTAAGTTAACACTTTCTTGCATTAGGATTAACATTCTTTATGGTTATTTCCTCACATATTCTGACAAGTTTCTATTGTCACTAATCTGAATCAAGGCACTCCTTGTCTAATGTGTCTAAAACTTGACAATAGATTCTAACGTCACCAAGGTTTGTCTCAACTTGGTGTACACATATCCACTTGTCCATATATCAATATCTTTAAGCAAACATAAACAAAATTTTCCATCATAATTTAGGCTTTGGTGTGCATACATCCGCTTGTCACATAATAAAACGTTTTATGATGAAAATTGTGCACTATTAAAAGCTCAAAATCTATCATATCAATCATGCATTGATCAAGATCTATCTAATCATTCTTCACTTCTTATTGACTTTTTCCTCTAGTTAACATTTCTTAGATGTCAATCCTACCACCTAATACTATTATCAACTAGTTGGACAATTTCCCAAAAAATTTCAAAAAATTACAAAATTTCCCGAGGGGGCACCACAATATCCCACTTTCACCAAGGCATACTAAGACGTATCATCTTCTTCTTCATCCCTTCTAATTTTTTTCCCTTCTTGACTACTCTTTTTTTTCTTTGGGACAACACTATAAAAATGCATTATCTTAAAGAGGGACAAAATGTAGACACTAAAAAATTGTCCTAATTAAATAATCTTGTTATTTAATTATAATAACTTCTTTCCTTTGAGTGTATATTTCTTCTTATTCACATAATTAAATAATTTTAATTATTTAATTATTTTAACTTTTCTCTAAGATTAATTAAATAATTTTAGTTGTTTAATTAGCTACCACTTATCTTTAATCTCTAATCTTGTTTATAATTAAATAAATATTGTTATTTATTTAATTATCTAATTTCTAATTTCTTCTATAATTGAATACAAATTATTATTTATCTAACAAAAAAATAAAATTGTTTAATTAATAATGTGGGTGAAAATATATAAACTTTATTTATTTTAAATCCACTTACCTTTCATCTTCCACTTTTCTCTCCACTTAACTCTGCTTTTCTCTCACAATTTAACTTTTCTCCATTTTAGAATCCAAATCTTTTCTAATTCTTCCACTTTCCTTCATTTTATAAAAACCTTCAGTTAACAAAGCATGGAATTAGAAACTTCATGTGCACCATTATCCACCATTTTAATTAGATAATTCAATCTCTTCTTCAATTAAAATGGTAACTTTTCCATTCTTTCTCATAATCTCATCCGTTTATTTTTCATTTCAATCTTGATAGTCACTTTTTTATCAAGTCCGCTATAAAATCAACCTTCTTTCTCATTTCAAAGGTGAACCATGAAATTTGACATTTTGCATCATTGATATCATCTCACATACTTGAGTTTAAGGCGAAAGAAGTGCATACTAAAAATTGAGAGCAAAGCAAGCAAAGAAGAACAATCCATGGAAGTAAATCATGTCAACATAGTGAAGGTAAATGTATTGCTTTATGAAACTTGATTTTATTTGTGTTTGCTTGTATTTCATAGGTAGATTTGGATTGCATTTGGCTATTGAATTGAATATTTGTGGTTGTTGTGTTAATTCTTTATCTCTGTTATGATTGATGTATATTTTCCAAGTTACAGGTCTCATATTAGATTTATTCATTCTATAACTCTTTCTCTTCCTTGGATCCTAACAAGTGATTTCAATGTTATCACTAATATAGATGAAAAAGAGGGGGGTAGATTGATTGGGCCCTACTTCTTCCTTGATGAAAGATAATATATCCTTCTTAAACCTTATGAATGTAAGGCCTAGAAATGACACTTTTGCATGGAGCAATCATAAATGTGGAGAGGACTCCATATCAGAAAGGCTTCATAGATTTCTTGTCTCTCATTTTTGGATTGGAAATAATTGGTCTTCCTTTTCTAAGATTCTTGGGTGGAAGGGATTTGAGAATTGGCCTCTTTTGTTCCAATCCTCAGTGATTTCTAGCCCTAAAAACCCTCCTTTTAAGTTCCAATTGATGTGGCTCTATGATCTTGACTTGTTCCATCTCATGGAAGGATGGTGGTGAGAAGGTAAACCAAATTTTGGCACAAACATGTACTCTTTCCATAAGTGCCTTCTATTTGTAAAGTATGAATTAAAGTTTTGGAACATATTTTCTTTTGGGCACATCTTCTAGAGAAAAAAAGAGTATTTAGGAAAAGCTTGAAAAATTTACCCTTTAGATTAAAGAAGACGATATTACTAAGGATTTGCTCTGAGAAGAGGGTATTTATGTCAAGGAGCTTACATAATGGGAACTCATGAAATACATCTTTTTGAAACAAAAGTCCAAGATATATTGGTTCAAGAAAGGGGATGGGAATACTACTTTCTTTCATAATTCAGTAAAGGATCACAAGGGAGGTAATTCTTTAGTCTCTCTCAAATTAGCTCAAGGGATACAATTATCATCTTTTTCTGATATTTCTAGAGAAGTTGTTGGAAAATTTTCTTCACTATTTTCAAATCAAGGTGCCTAGGATGAATCAAATGGAAGAACCATCCTAGATGGTATTCCTACCTTGGTTTTTGAGGACATGAATAAATTTTTTATCAATCCCATCTCTATAGAGGAATTAAAAGTAATTATTTTTTAGATGAGTATAGGTAAGGCAATTGGACTAGATGGCTTCCCTATCGAGTTTTTTAGGAATTTTGGGAAATTTTAAAAGATGATCTATTAGAAGTGGTTAGAGAATCTCATAGTAGTAAACACATGCTAAAGGCCATTAATTCTATTTTTCTAGCCCTAATTCCCAAAAAAGATGGTGCTTCCTCCTTGAATATGTTTTTGATTGATTAAACAGGGAAAAGGGCCCTGACCCGAGCAAATAGTACATCATGATAAGAATAGCAGGTGGTAAGAAACAACAAAAACAGGAAGCCCACCAAACTTCCCCCCTCCCACAACAAAATGCTTAACCAATTCCCATACAATCAAACATCACAGTTCTAACATTCAAATCAAAAAACCATAATCTAGCATCAATAGCATCCTTCCCTATCCATCTACAATACTTATAAGAATCTATCATAATGTTCCATCTTAAAATATAAACAACATTATAGAAATTTAAGTTCTAGCACCCACGACCATAACTAGTAGCAACAAACCTATAAAACATAGTAGATATAAACATAATAATAAAAAAGAGAAGCCCCATAGCAAAGCATCCAAGCTAAGCGTCCTCGATCAACCTCCATGCTTTCATCAAATCTTCAACAGTGTCGTTCACTGTTGCCTTCAGCTCCATCTTGCCTGCCAAGTCTTTGCCATCACTCGCTGCTTTTTTCTTTTGCTGCTTTTTAATTTTTCCCATGCCGAAAACAGTCACCATAACTGCCTTCTTCATAACAACATCAACCACCATACACACGTTTTGAACCGCTTCTTCCAAGATTTGAATTTTTTTTTCTTCTCCTTTTTCTTGCATCCCTTTCTCTAGGATGTTTAGTCTTTCCTCAATAATTCCATTCACCAAATTTTTGAGGGCATGAAGTTTGTTGTCCCCCTCTTTCTCATTTATTCTCTTTTCCAAAATCTGCAATCTCTCCTCTAGTCTTTCAATCCTTCCATTCCCATCATCCTCAACCTTATCTTCTTCTTTATTGGTATTATCATCCTTCTCTTGATTATCCATAACATTTACTTCCTCCTCCTCCCGAGCCATTTCATGCTGCGAATCCTCTTTTTCCTCATCACCATTACCATCCTCACTTTCCTCATCTGATTCCTCCTCTTCAGTCGAGTCTCCTCCCAAACTATCAGGAATTTCTTCTGTTGAGGAGTCATTCTCCTCTTCTTCTCTCTTTTCAACACTCTCTGACGGGCTTTGGGTACTTTTTTCTTCAGGGCTCTGTGTGTTTTTCTTACTCTCCTATCCTTTCGATGCCACCATGGCCAATCTTTTTGACCTTCTTCCACCTAGGTTTAAACCTTCCAACTCATTATCATCAAGAATAGTAATTGTGTCCACCTCTTCCTCGAGTTCACGCAAAATCAATCTCTTCCTTTTTTCAGTCCCCATCTCCATCGACTTATCCTTTCTTTTCTCTGGCGTGACCGTAAGTAAATCTTTCCATAGAGTAGTGTCCAGACTTTGGGATTTTTTACCAGTCTTCTTAGGGATTTGGGACTTCTTGCCAGATTTTTTAGGCATAGGGTGGGGACAGTCTTCAAGAAGCTCAATTTTCACCGAGCTTTGAGGCTTAGGGCCTTCAATCATCTTAATACCAAGATTTTTTTGAGGAGTTCTAGACAACAAAAATTTACAAATGGCTCTTATAAGGCCCTAATGTAACGATGGATTGGCTCCATGAGTGAGACTCTGGCTAAGAGAGGAAAACAAGAAAAAAGGTAAATTTATTTTTTCCCGATACCTAATGTGGTTGAGGATGGGAAAGTGGTATCCATGGAAAGAATGGTAGCGACCTTCGAGAGTAAAATAATTCATTACAATAAAGAATACATTTTGATACAGAGGTGGCAACTTAACCCTAGAATACCCATTTTGAAATATTTTTGATGTTTCTTTTCCTTCAAAAAATTCTTGAAATAATCCTGATACTTACCATTACTGACCTTTGCAACCTTCGTCCCTTCGTAAGCCAAACCCGTTGCTTCTGCAATCAACTTCGCATCCACCTTAAACTGAAGCTCACCCAGGTTTACTTTTCCATCTCTCCAAGCATTTGAAAATTTGTAGTTGAGTCTTTCATTATAGCCCTCCATTGCAGCGAAATACGTAGTGAAACCCGCCTGCTCAAAAAGACCCCATAGCTCCTCATTTTTGTGAAGCGATTCAAATTTTTGAGGCTCGGTACACTTCCTAGGGCCACCCATCTTGTTGTCTAAGCTATGGAAAACTTTAGGAACCAGAAGAAAATCACTTCTATTACCTTCGACATCCTCAACACTCGCAACCAGAAGCTCCACACTCTCCATTATAATGGTGGCTTTGTTACAATTCATTTGAAATGCAATTGGATTAGGGTTTTTTCTATGTTTCATAAAGAAATTCACATCTTGATTACCACCTTTTTTTCGATAATCATTATTTCTTGTGACAACTCTGCCTCCTTTTCTAGCAATGATCGTATTTGTTTTATTCCAACTTTTAATTCTAATTTCGATGCAACTCCATCTGTCACATCGAAGATCGATCCTCAGATTATACCACATGCTATTCATTTCCAAATTTAATTTTTTCCTATCACGGTATAAAAACTGCCCATTTGATTGTCCTTTCCCTCAATTGCGATGTCTTTTATCGGGATATGGCAATCCCTTTAAAACGTGCCTCCAACACCAGCCAATTAGCATGCCATCTTGCAACCATGGGGTCCATGTCCTCATAATCCTTCTCCTTCCACCACTTATATTAGTAATTAAGAAACCCCTCCTCATAGTCCTTTATTCACATATTTTTCACCAAGTCTATCTTTCACTAGGACTTCCTTAATTTGATTAGGCAAATTAATAAAGTCCTAGTTTATTAATTTGTTTCCTTCCCTTAATGAGTGGAAAATTTTAACACATTGGATCTCTTGCACTATGCCTTTACAATCTTCCAACAAATCTCTAATTTCCCAAGGAATATTCGCCCTATTGTTGAGATAGTCTATTATCAGCTTTGAGTCTCCTTCAACAATAACCTTGTTGTATCCCCTCTCTCTGAGAAGTCTAGCACCAATCCAAACAATAAACGCCTCAAAAAAGTTGTTCATAGTTGTTCCTAGGCCTTTGATGTATCCAATCAGAAAGGCACCCTTATCATCTCTTATTACTCCACCAGTTGTGGCCCATCTAGGATTCCCCTTCGAGCAACCATCAAAGTTGCATTTCACCCATCCTGGATCCGAGGGGATCCAAATAGTGCTTCTTCTTATAATTTTTTTTAGCCAGTTAACATTATTTAAATCATGGGAGAGCTCCCATTGTTGTTTTATGCTTAGCTCATTTTGAGTAGGCTGTTTCTTAGCCTTCTTGTATTTGCAGCTTTCCGTATTCTCCTAAATTTATCTTATAATTATTAAAAATAACTCCTTGCTAGTTCTTGCAGTCTCCCTAGACACTCTATTATTCCTCTCTTTCCACAAACCCCAAGCCAAAAATGGGGGAATTTATCCCCACAAATTACTAATTATATTGTGGGAATAAGGGCAAAAGCTCCATCCTTCCACAAACATTTGAACATTGACCGGGAAAACTGACTCCACCTTTAGAGCATTAAGAAAAAAATCCTAGACTTCTTGAGCATAAGAACATTGAAAAAACAAATGCATAATGGTTTCTTATTCTTCATTGCAAAGGCTACATCTATTTACAAGAAACCAACCTCTTTTCTTTAGGTTGTCTATAGTGAGGATCTTACCATGTATCACCGTCCACCAGAAGCAGTAAATTTTCAGGATTAGGTTCTTCCAAACTTTAAGCCAGTCAAAAGAATCCAAGACTATAGTTTGTTGCATCATTAAGTTATAAGTTGATTTAATAGAGAACCTTCTACTAGCATTTTTGTCCAGATCCACTCATCTTTTCTGTTTCTTGAAAATAGGTCAGGGTTTCCAATCTGTTTCATACATAGGTCAATAGCAACATCCCAATTCTGTTGTATGCTTCCCCTGAGAACAACATTGCTTAGATAGTCTTTAAAGCTTTTCCACGTGGGTCTGTAACCATCCCACATGAGATAATTAGAATTTTTTTTCCCAATTTCCCTTTTCAGTCTTATTCTAATTTGTTGGAGATCTCCAGAGGCCGATAGTGGAGTTGGTGTGGACCAGGGGTCATCCCAGAAATTGGTATTGAGACCATTACCAACCCTCATTTTAGCACCTCTAATCAGCACTCCACAAGTTTCACCCCATTGCTCTTTGTAATATGACCTACATGATAATCACTAAGATCATTGTGGAATGGTTGAAGAAAATATTAACTTTTTTGATATCATCAGAGCAAGGTGGATTTGTGAAATGGTTGAAGAAATTAACTTTGTTGATATCATCAAAGCAAGGTGGATTTGTGAAATGGTTGAAGAAAATATTAAGAAAATATGTTTCACCCCATTGCTCTTTGTAATATGAACAAGATAATCACTAAGATCATTGTGGAATGGTTGAAGAAAATATTAACTTTGTTGATATCATTAGAGCAAGGTGGATTTGTGAAAGGTCATCAAATAATGGATGGAATTATCATAACGGTCAAAGCCATACACTCCATGTCATATTTGAAGAACAAGGCTATGTTCATCAAATTATATATGTCAAAGGCTTATGATAGGGTTTTTTGGTCCTTCCTTTGCCATATTATTCAAGCTTTCAAATTTAATGATAAATGGATCCAATGGGTTATGAATTGTATCTCTTCAGCTTCCTTTTTAGTGCTTATCAATGACATCTTTTCATCCACTTTTTTTTCCTCCAAGGGTCTTAGACAATGGGCCCCCTCTCCCCTTATTTATTTCTCTTGTTGGGAGAAGGGTTGGGTCACATTTTAAAGAACTTCCAAGGAAGAGGTCTTATTCAGGGATGACCTTGGGGTGGTAACTTAAGTGCCTAAACTCATCTCCAGTTTGTGGATGATACAAACTTGATGGGGCTTTCCAAGGTTGAGGAGGATTTAAACTTCAATAATGTGATATAAATTTATCTCTCCATATCAAGTCAAAAAATCAATGAAGAAAAATCCATTATCTTCTTTTCAACACGCCTTTAGCCATTCAACGCAAAATTGTATATATTCTTCACCTCCAGATTGGGACAACACTACTAGAGTATTTGAGTATTCCTCTTTCTTCATGCAACTTGAGAAGAGGCCTTTGGAATTTTTTTTTTGATAGGTATTGGTTGAGAGTTAGTCATTGGACTCTTTCTTGGCCCTCCTTTTCTGGTAGACATACTCTCTTAAAATATACTCTCCATTCTCTCCCCATCTACCAGTTTTTAATTTTATTAGCCCCTAAGTGCTTTCTAAAAGAATTTGATGCTCTTTCTTGCAAGTTTTTATGGGCTAGAAATATTGAGATAAAGAAATGGAGTTTGGTTAATTGGGAATTAGTTTGTAGCCCCAAGGAGATGGGTGGTCTAGGTATTTATAATTTAGACTTGAACCACCAAGCTCTAGTTTCTAAACTATATTAGAGGTGGTATACAAATTTAGATCAACCTTGGGCACAAATTCTTAATCTCAAATATTTATGAGGGATTGATGCTATTGATATAACTTGGATGGAGTTGATGGGGGCAGGTTCCTTGATTTGGAACACATTAAAAAAAGGGGCTTTGAATATTAAGGATGGTTTCTTTTGGATTATTAACAATGGTAATAATGCTTTATTTTGGGAGGATGATTGGGACAATCATCCTTCCATTAAATTTATTATTTCCTTAGCTCTAAAATATTTACAATATCTTTTAGGGTGTAGGCTAGAATAAATTTGCAGATTATATGTATTTCATCCCTCTTAGGAATTTGTTAATCCATTAATG
This sequence comes from Sequoia sempervirens, assembly GCA_007258455.2. Lineage (NCBI taxonomy): Eukaryota > Viridiplantae > Streptophyta > Pinopsida > Cupressales > Cupressaceae > Sequoia > Sequoia sempervirens. The sequence goes on from VDFB02000017.1 coordinate 494,664,268, forward strand.
AAAAGAGACCCACAGATGGCTTGTAGGAGGATCTCCGGAGGATCGTAACACTTTAGATTCCATTCTGGTTGATCATCCTTGCTCTTTTTCTAGGGATATTGATGACCTAGCTTGGGGTCATGATTCAAAAGGAGTCTACATAGTTTCTCATGGTTATCAACTTCTAGAAATGCAACGAATAGGATTGAGGGACTTTCCATGGTGGAGAAATATTTAGAACAAGGTTGGATGACCCAAATGTAATTTCTTTCTATGGTTACTATCACACAAAAAATACCTAACCTGGGAAAACATCAAGAAGAGATGGTTCTATGGTCCATCTATATGCACTCTTTGTAGCTGCACTAAGGAAAGCATTAACCATCTTTTCTTCTTGTGCCCTTTCTCTAAGGAGTTAAGGAATTTTCAGTGGAATCTCTGGAATATCTACCTTTCCTTCATGCAACCTCCCTGAATTATTTTTGGAATAGCTTGGGCTAACCACCTATGTTTTCTTCCTTCCTGTATATTGCTTGGTTCATTGGTACCTCTTTTATTCTCTGGTAGATCTAGTTGAAGTGAGACCACCATATCTTTCAAGATTGTTAGAGTAGAACTTTGCAAATATGGTACAAAGTCAAAAGAATGGTTAAGGAAACCATTGAAGCTAAATTTTCTCTGGAGGGATTTCTTTCCTCTTCTAATCTTAACTTACTCAAGCTTCTAGATTTATCTCTCTCATTTCTCTCAGATGATAATGATAAAAAGGATACCCAAGCCTCCAAGAAGGTTAGATGTAGATATGGGAAATAACAGGCCCCTCCTAGTGGATTTTTGAAAATAAACACCAATGGTTCTTCTAGGGGCAACCTTGGGTTAGTAGGCATTGGGGGAGTTGGTAGAGACTGTTGGGGATCGGTTCAATTCATCTTCTCTATTCATATGGGTGTGCACTTGAATAAATTTCATGGAAGCTTGGGAAATTTTGAAAGCCCTTGAATTGGCCCTTACCAAAGGCTCAAAAAGAATCATCTATGAATATAATCATATGATTCTTGTGTCAATGTTGAATAAGAGAAAGGATCGAGAGGCTTCTTAGAAATTCACCTAGGTTGTTAAATTAATTCTTGAGTTGGAAACTAACTTTGACTTGATATCCTTTATACATGTTGTCATGGAATGGAATAGAGCTTCCAATCGTCTCACAAAATGGGCTTCAAAAGGAGTTCGAGGATGGAATGCCACTGAATTGGATGATTTGGATCATGAAAAAATGTAGGATCTGATTACAATTATTCATGATGATTAGGAAAAAGTGGTTAGATGGATGAGTTGGTGTCATGTCCTCGTATATTACCATCTCTTGTGGGCATCATATAGTTAGATCAATCAATAAATTAAGAGGACATTTCAATTTAATGTAACATGAGGGGGACCAATAAAATTGGTAGAGAAGAAAGGAGAGAACATAGACAAATTAATTAAAAAGTTATGGGCATCATGTGGTCAAAGAAAATAATAAATTAAGGAGACAACATACATTTAAGAAGAATGGTGCAGGTATGGCGGGGATGGTTGCAGGCATGGCATCACAGTTCCTTGCCCCATCCAAATGACAAGTAAGCAAAACAAAATAAAGATGTGCCTTGGTAATTTTTAAACACTCACAACCCCATAATTTGCACTGAACCTCTAATCCAAAAGAAAATGAGGGCAATTGTTGTGGGGGGGGGGGTAGAGGAATTGTGGTTGTTTTGGCGTGGCAGTTGAGGGCATAGAGAAATAGACTTCACAACCTATGGCAACATCCTATCTACTAGAAATGGAATAGATTGTTGAAAATGCTTTAGGAACTTCAAGAAAATGTAGTGGCGGGTGAAAAGATAAATCCCTCAATTGATGTCATCATTCTCTCTGCCTCCATGGACAAGGGAGTGCAAATCATGGCATGAAGAAGAGGAATTTTATAAAAGAGGGTAAATCAATGAAGGAGATAAGAAATTGTACATGAAGGGAAGAAGATAGAAAATATGAGGTTTTGGAGAGTGAGAGAAAGGGAATGGAAAGGAGGGATTGTAAGTGTGGTGAGTTATGTTTTGCTACATTATATTTCATGACAATGGTGGCTCTCTGTATATGTGAGGTTGGTGTGGAAGCTTAATCAACAATATCTTCGGTGCCAACACTAAAGATAAGTACATTCCTTTATATATTCTATTTAAATATATTTACTTTTGAATTAGCTACTCAACCGAAGGTGATCAAGTTAGGTCAACATTTTCTTCCGATTACAAATATAAGTAAGATTATTGATATTTTGGAGTTGTTTGGGCTTACACTCACTAGTTGCCTTTGTTTAAGAGTTTTGAGGCCCTTGATACCAACCACTTGAACTTACCTTGCAAATAAGGAATTTCATGAGACCTCTTTTCTTTGAGGTATTTTAACAAATAGTCTTGGAACCACGTAAATTTATCAAGACATTGTTGTATAATGATTTGATTATGGATTCTTAATCTTGAGCTACCCACATAATACTAAAAGCCAGGATATTACATTCTTATGAATGGATTTCTTAGATTATATTAAGGTTAAATTATTTATTTATATAAAAAAAATGTAATTGCTCCTATATGTTCATAACACTATGTTTTTACTCCATAATCTTTTATTAAGGGACCTTGTCCAAGACATCCTAGAGATAGCTATACATTATGGCTAGGGGATTGTCTCCTTGAAATCTATATTTTTAGTAAGGAAGAACCCTATATCATAGAATGAACTATAAATTGAGTAAGAAGGCATAGTATACTCAAATTCTACACTAATATATGTATCATGGATAGATTCTTAATAAATTATAATATTATAAGGAAATGATTGGGTAAATCTAGAGGAAGGGTCTGCAAACTTGAAAAGTTGGGATTATGAGAAGTTCATAAACCAGGAATTTACTATAATCAAGGGTTAATTATTTGGATACTTTATGTTTGAACTTTAAGGGAAATAAAATGACAGAGTTCTAGGTCAAATCTTTAACTGTAAGATAACCTTATAATATGAACCAAGAACAAGGTATAGTTAGTATGAGTCTTGGCTCGTGGTTGCCTAATTGTTGGGATAAAGGTGCCATCAACCGTGTAAATATCATGTAATTTAACTACTCCTAATATTGTTTTATAATTCACTCATAAGGGATGTAATTTTTCACTAACAATGGTAATTAATTTTTTATTGGCCTTGATAATTATTGTTTTATCGACAAGGAGTTATTGTGTTACTTTCACTAGATCGTTCTCATAGTAATGGTGAAATGGTTAATATGGAGGTTCTAGGTGTCCACCATGGGAATTCAACATGTTATGACAACTATCATAAGTTGTAAGAGCATCTATGATAGCTATGATACCTATCATAAGATTCTATGACGACTATGACACCATCTATGATGGTATCTTTGCTATCTTGGTCCCTAGGTGCCCATGCATGGAAGATGCCTTGTGATAGTTGTAAGAGCTTCCGTAAGAGGTCATTACAAGATTAAATTGATGATTCCAAGGTGGTGGTGTGAGGATATGTTCAATTTAGATGTCATTCTTCATGTGTTATATTATTCTATATAACAAGTGCTTGAAAGTGGAGATGACAAGGTTTTTCTTCAAGTTTTCTTTGTAGGGGTTGTGCTATCAGATTGAAGGCTGAAGAGGAGTTGGAGTGGACATATTGTAATCACATTTTTTTGATAACACAAGCTATTCATCTCTTCTTTTGTGGATTTTTTCCCGAAATGGTTTCTCCACATTAAACACTATGTTTGGTGTTCAATTTTATGTTCTATGCTTTCATTGTTATTTCTGATTTAATCTCCATATGGTAAACATTATTAGATCTGATTTACAGTTGATTTAAGCTTCTATTATTGTTGTTCACCTTCCATTTTCCAACACTAATATCGTAAGTCATGGCTACTTCAATTAGTGGCACTATAACCACTTTACTAAAGATATCTTTAATGTTGCAACTCAATACTTTTGATAATCCATGAATATCATGGTAAAGGCTTATATGACTACATGATGTCTACTCACCTTTGAAATATGAGAACCTTAATATTGGAATTATCATGTGAACGAAGGAAGGATATTAGAACTATAGTGAACCATAGTATGGTTGCATACTAAATGGAAGGTAACTATCATTTAATATGATTATGTTGTTGAGATTATTATAACAAATAAATGTATGAGATCATGCTATCCAACACCTCTTGAGACCTTGCTGTTGACCATCACGGTCATAGTTATTATAAATAATTTACCCAATCTATGAACTGGACTATTATAAGAATATGGGGTTGGACCATAGGGTAAAGGAAACCATAAGATCAAGAATATTACTAATGGGCTATATTTTCATCTAGTGGTCTAATGGATATAGTGTCGCAAACTTTCTCAAGTAGGATTCACACATTGATTATAACTTAAAATAAGATTGTAAATACTATTGTACGTCCTTTAAAGATATCTATTGATCCCTTGAGGATAAGAACCTCAATTGTGAGCCTATTATATGAGTTTCAAATGGAAATGCTTTCCTATGGGTTTGTGTGAACCAAGGTAATTTGGTATTAAAAAATAAGCCTTGTTTACTCACAGGTATGAATTACAACATACTACGAGAGTAAACAGAATTAATTCATAGAACATAATACATGTACAAGAACATAATACACAAAACAATCATACTGTCTTTATTGATGTAACACATGCAAGTAAAATCATCCATACTATCACAATGTGGCACAAGTTCATAACATAATATTCTCTAGAATCATAACATTAATAATCATCAACATCATCATAACAACAATGTTTCCTAACTACATGACTCGAGTACATATAGTACACTGGCAGTGGTTGAGAGATTGACCGTTGCGTCCCTTTATTACAACTAATTGTTTCGTCAAGAACTTAATTCCTAAGATAACTAACTAACATGACAAGTACGTAACACAACAAATAAATGGAATATTAACATTAACTAAAGTCTTATTTACTTATGATTCATGGTCGACTGAGTACACTCTCATCTAACTTCATCATCCCCCCCATAAAGTAGTCATCTTCCAGACATCTAAAAACCAATAATGGGGGTATAAGAAAGGGAATTAAGAAGAGGGAGGGTGAGAGGGAGCCCCTAGGTGTATAAAAGAAGAGGGAGTTGTGGCTGACTACTTCTGCTGGAGGTGTTGGAGCTTCTAGTTGGATGCCTTCTGTTGCTCTTGTGCCAACTTCACCATTTGTACTGCCTTCATGAGTTTGGCTTGTGCTTCCACCAACTCCTCCATCGTGCTATCCAAGTCTTTGTATTTTCCATTTAACTAACTCTCCCTCTCCATTACTTTGTACACTATGCCTCCTCCAGTTCTCTCTACCAATTGCCTATCCCTCTCGCTCAGAACTGCATCCTTCTTGGCTAACATTTGCTCCTTTTTTTTCTAATTTTCCATCTCCCTCACCCAAAACTATGTCCCTCTCATCCAATACTTTATCTTTCTCTTCCATCTTCTTCCTGAGAGTGGAAAATCTCATCTATGACTGTCACTGGAGCCAGTTCCTCCTGTGACTTTTGAATGTAGTTCACCAACTCTCACTTGGTAGTCTCGATCGTCTCTACTCTTGGTCACCTGTGTGAGATAAAACACTGAAAGAATTCCCCTTTGCATTTTGAATGCATACCTGCCATTCTCTCGACCTCATGTACCATTAAGGGATCATGTTCCACATCTAGTTGAACTGTCCAATTGCACCGACTTTGTACATAACTCTCGCCATCTCTTGCAATCCACTAATCAAAGTGTACACTTTAGTGGATTCATCACTGGACTCCTCTCTCGACTCTTCTAGATGGGGTTTTGGCGATGTTATGTGTGACCATGGGGCAAGGTGAGCTGACTATGATACTGGTGGCTCTGGTCATGAGGTTGGAAGAACTGATTGTGATACTAGTGACTTTGACCATGAGGCTGGGGGATCTAGTTGTATTGTGGTGGTTAGTTGTACTGGTATTTGGTAATTCAATTAAATCCGATGGGGGTATGGGGGCAATTCTCCCAACAGGGTCAAGGGGAAGCGCCCCCAACTAGGTTGAGGGGAAGCACCCCTTGCGGGGTCTGGGGGCAATGCCCTTGACATGCTCCCTACTGCAATACAAGGTGGGGTCGAGGGGCTACGCCCCTACTGCTAGGACCAATCTAAGACTTCTGAAACCATACAAAATTCCATGGTGCACCTCATTTTCATAATTTTTTGAGTGGCAAAAAATAATGTTGACCAAGCTGGAAAATACAGATTTTGCACTGTTCTTATTCCTCTTATCTGCGCAATTTGCTTCCTCACCTTGCAATGTCCTGATGGCGACACCTTTATGCTTTAAATTATGGTTTCCTCCAATTCTTTTATAGTGCTCTTCAACTCGCCTAATCCCTTCTTTTCTTATGGTTTCCTCCAATGCTTTTATAGTGCTCTTCAACTCGCCTAATCCCTTCTTTTCTTATGGTTTCCTCCAATGCTTTTATAGTGCTCTTCAACTTGCCTAATGCCTTCTTTTCTTCATGTACGAATGACTTTAGTATTTCCTTGTGTAAGGACGCCTTCAGTATCCCGCACGTTTCCTCTTATCTCTACTCACGGGCTCACCCTGATAGTCTTCTCCAGATTACTCACTTCTTTCCCTGATGCTTTATTCTTGAATTGTGCTACAAATATGTACGAGTTTGCTCTATGTTGTACGAAACATCCTCCAAATTTTTCCAACCGTATGCTTTATTCTCTCCTGCTCATACGCCAATATTTTTTCTTAATCACACACTAATTCCTCTATTATTCACTCGCACAACAATGTATTTCTTTGACTGTACGATAATGTCTTCATTAAGTCGCATTACAATATTTTCTTTGAATTGTATGGCGATATCTTCCCTGGATCGTACGACAAGTTCTTCCTAGAATCGTATGGTAAGCTCACTTTTACATTGTATAGTCAACTCTTGTTCACATCGTATGAAAATTTCTTTTTCACATTGTATGGACAACTCCTCTTCACATCGTATGGACAAATCCTCTTCACCTCATACAATCAACCTTCCTTTTGGAGCTTTCATGATTTTAAAAACCTTTGACTTTTCTTTTATAAGTTCTATCGTACGATGTATGGTCTGCTTGGTGGAAATGTTTTTATCATATGGCTTCTCCTTTTGTCTCCCGTACGATCTCCCTTCATTTATTTTATGTGATTGACTTAATTTTAATATATATTCCCATTTCACCATATTTCTCACTTTTATTTTTTGTTTTTTCACTTTTTTGAATTTTTAAATATTTTTCTCTCCTTTTTTTGTCCTAATTTTTAATTTCTTCTTTCTATTTTTCTTTCATTTTTGAATTTTATAATTTTTCTACTTTATTTTTTCATGTTTTCCAACTTCCAACTTTTCCTTTATTTTTTCAATTTTTTCATTTTTTAACTCCACCTCCTTATATATTTTTTCATTTTTTTTTCCCTTTTTTGGCTCTGACACAAATTTTTCACCTCGTACTTGTTCAAACTTATGGGCTGGGGTATCATCTAATTCGAATACTCTTTCTTTGTACTCTCCATACTCGACCATAAATGTTTGGCTGGATGTGCCCTTCTCTTCTTCCCCTTCTTTGTAGTTATTTTACTCAGTTAGAAATGTCTAGTTGGATATGCCCTTCTCCTCTTCTTCTTGGGTTTCTCTGATCTATAGCATGCTACACTCTTGGTGGAAAACTTCATAGTCCTCCATTTTCCAATGAAATAGGCCATTCAGTGAACTTGTCTCGTCCTTTGAGAAACTCTCGAGTTCAAATAAGCCTTCATCATTTGGCTCCATAGCCTTCCTTCCTTCGTCTACATCTGACTCTCCCTCATTTGATTATGACTTGGAAGATGCTAGTTATTCAGTGACGGCTTGGTTTTTCAAGTTGATGACATACTTCCTCCCATCGCTCTCAATTGAGATTGTATTATGTTTCCAGTTATGATTTTCCTTGGCAACAATAAGCCATCCTCTCCCCAATAGTGCATTTTATGCCTTCTTCTCTAGAGGGATGATGATAAGATTTAATAGGAACTATTGTGTGTCAATCAGTACTTTTTGTGCCATCACTATACCGAGAGGTTTGATGCCATGTTGGTCCACGCCTACTAGGTGAAATATAGGGGGCTAGAGAGTTGGCTTTCCTAAGCACTTCCATGTTTCCTTTGGTAGTATGTTTACTCTCGAGCCTCCGTTGACGATGGTGTTAGAGATTTTCCTCCCCATGTTCTCCATCTGTACGATGTAAGACTTCCTCTTGACATTCACTACGTGTAGCATGGGCTCTAAGGCTTCTTTTGTCAGTTGTTGTGTCGTACGCTCAATTGGACCCTCCTAACAGTGTATGTCATCATCGATGACCTTTGTAAGTGCTACCCTCATTTGATGTGCATCGTTTGCAGAATGTCTGTTACTTCAATCAATATGGTTGTGTGAAGCACCTATTGTACAATGTTTTTCTCAGAATTTGACTGCAATGGCATATTGGTCACCTTGGAGTTTGTTCATTCCTTGGTCCTAGCCTCTTCTACATCTGCCCTAGCCTCTTTGAATTTTACTTCTTCGTATGAGGGTATGGGTAGGTAGCTTTCTTCACTTGTTCCCTTGTGATCGCTAGGACCTCCTCGCTAGCTATCTCCAACAAATTTATGCCTTTTTTATTTCGACAGTTAGAATCTTCATGATCACTTGGTCCACACCATTTGCAGAGTCTTCTTCTTGTACCTTGATTATTTTGGCATTCCTTGGTGAAGTGACCCCATGCATTGCACTTTCGATATTGTATCATGGGTCTGCCCTTGTTGTTGTACTAGATCTTGCTTCTTGGAATTTTATTTTTTCGATAACCTCCAAGGGATGGATTGTTACTTAGAGGCTTTGGTGGTGTGGTTGGAGGGGTTGACTACTCCCCTTGTGTGAAGAACACTTGCAAGCTTCTTATTTTTAGGTTGTATCTAGGCACTCCTTGATGGAGTGCCCCATAACTTGGCAGATGCTATAGAACATTTTCTTCAAGTAGTTTTCCTTTGTGTGACCTTCTATTTTTCATTTGGTACACCATAATTCCTTCACCTACTTTGACCCTTCATTGTTAGCTTTCAGTTCCTTCATCATCCTCATCATGTACTGTCAGAGAGATTGTATGGTATTTGACTCGTTTCCACTACTCTCCTCCATAATTTCATCATCATCTCTTTTCTTTTTCCCTGAGAGGATGTCATGTTTTCACTCTTGATATCCATCACATAGTTGTATGCTTCGATGTATGAGGATGGGGGTACCACCTTCATTTTATTTTGGAGGGAGGGAAGTAGTCCTTCAATGAACCACCGCTTCTTCAAGCCATCTTCTGGCTGTGTCTCCAGTTTTCCCAACAACTCCTTGAGTCCACAATTGTAGGCTCACACATTCTCATGCTTCCATTGCTTTGTGTTGTAGATCTCTGCTATAATCTCATTGTCATCTCTGAGGAGTTTGAACTCATCCTAAAATTCCTTCTTTAATGTTCACCATGATGCTCGGTTGGCTATGTCTAATTCAGTGTACACCAATCAATGGTTATGCCTCTTAGCATCGCTGAGAATGCTCTCAACCAATAATCAATGCCATCTTTCCCATTCACTATCCATATTGTCTTGCACATCTTACAGTGCCGTATTGGATCCTCTGACTTGTTCCTCATGAACTTTGGCAGCTTCTGCCTCTCAGCTAGCAGAGTCACCATCCTTCCTCCCTGATTTCCTCCTTGTGCATTAAACCTGATTGGACTAGTTATCACACTACATCTTGGTGCTTCTCTTGCACTCTCAGTCACGTACAAGTCTTCCCCACGTCCTCTATCACCATCCACTACACCTCGGGCCTCCTAGGGTTTGTTTCGATACTCCCTCTTCCCTAGGGTCTTTGGCTCAGATCCTCCAATTCTCATGCCTTCGTCGTTGTCCAATATGGACAACTCTTGAATGCATCAAATAATATTCTCAATCTCTTCAATTAGTTCATTTTCATTTTCATTAATTCCATATCTTTCTCTACTTGCTACGAATGATGTCCTGAAAGTTTCTTTATTAGTTTCTCCACCAGGGTTCTGGTGTACTTTAGTGATATCTTGGTTTATTTCATTTTGGCCTTCATTTATTCCTTCAAAAATTTATTTTAATCTCCTTTGTCGATTCTCTTACTCTTTGAGTCTTAATGATCTACATACTCATTCCTTAGGAGTTTATTGCCCACTCAATACTTGGTTTTTTTCTTTATTGAGACATACATTCATTAATTTCCAATTGTATGAGCATTAGTTTCCAAATGTATGCCTTCATCTTGTCTCACGTTCCTCTTCCTCCCGCTTGGTTCTCTCCTCGTATAGTTGCAATATCTATTGCCTTCTTTGTTCCTGATCCCTCTTGGACCAAAGATCTTACAGGATAATGTAGTGACATGCCAACAACCTTGGTAGTCTTATGAGGAGATGGTCAACCTTTGGGTTCATGTGTAGTCTGTCCAAAATGACTGACCGAGGGATGTATTACCTAAGAGCCTCCCTCTGTAGGTGATCCCTCAATGAGATTTCCCACAGGCTGCAAAGATCTTCTGTTAGAGCATCTTCATGTTCCTCATTTTCTTGTACTGACTGTTTGGTTGGCTACCCCATCACGATGCCATCCTCCCATCTAGATGTCCACTAGATTCACTTAGGAAATAATGCCAAATTTTTACTCATAGGAATGAATTCCAACGTACTATGAGAGTAAACAAAATTAACTCATAGAACATAATACATGTACGAGAACACAATGCAACAAACTTGATCATATTGTTTTTATTGATATAACATATGCAAGTACAATCATCCATACTATGACAATGTGGCACAGGTTCATAACATAATAGTCTCCAAAATCATAACATTAATAATCATCAACATCATCATAACAACAATGTTTCCTAACTACATGACTCAAGTAGATATAGCATGTTGGCGATGGTTGAGAGACCAACTGTCGCATCCCTTCATTACAACTAATTGTTTCATCAGGAACTTAATTCCCGAGACAACTAACATGACAAGTACATAACACAAGTACATGAAATATTAACATTAACTAAAGTCTTATTACATTTTGACTCACAGTCGACTGAGTACACTCTCGGCCAACTACAAGCCTAGCCATGCTAGGTCAATGAGATGAACATATAAGAGAGTTGAGATGTTCAAACAAGATTATAAATAAACTAGGTGGAGTTTGATCCAAGACCTTGATATACTTAAGGGGGAGTGTTAGAAAAACCTTGGGTTATGGGATTTGGTGTGTATGTTGTTGCAAGGTGTGCACTCTTGGTCTCCTTGTGTTGTGCAACATGTAGCACTCGGGTTCATGACATGGCTTAATTACCTCTTATGGATTCATTAGCTTTGGCAGTTGTATCAGACATTAGGTCAATCTTTTGGTGCAACGACAACCGTCTATGCAACAATTGGTATCAAAGCCTAGTTCACAGGTTCGAACCCATTGCTTGCGTTGGGGGAGGATTGTTGCAAGGTATGTGCCCATGGTCTCCTTGTGTTGTGCAATGTAGTGCTCAAGTTTGTGACATGGCTTAACTGCCCCCCATGGATTCATTAACTTTGGTGGTTGTATCAAGCATTAACAGGTCTATCTTTTGGTGCATTTGTAACTATCTATGCAACATACGTATCCTTGAGAGACCTTGTGAGGAGAACTACATGTGAATTTGATTTGTTTGGAAGTGAGTACGTAGGCGGTCCTTGGGTGAAGGATGCCTTTGAGATCTCAAGTCTAAAGGGGGAGGGTTTTGTTGATTTTTTTTAATTCCCAACCAGATCTCACAAATATCTATGGTTTTGCCACTTCCAATGGTTATTTATATAGAGGGATTGGCCAATTAATAGGTGAAAGTTGAAAGAACTTCCCTCTACACTTTGGGCTCTGTGAAACCCAAGAGGGTGATCCCTTACAATGTAACTATGATCTCCTGTGTCAATTTATCTCATACATTGTAGATAAGAAATATATTCTCATATAATTTTCTTAATAAATGAAGAACTTAGAAGATACGGAAAATCCCTTAAAGCATTTGAAAATTTATAGCAGGAGAATATGAAATCACATGATACCTCTAAAATAAACTCAAATGAAATGAAACTTTGTGTTTTCTAAAATGTGAGAGATCCTAGAGATGCAAACTCAAACACGGATTCTAGATCGGTGCCTAAATCTAGGGCATGAGTCAGATAAAATGTAAGCTATATGGTATAACAAAATTCCATCTGAGCATTATAGAGCTCTAGAACAATGCATTGCAATGTTATACTCGAAATCCTTAACCAATTGTTCTTATCAAATACCTGCACAATGTTACACAAACCTATACTTCCATCAAAGAATTTAACCCGTTCTTTGAATAAGAGCATCAATAGAAGCATACATCCATTGGAACATCAATGGAGACAAATCAAATGATCTTTGATCAATTTCATTTATAGTTTGTATAAAGAGTACAATAGGAGACAATTGGCTTCAAAATTGTCATTATATTCATTCAAATGCTAGTACTGTTATACAACATATGAAAATGCATAAGATACAAACTCAACAATCTAAGAAAAGACGAAAAATTTATTCTTTGTGTTACATTACACAATTCTTAAGAGATCAATCATTTCGTGAAAATGGCCTTGAATTCCCTTTTATAAGACAAGGGAGAAACAAGCTTCGGGCCATTGACACATGTCATATTTTCATTTGACATTCATTTACATTTTAAAAATACAAGTACAACTACTTGCTTATGGATTGAATATTCCAAGGACAAAAATAGTTATATTTACTTTTTGTAATATTCCTCCCTCAAAAGTGGCTTGATGTTGATTGTTGATTCTTTTCCTCTCTTTCTCTTCATTCTTCTTGATGTGAATCTAGGAATGTTGAGCTGTCAAGTGAAGACAAAACCTTGTTATGTATATGGTAGGACTTAAGAAGCAAGTCTGAACAACAATGTCCGAGTGTTCTTCAAAATTTTTGAGGTTTGGCCATCTTCCTTACCCTTTACCTTTTACCATCCTTGACTCCATCGCAACCCAACACACTGACCTCTAAAACATCAAAGTGCGAAACACTGAACTTTCCATTGAGAAATCAAATGTTGAGGTTCGCCTTTTCACCTTACACAAAATCCTGTTAAGGCATAAGCCTTAAAGCCAATCCACAAACTCTGAAGCCATTTTGGGTGTCAGGGTTCGGGGTTCCTTCATACCCATTGAATCACTTTTAGTTAAGGTGTATTCCTTAACTCCAACCAACGAGCACTGAAACCTTTTTGGGGTTCGGGGTTCGGGTATCCCACATACCCCATACTTAGCAATGTGTTAAGGTATAAACCTTAATGATGACCTCCGATCCTCGAAACCTTTTCGGGTATCGGCCTTCGCCCTTTTGCTTGCCACTTATTTGGCTCAATGTTAAGGAATAAGCCTTAACTTGGAAGCCCAATGTCTGACGCCTTTTTGGATGACTCAATTTGTCTAACTCTTTCCTTTTCAGGAAAGCGGTATAGAGTAAGCCTGAGGCCCAAAGCCTGAAATTTTGTAGTTTTTCAAGGCTTTCCTTGCAACTTCATATGCATCAATCAGAGTGAGACCACTTGACATTAATTATCATCATGATTGGCCACAATCTCCCTTTTGACATCCATCAATAATCTCACTAACTAATATTACTTAGATTTCATTTTGACATCAATGACAATCAAATTGCCACCAATTTTCTCATAGTGTCAAAATAAATGGCAGATGCCATAGCCCATTCTGGTAGTAAGAGCAAGCCACTATCTCTCACTAATTTTCTCCCTTCTTTAGGGGTCAATTCTTTTTGGTTGGATTTCATATTTGCAACTACCCTTATCTACCCTCGGGCCTTACAACATGAGTTTTCTTGTGATTTTATCCATTGTCGAACCAAGTAATTAGGCTAACAAGTCTTCATGAAGGCCTCTTTTGGGGATAGAACCAGAAGCTTGAGCCTTTGAGGGCAACATTTTAAACAATAGTAGAGGAAACTAGGGCCTTTTATGGTGTGACTAGGGTTTTAAAGTAGATGCACAAAGACTAGGGAAAATCCAAAGTAATTTAACAATAATTTATGAACTTCAAACCCTAAAAGAACTTTAGCAAGCAATTCAAAATATCGAGCTAGAAAATGCACACAAATTTACTAGAAATTGAACATAGAGAAGGCAATTTTTACTTAGTAGTGTTCAAACGCTGGAAACCCTAGTTTTAAGCACAATAATTTTTAAGAATCGTCGTAGTTCTAGTCTCTGAATACTTTACAATGCTTTGGTAATTTTGAATTGTGCTTTAATATTTGATTTTATGGCAAAAAATCTCTTCAATTTTATTGAACGTCACATCTACCATTACTGCTCGCTCACATGAAGCAGAAAAGCTCCACCTACCCATTAACTCAACTTTGAATGTGAGTTGTTGATCTTGTGTTGATCTATACCTTTGAACAACTTAGATTGAGTCAATTCACGTTTGAAAAATTTACCATCATTGAATTTAGTCTTGGGCCAATTAGGTGTCACCATGTGGAAAATCTCGTCTGATATCATTCTTCTGGCCCCACTGCCTTTGGAAGTAGTAGAGGAGCTGACATGGCGACATTCCGCACTCTTGTAGTCTCATTTGTAAATGTTGACTGTATCCCATGGGATAATTGGGAACTAACATGTGGATCCTAGTTATCACAACTTAAGCCTTTAAAACCTTGGGCCCAACACTAGTTTTGAACAAGCTCTGCAAAGAGCTTGTGGGATCCACTAGACATGTGGCACCTTACCACATCTCTGCACTTTCTTTTTTGTGAGTATTTTATTTCTTGCGAGTGAGCGGGGGCCAATGAAAGTTGAACACCTATTGTTGTGGGACCGAAGGATGCATGACTTAAGACAACTTAAAGCATGTGCTTAAAGTTATGACTTAAAAGGGATCACTTTACTAGGTCGACATAAGATTTTATAACTTAGAAATATTTCAAACCTAGGCAAAAATTTAGAGTTAGGCAAAATTAATTTCTTGACCTGCAGACTTAAGATTTAAAAGAATATTAAACAGGGAGGTGATCGAAAAAACTAGAATATCGAGTCGAGTCAAAACATTCCTTTGAATGACATAAATTGTAACTTGACATACTGACAACCAACAATAGCCAATCAATGAGCAAATAGAAGAAATGACTAAGGAATATAACTGTTAGGGTTTAGGAGGCTTTTAGCCCTATGGTGAACTCTACACACAAGAAATGCAAACCCTAGCCCACTCAAAACCATCAAAACACTCAAAATTTTGAAATGCATGACCCAAAACTCAAAAAAATTTACAGGCTCATCAAGTTCAGGGGGATAACTCTGGGGTTTGGATTTGTTCCTAATTGGCTTTACCTTTCCTCCTTCATAAACTTTAGTTTGAGGTTGAAATGGGTACCATATGGGTATGAAATGAGTTAAGGAAATTTTATAACCTATATTTAATACATGATATGCTTCTATGTAGTAAGCGAAATGAAGTAAGGGATTTGACTACTTTATAATCAACATTTTATTATATGATATGTTGGGTAAAGACCATCTCGTATTGGTTCCATGTAACTTTTATGTGTGTGAAAACCAAATCCATATCTAGATGTCTCTATGTATAGGTCCATGATGTGTATCTGTTGATTGTGATTGTGATTCATGTTATGTATGACCCACCCAAGTGTGAACCTTTAAGATATTTGAGTAGTGATAGGCAGTCATTGGACCGTGCCAATGACCAATTTTTGGGCTATTGCTAGGGACTAGTTCGCATTCACTTGGTTCACAGAGGTGAACGTTGCTATGGGCTACCCTGGTTATGATATGGTAATGGTTGCATGGGTAGGGACCCATCTATGTGAGTAACAATAATTTGGGGCTAACCATTGTATCAAGAGGGTTCAGTGGTTGTCACTGAGGGCACGAAAGTGATCGATGCCAAGTGTTACTCAAGATTGTGAAGAAGATAGCTAACAATATCACTAAGGTCACAAGGTGGTATATGTTGGGAGCTACTTCTTCCTGGGTGGACAGACTTGTCGTCAGTGGCCTATAGGCGATTGAAGTAAGAATCCATCAGGCTATGGTAGGTTCACTACTTATGGAAAACCTTTGGATGGTGGACGAACCCATGGTGTAGTATGAGATGCATTGAATCCCATTCCCAATTGTCAGACTGTATACTTGGTCTTGTTGGGTTGAGGATAGACCCGTGGTGTAGTATGTGATGTACCAAATCCTCTTCCCAGTTGTCCAATGGTGCAGTAGATCGAAAGAAAGAATGTGACCCATGGTGTAGTGTACAATGCATCGATATCCATTTCTATTTGGGATGCATTATGAACATGTGTTAGACAACCATTGTAATGTGTCAGCTAGTCATTGTGTACGTGTGATGTGTTGAAGCTAGTTAGTGTGTATTTGTGATGAGTGTTGGAGCTAGTCACTGTGTATTTGTGATGTATGTTGGAGTCAATCTCTAATGTAATTGTGATATGCATATGCCAATCAATTTTGTACTTGTGATGTGCAAATGAGACAGTCATAGTTGTACTTGTGATGTACATATGAGCTAATCTCCATTGTACTTGTGATTTGTGTATGATCCAATCACTGTTGTACTTGTGATGTGTATGAGCTAGTCACCTGGTGTATGTGTGATGTATGCTTCAGCCATTCATTATGTATACATGATCTTGGGATTATAGTATGCATGAACTTTGTTTATTGTGAATGTTTGTACACTAATGCTTGGTAATGTTTGGTATGGACCCAACACTTGATGGAAAAGTTATTATCATTATATTATAATTGGCTAAGTTGATAGATTACATATACTTAATTAATAGTCATGGGTTAAAAATGAGATTAGAGATCTCATGCAAGAGGAGAGAATGAAATCCCTCTAACATTGTGGGATGAACTACGAAGCCTTTGATTCCCATGAGGGGATACGTAGGTAGGGTCACCATGAACCCTCAAGGTTTAGGTCTAGGTCTAGGGATGAACCTAACTATAAGAGCTTAACACTTTTGAGTGTAAACATATAAGTTGTGATGTTGTTTTGTTATCGCAATGATGAAAGAAGAGCCTTTGATATTAGCACTTCTAATCTAGATGAAAGATGCTTGGTCAATTAAGTTGGTAGTTGTGGTAAATGGTTTTAAAAAAAATGTAGTGCCTGAGTCGCAGATTTTATAGTTGGGAGTGGACAGATTTGAATGGTAGTTCAAATTCTTCTATGGAATTCATCTTTTGGGTCAGCAAAATCCCCTGGTGGATCATCCTTCTCTTGAATATTATGATGGAAGTTGTCATCTAGTAATTTGATTGTAATCTCATATCTTAGTTATTCTGAATAAAATTGTTCTTTTTGTCAAAAAAAGAAATGAAGAGTAGAGAATACAACAAACTAGATAACAAAATCACACAATGTGCTAGATTAGGACCATAAGCCAAAGGTCAAATAAAAAATATTGATCTACAACCACAAAATCAACCTAAAAAAATTTAGATTCATATAGAATTCCAAACACATACAATAATAATTGATTTTTTTAATACCTAAAAAAAATGAAATTTACTTTACAAATTTGTCTTCATCATTATTCCACAAACTAACAACTTACTCGCTTAAATTTAATCTTTTAAATTAACAATTTAATTACTTATTTAATATATCTACCACTCTAATTACCTAATTAATTGTATGTTTTCTTATACAAATACATAGAAAAGCTATTTTGAATGTGTTGTGACAAGGGTTAAGTCAAACATTAGATACTAAATATTTTGCACTTCGAACTTAGCTAGAATGAATTCATAACCTGGACAAATCCTTTGCTAGTCTCTTGAAACCTAATTGTGCTCAGCAAAGATGTACATCTAGAATTGTTCTCATGTCCCCATGCAAAGACATATAGCTATATTAAATAAAATGTTACAGAAAAGAAGCATTTTGGAAAATGGACAGCTTAGCCTTGAGCTTCCTGGTTTTGAGTTGTTATAGCATTTTCTATTACACAGTGGAATAAAAGTTAGTATTCTTCCCCCATTGTCTTCTTGTTGAGAACCACTTGTTGCTTATTCAACATCTGTATCATCCTGATAGACAGGAAGTATGTTAGTCTTAATACATTTGATGGGATTCAATGCATTGACCAATTTCACTAACCAATGCAGAACAATCGTGACTGTACTTTAATGGGCAATTTCATAATCTTTCTGCATTTTGTTCAATCAGGATTGTAGTGAAAACAAGATCTTTTCTAGCAAGAGGTATTACAGAGAAAATTTTAAAAAGTTCTTATAAGAAACCAACAGTTTTTATCTTTGGTAACACAAATTTGAGGGTCTACTTACCATTTACAGGTATCATCTTCCATTTTTGATTGCTCTGTTTCTTCCAGCTGAAGAGAATGAGCTCATTTCCGTCGTACACAGTACCACTCTTGCCATCTGCGTGCTTTGCATCCATGTTCAAACGAATATTATCTACAGGGCGAATGCATCGATATCCGTTTCCAACGTCTGCGCTCTCAGTCCACAGAATGGATACATCCAATGTAATCTCAGTGTAGTCCGTTACGAATATCTGATCAATACCGAAAGCACCTGATGGTTTAGGACTCTTCTACCAAACTTATGAAGTACACAGTGAACTGAAAGAATCTCACGGTCATTATCATCCATTTGGTTTGAGAAGTTTTGTGCCTCAAGATTACTAGGGTAATCAAAATGGCAAGGTTATGGTCTTATGGAAGGGGTTTCTAAAAATATTTTTTTGTGTGTTAAAAGAGTTTTAATAGCAACAAAAATCTTTTGGGGAATAAATCAGCAAACCAAAAGTATAAGATTTTTTGAAAAAATAGGGAAAAAATCGTGAAAAAATTGGATTTAAAAAAAAAAACATAAAAATTGTGAGAACAATAGATAAAAAACTATTTTTTTTTTGAAATTGAAAGGCATTTCCATAGCATATAGAGATATAGAGAGTAAATAAAATAAAGAGTTTTAAACTAATGAAATATGGAAAAATAGGATTTTTTGTAGTTTATATTCATATCGGGCCAGATTACATTCATTGTACTGCACATCTTTCAAACCTCCAAAGCATTACTTCACATTGTACAACTAATAACTGTATCGATAGATGACAAAATTTCAATTATACTATAGTTTTTACAAAGTCAACCTGGGTAGTGCAATTACTTCACATTGCATAACTAATAACTAGGAGCAGTTGCTATCAGTTAGCTTTTGTCATAGAATTTGATGAGACCACATTTTAAGCATCATTTTAACAGTTTCACCGCCTTTGTCTATGCTAATACATTTTTCATACATGTCTACTAAATCATTTATCAAACAGTTCACCGTTTTGTTGCTATGGCTAAAGTGCCTGTTGAAGTTTTGAACAAGCTATGGATGTTTGAAAAAATCTATCAAAGCATAATAGTAAGCAATAGCATAGACAAGGCAAAGGAACCATTTGAAAAAATGTCATGAAATGTGGTCTCATGGTAAATGGAAATGCCATACAACCTATAGACAAGGTTAACCCTTTGGAAAAAAATGCCTCAAAGAAATGTGGTCTCATGGTGATGGAATGCCATGACAAGCCATAGACAAGGCAGTGAACTGTTTGAAAAGATGCCTCAAAGAAATGTGGTCTAATGGTGATGGAATGCCATGATGAATGCCTATGGCGATGGATTGTCATAGCATTCCATCACCATTAGAACACATTTCTTTGAGGCATCTTTTCAAACAGTTCATTGCCTTTTCTATGGTACAACATTTTTCATACATATCTACCAGAGCATTTTATCAAACAGTTCACTGCCTTGCTGCTATGGCTAAAAGCCTAAAACAGGTTCTTTCAAACAAGCTATGGATGCTTGGAAAAATATTGCCAGAGCATAATAGTAAGCGATAGCATAGACAAGGCAGTGAACTGTTTGAAAAAATGCCTCAAAGAAATGTGATCTCATGCCGATGGAATGCCATGACAATCATCACCATGAGACTGCATTTCTTTGAGGGATTTTTCTTGTTCAAATTCAATTCTCACCTTGTCTATCACACGCCATACATGCCTACCTAAAGCATTTTATCAAACGTAGCTTCAATCGCCTTCGTTTTCGCTATGGCTAAACTAAAAGCCTTAAAACAAGTGTTTTTCAACAAACTATGGATTCTTTGGAAAATATCTATCAAAGCATAATAGTAGTAATAGAACAGATTGGCACTGTTTGAAAATCTTTAGTCAAAACCATGGTGATGGAATGCCATGACCTAATGCCTCCATGGTTATGGATTGTCAGCGGCATTCCATCACCAGCAGACTACATTTTTTGAGGTATTTTTTTCAAACAGTTCACTGTCTTGTCTATGCTAATGACATTTTTCATACATGTCTACCAAAGCATTTTATCAAACAGTTCACCGTCTGCTGCTTATGGCTAAAATCCCAAACAGATGCTTTTTCATCGTGCTATGGATGCTTGCACCTATCAAAGCATAATTGTAGTTAACCACTATATTCTCATTTCCACGTTTTTCTCTTTCATGGCACGCGGAAAATCAGGCACAATTTTATCTCAAGGCTTTTTGGTTTTAAACACGTTTTTCTTTTGTGATTCTGTGTTTTAGAAAAATCGCTGACCAAAGGTCGTGCTTGATTTTTTCAAAATTGGGAAAAAAATCGGCCAGCTCCGGTGAGGATTTTTAAAATCGCTGGATGACCTGGTTTTTTTTTGCAGATTTCTGTTACTATGGTTTTAACAGTTTTATAGAGGGGAGCTTCTTAAAAAAATTGAGCAGATGTTAGTATTTTTAAGAATTTGCAGATTTTTTAAAAATTGCGATTAATTGGGTTTTTTTGCAGATTTCTGTTACTATGGTTTTAACAGTTTTATAGAGGGGAGCTTCTTAAAAAAATTGAGCAGATGTTAGTATTTTTAAGAATTTTTATAAGCGGAGTTCAATAAATTTTGTAATAATGGGTAATTGTGAAATTTAAGCTCCAAAATTTTAAGAAGCTGGTGGTTCCATGATTATTTTTTAGCAATAAGGAATGCTAAATTTACAATTATATATCAAAATCTAATGACTTATTGAGGGGAATTTACAAATCATAGATGAATGATATGTGACTGCAAAAATTGAGGAAGTGGGTGTAGCCTGTAGAAGACCAGGAATCATAACTTAGAATTCTATATTAGACGTCTCTTTGAGATTTGAACTTGGATCTCCACAATGAGAACTGAATGATTTGATCAATTAAACTCAACCCTTTGAACAATCTACAATTAGATAGCAAAATCTAATAACTTATTGACAGGAATTTAAAAATTACAGATGAATGATATGTGACAGCAAAATTTTAGGAAGTGGGTGCATTACATGTCCTTTGAGATTTGAACTTGGGTCTCCACAATAAGAACTGAATGCTTTAATCAATTAAACTCAACCTTTTGAACAATCAATACTATTTAAAAATAGTTGAATTCTAATTATACAATAAATGGTTCAATTAATTAAACAAATAATAATTTCACTGTTTAACTATTAGAATAATTTAATGTTGAAATAAAATGAAAATAGATACAGAACTTCTTAAATATAATTTAAAAAAAATAAAAAATTTACCTGGTCCCATTCACTATTGCCATGTTTCAAAGCCTTCAAACTGGCTTTGTTTACCAATGCAAAGGCTGGGAAGCCCGCTTCATCCTTTACTCTTTCACCCCATGAAACAACTTTAATCCATTCCTGTACTAATTGGAAAAGATTAAACAAATTGCCTGTGTAAGCATCTTAAAAGCAATCTGAGAGACAACATAACTAATCAAAATCTTGAATAGTTCAGTTTTTGCAACCTGATGGACATCAGATGAGCTTGCAAGGGCAAGAACTGCAAAATCACCTCTAGCAGTCAGGAAATAATTTGTATTTGCTTCTGAGTAGATGCGGACTACTTCTCCAGGAGGCCCTTCAATTTCAGAAGAGAAAAAACATAAGAATCCATGAAAAAAATTACTACAGATGATTAAGTATACCAAATCTTTTCTTACCTATGGCCATTATCTTCCATTTCTGGTGAATCTCAGCATCATTTCTTTTGTATAGACTAACTCTGATTCCTCCACTTATGCTCTTATTGTTTATAGGAACATCTGCTTGTAGAGCCATGTTAATGTTGTTAACTGGAAGAACAGACTGGTAGCCATCATCTTTCGGTTCACTCTGTGTCCACAAGTATTCCCTTTCAAAATCATCCTTATCATAA
>VDFB02000017.1:494686857-494846408 GCA_007258455.2 Sequoia sempervirens
ATGCAAATTTTAAATTAAACATGAAGAATAATTTAAAATCTTTTATAATGATGGAGCTGTTATAGTTTAAAGATTGAAAACAAGCTGTAGAAAATAGGAAAGTTGAAAAATACGTTGCATGACTACACATTTCCTTACTCTTCTCTGTTTTCTTCTAAAATTTACTTCTATAATTTTCTTTGTTAAGACAAAATATATGTATCTTCCATTCATTTAACAATTGCTTAAATTTAAAACAAGAAAACAATTGAAAAGACCACTAACTCCACAAAAAAATTCTTAAAATATTTCATAATAACTATTAAACAAAATAAGCTAAACATCAACTTGGAACCATAATCTTAGTAATGTTGAAATTCTTACATATCCTGAATACAACTTAGCTCTACAACCATTGTAATTGTTTTTTTATAACATTCCATTGACAGTTCCAGGTCTACGTTCAGTTCTCAACATTTCCCAATCTTCTGGTGATGTTATCCCACCGAATAGTCCCCAATGAACAAGAATTTCCATGAGAATTATGGAAACACGAGGTGACTTGAGCACCTACAAAATTGTTTATATAAGCTGCACATTTTTTTAACTGCTATCAGCCATGCCACGCAAATAGCAGTTTACGAAACACCACAAGAACTCATGGCTGTTTTTTGTGGGGCTCAATTTGTAATGTTCCACCCCGATTTTTTTTGTTTGAGATGATTATAGTTGAGAAGTTGCTCCGTAAGCATCATGAACCAATCTCACAGACACAGTCATAGTGTTGCTATAATTATCAGATGTGAAACATGATAAAGTAACCACTAATATTTGCATAGGAACGACATTACATTGCACATGAAACAAAGGTGATCCTATACATCATAAAGGTATCCTTACATATAATGACCAAGCATGAGAAAATGATGAACACTACCTCAAAATGGGAATTACTAATTGATGTTGCTGTGTGTGAATGATTACATAGTCTCTGTAGCTCCAACTTCATCATACAACATCTAAGATAACAGCTGGAGTCTTTCCTTACTCCTGGCAAGGCGTAGAAGTGAGCATTTACTGCCCAGTACCACGAGGGAACTCCAAAGGAAATGATTTAGGTCTTCAATCTGCAACAAGTCACCAAATTGACTGAATCATTCACTTGCAAACCCGTGAATAGTTTTTGCCCTCTTACAGTTAGGCACTGTGTTCCAACAGGGGCGACTAGCTCAATGAGAAAGTCATTTTTTTTTTCCCTTTAACCTCCTTAATGATTTCCAACTATGGCTGAGGCCTTCACCATTCCCTAATCAGCAATTTTCAAACTGCCAAACCCAAAAAATTAACACATTACAAACTTGTAAATTAACTCTCTTCTCCACAGGATGGCACTACCTACAGCAGGGCGATTAGCTTGGAAAATTCATATAAATATCTTAAACCCTTCAGGTGTACAGGCCAACTCAGGAGAAGCATGGCTCTTGGAAATCATGGGCACCATTCATTTTGCATCCACTACTTCTACAATGCCATTGGCATAAGTTTCCTTCCATTTCGTCAGGCCGTTTATTTCCTTTGCTTCATCCCAACACCTATGCATGCCCAAACGTTTATTTGCGACAAGCGGTGTGGCATATGGTTTTGATGTGCGTGTTTATTTATTTAAAATGGTCTGACAAAATCCAGATCTATAACCAAGATACACAAGAGTTTAAGGGAAAATAAAATCAGCATACAAAATAGTGCTAAAGCCTCCTATACAATTAAATAATCAAGAAAATTTAAGAGTTTTCTATAACCATAAATATTTTAGGTCTGCATAGAAATGAAAAGGAAAAAAACCTAGTAGATTTTTCGAGCGAATTTGATATAGATATCAAGTGGAAAAAGATGAGACCTGGTATCATTTTAGTACGGCATTATTAGAATTAAACAGTAGACGGGGATCAGAATCTATTTGAAAAAAAATGTAACCATGGGCAAAATTATTGAGGATTGGCATCATTATCTTTCTTCTATATTTAAGAGGGATTTAAATTTTATATTGCAATATTAGTTTATATCATAGCAACAAAAATCTTTTGGGGAATAAATCGGCAAACCAAAAGTATAAGATTTTTTGAAAAAATCGGGAAAAAATCGTGAAAAAATCGGGAAAAAATTGGATTTAAAAAAAAACATAAAAAATTGTAGAACAAGAGATAAAAACTATTTTTTTGAAATTGAAGAGCATTTCCATGTATAGAGATATAAAACAAATAAAATAAAGAGTTTTTAACTAATGAAATAGAAAATAGATTTTGTAGTTTTATATTCATATTGCTGATTCTACATTTCGATACATTGCATTGCACATCTCTTTCAAACTCAAAGCATTACTTACATTGCATAGCCCAATAACTAGATCTTGATAGATGACAAAATTTCAATTACAATATAGTTTTTTACAAAGTCAACCTAAGCAGTTATGCAATTACTTCACATTACATAACTAATAACTAGGAGCAGCTGCCAATTGCATTAGCTTGTCATGGCATTCCATGGAACCACATTTCTTTGAGTCATTTTCCAAGCAGTTCAGCACGCACAATAAATACTACGACATTTTTTAAGTACATGTCTACCAAATCGACATAAAACAGTTTCACGGCTGCTGCTAAAGCTAAAAGCACAGCTTGAGTTTGAACAAGCTATGGATGTTTGGAAAAAAATCTATCAAAGAAAGCATAATAGTAAGCAATAAGCATGAAACGAAGCTGATGGCTTGTTTGAAAAAATGCTTGAGAAATGTGGATCTCATGGTAATGGAATGCCGTAATGAAACCCATCGAACAAAGCGGTGAACTGTTTGAAAAAATGCTACCGAAGAAATGAATGCCATGGTGATGGAATGCCATGACAAGCCATAGACAAGGCAGTGAACTGTTTGAAAAGATGCCTCAAAGAAATGTGGTCTAATGGTGATGGAATGCCATGATGAATGCCTATGGCGATGGATTGTCATAGCATTCCATCACCATTAGAACACATTTCTTTGAGGCATCTTTTCAAACAGTTCATTGCCTTTTCTATGGTACAACATTTTTCATACATATCTACCAGAGCATTTTATCAAACAGTTCACTGCCTTGCTGCTATGGCTAAAAGCCTAAAACAGGTTCTTTCAAACAAGCTATGGATGCTTGGAAAAATATTGCCAGAGCATAATAGTAAGCGATAGCATAGACAAGGCAGTGAACTGTTTGAAAAAATGCCTCAAAGAAATGTGATCTCATGCCGATGGAATGCCATGACAATCATCACCATGAGACTGCATTTCTTTGAGGCATTTTTTCAAACAATTCACTACCTTGTCTATGCTACCACATTTTTCATACATGTCTACCAAAGCATTTTATC
Source organism: Sequoia sempervirens (assembly GCA_007258455.2). NCBI lineage: Eukaryota > Viridiplantae > Streptophyta > Pinopsida > Cupressales > Cupressaceae > Sequoia > Sequoia sempervirens. Next base: position 494,690,236 of record VDFB02000017.1, read on the forward strand.
AAACAGTTCACTGCCTTGCTGCTATGGCTAAAACTAAAAGCCTAAAACAAGTGCTTTCGAACAAGCTATGGATGCTTTGGAAAAAATCTATCAAAGCATAATAGTAAGCATAGACAAGGCAGTGAATTTTTGAAAAATGCCTTGAAAAATGTGGTCTCATGGTGATGGAATGCCATGACTTAATGCCTATGGCTATGGATTGTCATGGCATTCCATCACCATGAGACTACATTTTTTTGAGGCATTTTTTCAAACAGTTCACTGCCTTGTCTATGCTACGACATTTTTCATACATGTCTACCAAAGCATTTTATCAAACAGTTCACTGCCTTGCTGCTATGGCTAAAATCTTAAAACAGATGCTTTCAAACAGGCTATGGATGCTTGGAAAAAATCTATCAAAGCATAATTGTAAGCAACCAGCTATAGTCTCATCATTTTTTCTTTTCACGTGAAAATCAGCACAATTTTATTCGCGTTTTTTTGTAGGTTTTAAACACGTTTTTTTGGTGATTTTGCAGTTTTAAATGGGAAAAAATGTTGACCAAAAGGTCAAAGATTTTTTCAAAATCGGTCAGCCTGCAGATTTTTTAAAAATTGCGATTAAGATTGCGATTAATTGGGTTTTTTTGCAGATTTCTGTTACTATGGTTTTAACAGTTTTATAGAGGGGAGCTTCTTAAAAAAATTGAGCAGATGTTAGTATTTTTAAGAATTTTTATAAGCGGAGTTCAATAAATTTTGTAATAATGGGTAATTGTGAAATTTAAGCTCCAAAATTTTAAGAAGCTGGTGGTTCCATGATTATTTTTTAGCAATAAGGAATGCTAAATTTACAATTATATATCAAAATCTAATGACTTATTGAGGGGAATTTACAAATCATAGATGAATGATATGTGACTGCAAAAATTGAGGAAGTGGGTGTAGCCTGTAGAAGACCAGGAATCATAACTTAGAATTCTATATTAGACGTCTCTTTGAGATTTGAACTTGGATCTCCACAATGAGAACTGAATGATTTGATCAATTAAACTCAACCCTTTGAACAATCTACAATTAGATAGCAAAATCTAATAACTTATTGACAGGAATTTAAAAATTACAGATGAATGATATGTGACAGCAAAATTTTAGGAAGTGGGTGCATTACATGTCCTTTGAGATTTGAACTTGGGTCTCCACAATAAGAACTGAATGCTTTAATCAATTAAACTCAACCTTTTGAACAATCAATACTATTTAAAAATAGTTGAATTCTAATTATACAATAAATGGTTCAATTAATTAAACAAATAATAATTTCACTGTTTAACTATTAGAATAATTTAATGTTGAAATAAAATGAAAATAGATACAGAACTTCTTAAATATAATTTAAAAAAAATAAAAAATTTACCTGGTCCCATTCACTATTGCCATGTTTCAAAGCCTTCAAACTGGCTTTGTTTACCAATGCAAAGGCTGGGAAGCCCGCTTCATCCTTTACTCTTTCACCCCATGAAACAACTTTAATCCATTCCTGTACTAATTGGAAAAGATTAAACATATTGCCTGTGTAAGCATCTTAAAAGCAATCTGAGAGACAACATAACTAATCAAAATCTTGAATAGTTCAGTTTTTGCAACCTGATGGACATCAGATGAGCTTGCAAGGGCAAGAACTGCAAAATCACCTCTAGCAGTCAGGAAATAATTTGTATTTGCTTCTGAGTAGATGCGGACTACTTCTCCAGGAGGCCCTTCAATTTCAGAAGAGAAAAAACATAAGAATCCATGAAAAAAATTACTACAGATGATTAAGTATACCAAATCTTTTCTTACCTATGGCCATTATCTTCCATTTCTGGTGAATCTCAGCATCATTTCTTTTGTATAGACTAACTTTGATTCCTCCACTTATGCTCTTATTGTTTATAGGAACATCTGCTTGTAGAGCCATGTTAATGTTGTTAACTGGAAGAACAGACTGGTAGCCATCATCTTTAGGTTCACTCTGTGTCCACAAGTATTCCCTTTGAAAATCATCCTTATCATAACTAACCACAACAACCTGAAACCATATGCACAAACAAGTCATTTATATATGTTCTTAGAAATTTGTATGTTAATCAAATCTAGAAACAAGTCATTGGTATATGTTCTTACAAATCTATATGATAATCAAATCTGATAACCAAATCACCTGGTGATTGTGTTTGACATGGCTTAAGACATGGCCAGTTCCTTTGTTGATTATGGCAATTGAAGGAAAGCCAGCTTCATCTCTAATCATGCTCCCCACAGTGCTATTAATTATCCATTGCTGCAAACATTTGCTTCATGAACAATAACATGACGAATAAACTGAAAGATATTGATATATAATTAAAAGAAAAGTTCACCTGATAAGGATCTGAATCATTTGCTAATGTTAATACCACATCTCCATTTCTTTCAGCCAAGTTATAATTAGGATTTCCCTGGCAGCAGATTTTTGACAGTGTCTCACTGTGAACAATAGTGCAGAGCATATACATGCAAGTGACTAGAAAGATGATCCTCAACACTGACATGGTGGTTTGCAAGTGCTTCTCATCTATGCCTCCTTACTCTGATTTATTGTAATATAATGGGCACTAAGTGGTTTGCAAGTGCTTCTCCTCTATGCATCCTTACTCTGAAATCAAAGTAATATAATGGACACTATAAGTACACTTTACTCTCTCAAAAGCTAGAGAAAGAATAAGAAGTAGTCAAATGAGGATAAAAAAGAAAGTGGTGTGTGCCATTAACTAGATTTTTGATATTCAAGTACCTTACAATGAATATTGTAAACATTGATTTTGAGACATGAGCATGGGATCTCATTTAATATGTTCTCTTTTAACTTTTATGCACTGCTTTTGATAATTTATTTCAGTACAAATCTGTAAGGATCACATAGTTGTGGGTAAAGTTGTTACATAGTGCCGAACCCACTTTTATCTTTTCTTGAAATTATTTTAATCAATGCCATGTGGGGTAGCAAGGCGACATTCTAGTTTGTTCTTTGAGATAAGATTAAGGAGTAATTTGAAAAGATTCAGATGATCCTGTATAACTGGATTCCACTATGAGCAGTTCCATACCAGTTAAACAACCAATGATTGAATTTGGAGTTGTTTTTTAATGTAAGTAAAGCTTAAATGGATGTCATTGTACTGGTGAACTTTCTTTGTTATTCTCTTTTAGTCAGTTGTAATGTCATTTGCTGTTTCCCTGTTGTTTCTTCTGTTGTTTATGTCATCATTGCTTTGTTTCTCCCAAGCATTACCTCCCATGTGATTTGGAAAGAAAGTTTTAACCTAACATATCACGCCCCTTGAAAAGAAGAAATCACTAAAATTGAAGTCATAGAACATAAAATAGAACTAAAAACTCCATGATACAACTATATTAATTAAACATATTAAATTGGCTTCAAATTTCGAAGTGTTAAAAACAACTTACTATCACTCAATTTTCTTGTATATTTTTCACAACATATTTTTATTCAATTACCCTATAAATGTTACACTCTGGATATTAATTTGAAATAATATAATATAATTTAATATGTTTAGTTGAATTGATATTTTTTATCTATATTTGTTTTATTCAAATATTTTCAATTGTATTATAATTTTAAAAATATAAATAACTGTTTTATTTGTTGAATTACCTCTCATTTACAACATAACAAATCAAAATGATATTGTGGTAACAATATGAAACTCATCATATATTTGTTATAAGATTGATTTGATATGACCATCATATTTATTTGTCCATAATAATTTATTTATTTAATTTTATGCTAACATTCATTCCTCTTACAACAAATTATAGACAATATAGTCTTTTTGTTTTTTTATAATTTTTGCAAAAATAATTATATTTCTGAATTAAACATTAAGTATTGTTGGCCTAGAACAAAACTATTAATACAAAATATGTTTCAAGATAATTTGATCTTCCATATGACATCAATATATAAGTATCACAAAAAGTGATCTATAAAATACAACTTATGTGGATAAATTCACACACTTTTAATACAAACTCATTACACTGTTAGAATTTTATGTGATGCATGTAGAATAAATTCACAAAATAATATTTACACATTCTAACAATCTTAATGTTCAAGAGAGTCCCACATACAAAATAGGCACTAGAGATGAATAACTAAACTATTACTATTATAATGTGAAAGTGGTAGGGGAGGGTTTTAAGGTTCTTGGTATGCCTCCTTAAAATGGATCTACTAGGGGAACTAATAGTGGGGTTCACTTCTCTTGGAGAATGACAAAAATCTCAGGAAGTAATGACCATGTCATATCCCCTTGATACTTTGTTAATCATTTTGCATGACCCCTAGCCCCGATGTAATTTGGACTAGGGGTGGAACTATAGATTTTAATATGTGGACATATATAAGTGTGTGTGTACATGCGTGTGTGTTAAATATAAACCTTGATGTTATTATCATTAATACGATTATCAAACTTATTATGCTATTTTAATTAAATACATTAAATGTTTGGATTAACACAGACTAATGATTTGGTTGTTCTATTGGTGTGAGGTTTGTCGTTGGATGTAGGTACCGGGGGTGTAAAGTGAGGCAAATTATGTGGTTTCGTTGGTGGAGAGATAGAGAATTGGTATGTCATTCTAGTGTTGAACTTGTCTATAGATTCTAGTAGTTGAAGGTTCATTCAACCTAGGATTTTGATATATATATTTTTTGCTAGAGTTACTTGACTCCGCTAGGTAGAGCCATTAGGTCCACTTAAATATATCGATTATTTGACAATGCTCAATTTGGTAGATTTAATTAAGGTCTATGAAAGAAGGGGGTAAATTAAAATAAATAAATATCTAAAGGTGAATAAATAAATAAAGTTATATAAGCAAATAATAAAATAATAAAATAATAAATATATAGTTTATAACTATATTATTAAAATAACCACAATTTAAAACAATGAAATAGCAAAACATTCGCCGTCTATATCTAAAGCCATACTTCATCAAACCCTTGAATAATTAAATAAAGTCTTCCATCAAACAAATGAAGAAAGATAGAGAAGGACACACAAAGAAAGAAAAAAAAAGAGTGATGCTTTCACAGGAGAGGGTGGCATGAGACAGCTGAGCAGAGAGGTTATCAGGAATCCTCAACCAAGGAGAGGAAGAGGCATAGCTGGGTCGAAGAAGAGGACATCATAACTTTTAAGGAGGCTTGGCAACTCTTGCAACCACCACTCATGGCAGGAAGGGATGTTGACCAACATGCCATGGAGAAACTTGTCTCACTTCTCCTTAAATCAACTTGGAGAGGTCTCATTTTTGTGTGGAGAAATTTGGGAAAAGAGAAGTTGAGGTGTGGACGAAATTTCAAGAGTTGTTTAGTGCCAGCATCAACTAGGGCATCCTCCATTGTCTCTACAACCACCTTTACCTTCAAGCACAGGCAATCTAGGTTCTTAATCTTTGGTTTAATTAAGAACAAGATTTGCAATGCTATTTTAGTGATAAACTTAGATATAAGTGTTTTAAAATTTCTTATTTGAATGCTGCAATAGTGGAAGTTATGATTGTCCTCATGCTTGTTTAACATCACTACTATGTTATCCTTCAAGCTTGGTAGATGAACAACATTATCTGAAAAATAACATTAGAGAGAGGGTTACAATAGAATGTTTGCTTTTGACAACAATCTCTACCTAAACATATTAGGAATTTTAACCTAAGACATGGTTGGGTGTGCAATGTGTGATTAAATGGTCTCATCTGGTTAAGCTCTATAGGAGATGAATATTAGCACCTGATGTATGATTAAGATACAATAAGTTAGGAATGGAGGAGAACATAGGGTATTTGATTGTTGGCAACAATCTTTTTTTATAAGTAACTAGGAGGGTAAGTTAAGGAAGAAAAGATAGATTACTACCGTGGAGGTTTGGCTTATCTCGTACTCAGCCTATTCTCCTATCTAACTAAAGCCTTACTAAACTAGTTGGCTGCAACCCCAATAAAGTTTAGCTTAGTTAGCGGTGACCCCTTAATTTTTTTACCAACGTTACCTTGAAATCAATAGAAGTGTTAAAACATACATAAACACTTCTAACTGTTGGCTTTAAGCATTTAGATGTCTTATATTTATAAATATGTGCTGCCAGCATAAATGTTCTATGGCCCCAAGTTAGATAACTCATATCAAAATGTGAAAAAATAGAGAAAATCTCATTTAAAATTTGTAGCTATTAACTCGTATCAAAATGTGGCAATATAGAGCAATCTCATTAAATCTTGTAGCTATTAACTCATATCAGAATTAAAGAGTTAATCTCATTTAAAACTTGAAGCTATTAACTCGTATCAAAATGTGACAATATAGAGAAATCTGATTAAATATTGCAATTGTTAACTCATATCAGAATTAAAGAGTTAATCTCATTTAAAACTTGCAGCTATTAACTCGTATCAAAATGTGACAATATAGAGCAATCTCATTAAATATTGCAGTTGTTAACTCACATCAGAATTAAAGAGTTAATCTCATTTAAAACTTGCAACTATTAGCCTGTATCAAAATGTGACAATATAGAGCGATCTCATTAAATCTTGTAGCTGTAACTCATATCAAAGGTAACAATATAGAATAAATTTCAATTTAATCCTTGCAGTTGTTCACTTATATTAGAATGTGACATTATAGAATAAATCTCAATTTAGTCCTTGTAGCCATTAATCTATCCATGAAAATTTTGGTCAAGTAGGCATCATAGCCTTAATTTCCTAACCATGGGGCACAAAATGGCATATCTATACCTCAATGGGGGATTACCTTCTTGGTAAAAAAAAAGAAGTCTATGTAACAAGTAGAGTAGGATATCTCTTCCCATATTTGTCTTAAGGAATTTATCTTTTATATGGTGCATCCAAAAATCTATTACCATTACATTTAAATCTATTACCATCAAATATACTACACTAGATTATGGTTCTAAGTACTACCTGCACCATTCCTTCATACACCGCTGGCTACTAAGCTAGCTATCCATACAAAAGACTACAATTGTTATGATCAAATGACTATTAAGGCAACCTTTCTCATTTTAATGAGTACTTCTTTTAATGCAATCCTTTCTAGACCACGACTTGAATTATTTCAATAGGATCAATGAATTAGGTATCCTCTACCTACTAACCGGGGAAGAAGAATTTCCTTACTTCCCACCAAAAGGTGACTAAGGGTAAGAAATGCTCTTCATAGAATATCTAGCAATGCTATACTTGGCGGTAGCTAGGAGGGAAACCTACTGACTTTGAGTTGGGAGCCTACTTTTGGTCCAATGCTAAGCATAAGCTAGGGAATAGTACTTGCTTGAGATGGATGATAGTCTATGAGTGGTACTATGCTCGAGATGGACGATAGACTAGGAGAAATACTATACTTGAGATGGATGATAGACTAGGAGTAATACTATACTTGAGATGGACAATGGTCTAGGGGCGGTACCAAGGTTGGGATGGATGATGGTCTAGGGGCGGTACTAGCTCGAGATGGACAATAATCTAGGGGTAACACTATGCTCGAGATGGACAAGATTCTAGAAGTAGTACTAGGATCGAGATGGTCATTAGTCTAGGAGCATTTCATGCCAATGATGGTTACTCTAGTTGCTTAGACAATATATGGACAACCCGAAGGTGGATTCCCAACAAGCTAAAGTAGGTAGATCTAACTCCCTTTGCAATCTCATAACTGTTGAAAAAGGAATTATAAGTTTACCATAGCTAGGTGCACCTTGGGAAAAGGGTCACTAGGAAGTCATATTTCTCATATCTTAAGGGTTTGAATGTCGTCTCTCTCTCTCTCACCACAGGCCACATAATCTGCCTGGAGGGGTGGATAGGGATTGAATCCACTATGGATGGGATCATTTTGTACCCCACCATAACCACACAAGAAGGGGCATGGAGAATTCATGTAACACAATCATGGAGGTATGTGCAACTAAGTTAGTAGCATCCTTTATTGATTAATGCAACAAGTTTTTATTAATGGTTATGTAATGGACATGATGATAATGCTATAATTGATCTCAATCATTGTTGTTTTTCTCTATGAATCTAACTTTCTATGTGATTCTTCTTGCAAGGATGTTTTAATGGAAAAAAAAAGTGTAGAAATTCCCTTCTTTGTTGGTTTGTTTTTACATTGGTATCAAAGCCTAGAACTTGACACTAGGATAGGTCTAGGTGCTCTCTCTCTTTCGTCACACTAATGTGATTGTTTGGTATTGACAATCATGGGTCATGGGAAGCAAGGAAAATGGAAGAAGAAGGCCTCGAAGAGACATCCCCAATGAAATAACCGAGAAGGATCCAAGACCACTATTACTGGACGACCAAAAATGGAAACCAAAACCATGTTTGACACAAAGCCATTGGTAGAGACTATTAAGTGACTGAAAATACAAAAATAAAAGCAAATGGTCAAACCAGACGAGAGTCATGAACCACCAAAGTGATGCACATGACCAAACCCAAAACCCAAACCCTCAGCTATTAGGGACTTCCCTTTTGGTTGTGGACTCAATGCTTCAATCCTGTCTAAGGAAGTAATTGCATAATACAACCATGTCCATGCTAATATGTCTATAACTGTGGAGACCTCCGATGAGAAATAACCTGAAGAGGAGGAGGCACCTACTCTGTAACTAGAATTATGTACAAGATGATGAATTAGTACTAAATAAACATCGTCTCACTTTTTGTAAAAGTTGCTAACTATTAAAGATTATATATATATATATATACACTTAATTATCAAGGTGTTATGGTGAATGAGAATGGAACATTTAATGATGCGAATCTTATGTTGAGTATGAATTTCTCCTTGATTCTAAATATGATATAAGACAAGATTTAAACAAAATAACAATGACAGTTAAATAACACTCTCTTTTCCTTCGCAGAACCCATCTAAATCAATGAAGAGAACTTTGAGGAGAGGAACAAACCCTAGCCTTGCCGAAATGTTGCGTGCAAGTAGGGGTGTGTCATCTCCACATCCTACCATACCTGAAGAGTTACAAGTTGAATTAAATGCACTTCGTGCAAAAATAGCATCACAGGAGAAGCGAGTTGAAGAACTAACAAGGAAAAAGGAGCAAGGCACTAACCACAACACTGACCTAGGACTAATCACAACACTGGTATTGAAAATAAAGAGTTAGATAGGGAGCACGATGTGAATACAAGTCAAGAACATGAGATCAGCTCCAGAATTCCCACCTATAGTCATTATCAATCAAAGTCACAACAAGGAGTGGGAAAATACCCACTAATTCGAGAATTGAAGAAAGTGCAAGCCCCTAAGTTTGATGGGACTGGGGGTGGGGATGTCGCTGAAGCATGGCTCATAGGAATGGACAAGTATTTTGGATTGATAGATTTAAGTTCCAATACTAAGGCTAGGATTTCCATTTATCACCTAGAAGGAGAAGCCTCGCTTTGGTGGGAACATATGGCAGAAACTGAAAACTATGATATTAGTAAACTAACTTGGGACAAGTTCACCAAGCGGTTTCACAAGGAGTACCTTTATGCTCATCATAGAGACCAAAAGATGACCGAATTATATTCACTGTGCCAAGGGGGAATGTCTGTAGCCAAGTATAAGTCCAAATTCATGAGCTTACTCTATCATATTCCTTATATGAATGAAGAAGAGGATCGAGTGAACAAATTTATCTTGGGATTGAATAAGAATATTTTGTATGCAACCAAGCTCACCCAACCTAAAAGCTTAAACTAGGTAGTGGAGGTAGCTTTGGTTGCTGAAGAAAAGCATAAGAGCAAGTAGGAATGAAAACAAAAGCAATATTCCTCCAACCACTTCGATAAAAAATAGAGGGGTAATCAAGAAGCTAAATCTAAAGGAAAGGCTTCTTGACAGACTAAAAGGGGCCGAAATTATAGGGAATATCATGGGTTAGAAGGTCAAAAGGATAAAGGAGACAAAAGGAAGGAATCATTTAGGCATGAGGCACAAGGTGATTCCAAGAGAGGCAAGGAAGACTGAAAAGGACCAGTGAGTGGATTTTGGACATGCAAAGGTGATCATTATATGAGCAAGTATCCCAAGAATCCAAACAAAACCACCAAACCCACTACCAAAATGTATGCAGCCGTGGATAATTGTCAAGCAGATCAACAAGCTCCATTGATAGAACTTCAAGGTACACTTCTCAACCAACCCATTTCTATTCTGGAATATTTAGGAGCCACAAATAGTTTTATTTCCTCCCGTGCTATTCAAAAATGTAAAATTAATAATAAGAGTCTTAGAAGAGAGGAGATGAAGGTTGAGTTTGGGTCGGGTAAGACACAAAAGATCAAATCTTGCCTACGAGGAGCTAAGATTGACCTAGGGATTATAAGGACCAAAGTGGATTTATGGGCCACTCCGTTAGGGTCTTATGATTTAATCCTTGGGATGGATTGGTTCCAAAAGCACCAAGCCAAGTTGGATTGCTACAACAAGAAGATCGAATGTCTAGATGACCAAGGGAGGTTTGTGGTTCTTCAGGGGATTAGAAGACCAATGATGGTAAGAATGATCTCAGCCATGCAAGTAAAAAGGGCAGTGAGAAAGGGGAGTAAAATATATCTAGTAAAGGTAGAAGAGGATAATGATGATCCCACACCTAGCATTGAAGACCACCCCATTCTCCAAGAGTACCATGATGTCTTCCCTGAAGAATTGCTAGGATTACCTCCTAAGTGATAGATGAACTTCACAATAGATCTAGTTCTAGGGGCCAATCCTATCTCCAAAGTCCCCTATATAATGAACACTGCAAAATTACAAGAGTTTAAGATGAAATTACAAGATCTAATGGAGAAAGGATTGATACAGTCTAGTGTATCTCCTTGGGGAGCCCCAGTTCTATTCATTAAGAAGAAGGATGGAACTTTGAGGTTGTGCATAGACTATCAGATGGTTAACAAGGTAACCATCCAAAATAGATATCCCCTACCTTGAATTGATGACTTATTTGATCAAATGAAGGGATTTGCAATATTCTCCAAGATAGATTTAAGGTCAAGTTATCACCAGTTAAGAATAAGGGAAGAAGATATTCCAAAGATAGTCTTTAGGACTAGGTATGGCCATTATGAATTTCTAGTGGTGCCTTTTGGCCTAACAAATGCCCCCTCTGCTTTCATGAGCCTCATGAAACATGTTTTCCATGACTACTTGGACAAATTTGTACTAGTGTTTTTGGATGACATTCTAATCTACTCTAAAAGTTTGCAAGAGCATGAGGAGCATTTAAGAATAGTCTTGAAAAGGTTGAGAGATCATAAATTATATGGAAAATTTTCCAAATGTTCTTTCTTTCAGCCTAAAGTGCACTATTTGGGACATATCATATCATCCTAGGAAATTTCAATGGATCCAACCAAGGTGCAAGCAATTGTAGAATGGCCTATTCCTAAAAATGTGACTGAAGTAAGAAGCTTCATGGGCTTGGCGAGATATTATTGATGGTTTGTAGAGAACTTCTCCAAGATAGCTAACCCCATAACCTCCCTTCAACAAAAGGGAAATAAGTTTGAATGGATAGAAAAATGTGACATTGCATTCCAAAAGTTGAAGGAAGCTCTTACCACGCACCAATTTTGCAAGTGCCTAATCCAGACAAAGAATTTATAGTTTGGAAAGATGCTTCATTGGATGGGATAGGTGGAGTGCTAATGCAAAATGAGCGAGTGATTGCTTTCGAGTCTAGGAAATTGAAGGATCACGAACTCAACTATCCCACCCATGACTTGGAGTTGGCAGAGATTGTGCATGACTTGAAGGTATGGAAACATTATTTGGTAGGAAGCCCCTTCAAGCTAAACACTAATCATAAAGGAATCCAATATCTATTCACCCAACTAGATTTGAATGCACATCAAAGAAGGTGGTTAGAATTCTTAAGCAACTATGAGATAGATATCTCATATGTTAAAGGAAAATAAAACCATGTTGCAGATGCCCTAAGTTGAAGGGCTAAACTAGTTGCAATCTCACAGCTGAAGTTTGAATTTCCAAAAAAGATCAAGCAAATGCAAAAACTAGATCCCTTTTTTCAACAAATGAGGTTAGAAATACGAGGGATTAATCTAGCTGAGTACCATGTGGGAAACGATGGAATTCTACACTATTTGAACTGAATTTATGTGCTGGAAGAGGGTGGTTTGAGAACAAAAATTCTTGCAGAAGGCCATAATGTGTCTTATCAAGCACATCCTGGGGTGACTAAGATGTATGTAGACCTAAAAACTCATTAGTTTTGGCTAGGAATGAAAAAGGAAATAACTTGCTATGTTTCCAAATGTCTTGAGTGTCAACAAGTTAAGGTAGAACATTGTCATCCCACGAGAACACTATATCCTCATGATATATCACAACATAAGTGGTCGGGAATCTCCATGGATTTTGTGATAGGATTGCCTAAAACTCAACATCAACATTATAGTATATTAGTGGTGGTTGATAAACTAACCAAGGTAGCACACTTTATACCAGGAAATGTGAAGGATGATGCCCCACTTTTGGCTAAAAGATTCATAAAGGAAGTCATTAGGCTACATGGGATGCCTGAGGTAATCATCTCAAATAGGAATAAGTTGTTCATTTCTAGGTTTTGGACCTCTCTTATGGCCACCCTAGGAACCAAAATAAATTTTAGTATGGCTTACCACCTTGAAAGGGATGGCCAAACCGAAAGAGTTAACCAAGTTATGGAGGACATGCTCAGAATGTATTCCATGGATCAACCCACTAAGTGGGAAGAGTATCTACCGCTAGTAAAATTTGCATATAACAATTCATGCCATTCTTCCATCCAAATGACATCGTTTGAAGCATTGTATGGTAGAAAGTGTAGAATGCCTCTAGGTTGGGATAGTTTAGAAAATCAAGTAACTATAGGGCCGAAAATTCTTCAGGAATATGAAACTTAGGTGAAAGTTAAACAAGAAAGACTAAAGGAGGCTTCAAATCAACATAAAATTTATGCAAATACCAAGCAGACACCAAGGGAATTTTTAGTAGGGGACAAGGTGTTCCTACGTGTCAAACCACACAAAAGCTCAATAAAGTTTGGCAAGGCTGCTAAACTAGCTCCACAATTCATAGGGCCTTTCAAGATACTTGATAAAATTAACCATGTAGCTTATCGACTAGCTCTTCTACCATCTCTCTCTCTTGCATACACAGTGTATTCCATGTATCCTTGCCTAAGAAATATGTTGCTCACCCATCACACGTAATTGATTGGCATGAACTATAGGTAGAAGACGTTGGACATATCCACCTCAAACCACTCACAATCATAGACAGGCGCAATCTACAATTGTGCAATATAACTATGCAACAAGTTAAGGTCCTATGGGACCAATATGGGGAACAAGGAGATACTTGGGAAGATGAAATTGTAATGAAACTAGAATACCGTACTGGTTTAATTAAGTCAAGGTGGCTTAATCCTAAGGGGGGAAGTATGTCATATCCCCTCGATACTTTGTTAAGCATTTTACATGACCCCTAGCCCCGATGTAATTTGGACTAGGGGTGGAACTATAGATTTTAATATGTGGACATATATAAGTGTGTGTGTGCATGTGTGTGTTAAATATGAACCTTGATGTTATTATCATTAATATGATTATCAAAATTATTATGCTATTTTAATTAAATGCATTAAATGTTTGGATTAATGTGGACTAATGATTTGGTTGTTTTATTGGTGTGAGGTTTGTCATTGGATGCAGGTACCAAGGGTGCAAAGTGAGGCAGATTATGTGGTTTCGTTGGTGGAGAGATAGAGAATTGGTATGCCATTCTAGTGTTGACCTTGTCTATAGATTCCAATAGCCGAAGGTTCATTCAACCTAGGATTTTGATATATATTTTTTATGCTAGAGTTACTTGACTTTGCTAGGTAGAGCCATTAGGTCCACTTAAATATATCGATTATTTGACAATGCTCAATTTGGTAGATTTAATTAAGGTCTATGAAAGAAGGGGGTAAATTAAAATAAATAAATATCTAAAGGTGAATAAATAAATTAAGTTATATAAGCAAATAATAAAATAGTAAAATTATAAATATATAATTTATAACTACACTATTAAATAACCACAATTTAAAACAATGAAATAGCAAAACATTCACTGTTTATACCTAAAGCCATAATTCATCGAACCCTTGAATAATTAAATAAAGTCTTCCATTGAAAAAATAAGGAAAGATAGAGAAGGACGTAGAAAGAAAAAAAAATGTGATGCTTTCACAAGAGAGGAAGGGTGGTGTGAGACAGTTGAGAAAAGAGGTTATCAGGAATCCTCAACCAAGGAGAGGAAGAGGTGTAGCTGGGTCGAAGAAGAGGATATCATAACTTTTAAGGAGGCCTGGTAACCCCTACAACCGCTGCCCATGGCAGGAAGTGATGTTGACCAACATGCCATGGATAAACTGGTCTCTCTTCTCCTTAAATTGACTTGGAGAGGTCTCATTTTTATGTGGAGAAATTTGGGAAAAGATAAGCCGAGGTGTGGACAAAATTTCAAGAGTTGTTTATTGCCAGCATCAACTAGGGCATCCTCCATTGTCTCTACAATCGCCTTTACCTTTAAGCATAGGCAATCTAGGTTCTTAATCTTTGGTTTAGTAAAGAACAAGATCTGCAATACAATTTTAGTGATAAACTTAGATATAAGTGTTTTAAAATTTCTTATTTGAATGCTGCAATAGTGGAAGCTACGATTTTCCTCATGCTTGTTTAACATCACTACTATGTTATCCTTCAAGCTTGGTAGATGAAAAAAATTATCTGAAAATAACATTAGAGAGAGGGTTACAATAGAATGTTTTCTTTTGACAACAATCTCTACCTAAACATATTAGGAATTTTAACCCAAGACATGGTTGGGTGTGCAATGTGTGATTAAATGGTCTCATCTAGTTAAGCTCTATAGGAGATGAATATTAGCACCTGCTATATGATTAAGATAAAATAAGTTAGGAATGGAGGAGAACATAGGGTATTCGATTGTTGGCAACAATCTTTTTGTATAAATAGCTAGGAGGGTAAGTTAAGGAAGAAGAGATGGATTACTACCGTGGAGGTCTGGCTTACCTCATACTCAGCCTATTCTTCAGTCTAACTAAAGCCTTACTAAACTAGTTGCAAGCCCAATAAAGTTTAGCTTAGTTGGTGATGACCCCTTAATTTTCTTACCAACATTACCTTGAAATCGATAGAAGTGTTAAAACATACATAAACACTTCTAACTATTGGCTTTAAGCATTTAGATGTCTTATATTTATAAATATTTTCTTCCAACATAAGTGTTCTATGGCCCCACGTTAGATAACTCATATCAAAAATGTGAAAAATATAGAGCAAATCTCATTTAAAACTTGCAGTTATTAACTCATATCAAAATGTGACAATATAGAGCAATCTCATTAAATCTTGCAGTTGTTAACTCATATCAGAATTAAAGAGTTAATATCATTTAAAACTTGCAGCTATTAACTCATATCAAAATGTGACAATATAGAGCAATCTCATTAAATCTTGCAATTGTTAACTCATATCAGAATTAAAGAGTTAATCTCATTTAAAACTTGCAGCTATTAACTTGTATCAAAATGTGACAATATAGAGCCATCTCATTAAATCTTGGAACTATTAACTCATATAAGAATGAAAGAGTTAGTCTCATTTAAAACTTGCAGCTATTAACTCATATCAAAATGTGACAATATAGAGGGATCTCATTAAATCTTGTAGTTGTAACTCATATCAAAGGTAACAATATAGAATAAATTTCAATTTAGTCCTTGCAACTATCCACTTATATTAGAATGTGAAATTATAGAATAAATCTCAATTTAGTCCTTGTAGCCGTTAATCTATCCATGAATATTTTGGTCAAGTAGGCATCATAGCCTTAATTTCCTAACCATGGGGCACAAAATGAGGTATTTGCACCTCAATGGGGGATTACCTTCTTCATAAACAAAAAGAAGTATACGTAACAAGTAGAGTAGGATATCTCTTCCCATATTTGTCTTAAGGAATTGATCTTTTTATGGTGCATCCAAAAATATATTACCATTACATTTAAACCTATTACCATCAAATATACTACACTAGATTATGGCTCTAAGTACTACCCGCACCATACCCCGCTACACCGCTGGCTGCTAAGTTAGCTATCCATATGAAAGACTACAGTTGTTATGATCAGATGAATATTAAGGCAGTCGTTCTCATTTTAATCAGTACTTATATTAATGCAATCCTTGCTAGACCATGACTTGAATTATTTCAATAGGATCAATGAATCGGGTATCCTTTGCCTACTAATTGGAGAAGAAGAGTTTCCTTACTTCCCACCAAAAGGTGACTAAGGGTAAGAAATGCTCTTCATAGAATATCTAGCAATGTCGTACTTGGCAGTAGCTAGGAGGGAAACCGATTGACTTTGAGTTAGGATCAGCCTACTTCCAGTCCAGTGCTAAGCATAGGCTGGGGAATAGTACTTGCTTGAGATGGACGATAGTCTAGGAGTGGTACTATGCTCGAGATGGATGATAGACTAGGAGAAATAATATGCTTGAGATGGAAAATGGTCTAGGGGTGGTACCAAGTTTGGGATGGATGATGTTCTAGGGGAAGTAGTAGCTCGAGATGGATAATAGTCTAGGGGAAAAACTATGCTCGAGATAGACAAGATTCTAGAAGTTGTAGTAGGCTCAAGATGGTCATTAGTCTAGGAGCATTTCACACCAATGATGGTTACCCTAGTTGCTTAGCCAATGTATGGACAACCGGAAGGTGGATTCCCAACAAGCTAAAGTAGATAGATCTAACTCCCTTTGCAAACTCATAACTGTTGAAAAAGGAATTATAAGTTTACCATAGCTAGGTGGACCTTGGGAAAAGGGTCACTAGGAAGTCATATTACTCATAGCTTAAGGGTTTAAATGGAGACTCTCTCTCTCACCACGGGCCACATAATCTGCTTGGAGGGGTGGATAGGGATTGAATCCACTATGGACGGGATCATTTTGCACCCTACCTCAACCACACAAGCAGGGGCATGGAGAATTCATGTAACACAATCATGGAGGTATGTGCAACTGAGTTAGCAACATCCTTTATTGATTAATGCAACAAGTTTTTATTAATGGTTATGTAATGGACATGATGATAATGCTATAATTGATCTCAATCATTGTTGTTTTTCTCTATGAATCTAACTTTCTATGTGATTCTTCTTGCAAGGATGTTTTAATGGAAAAAAAAAAGTGCAGAAATTCCCTTCTTTGTTGGGTTGATTTTACAGACCAAAGGTAAGGACTATGCTAAACCCTCTTTTCCATGTTGTTATTTTAGATGACTAGGGAATCTTATGGTCCTTGATTCTCTATATGTAAGATTCTCCTTAAGGATTATTAATTCTCTTATTGAGGATTTTTTAGGATCTAGACAAAACATAAATGTTGTTAGAACACAAGCTTAGAGAAAATAATTTTTTTTGGTCTAGTCAAGATATTTTCTACGGATAAGGGCTATATTTTATCTCTTTTTTGAATCATGACAACTAAGTCAAGATCCTCATAGTATGTCCTTGATTTTGGGGGAGAATCTAGACTATTCAGGTTAGAAAATGGAAACTTGATTTTGACCTTGAGAAAGAGCACATTAATAGGGTTTTTGTTTCTCCTAGGCTTCTAAGTTTTCTACTAGAGTACTAAGAGGATAGGTGATGACTAGAATTTATAAATAATTTAGTTATTTCATACCTTTTGTTACAATCACCAAATCCAAAAAACATTTGATAATAATGGATTTTGTGTGTATGTTGTGGTGTATAAGTATATTCCTTCCTTTGTTATCTTATCCTCAAAATATGGTGAATGGGTGTAGCATATTGAGTATGAATACTCCTTTATTTCTTGCATGAAATGTCACTAATCATAATGCTTTTCCAAAAATTGCATAGTCCGTAGGAGGAATAAAAAGGTCTAGATTAAGGAAGGAAAAATAAATCTAAGTTTACCATAGGATAAGGAATAGTTGATTTCATTGGACCAATTGAAGATTTTTTTCCTTAGAATGAAAATCAAAAATAAAGAAGCAAAGCACGTTGTTTAGAAGGAGGTTGACATGATAATTTCTATAGAAGTTGAGATAAGTATTAAACCCTATCTTACTTTAGAGACTCAAGGTTTGAGATTTTTAGAAATGGTTAGTAGGGAGGGGCTTGACACTCAAGTTTCTTAGTGTGGTACTTACCTAGAATTTAGTGACATCAAACCCTTTAAGAAGGATCAACCTTCTTTCAATCCTTCATCTTTAGGTAAGGAGAAAATAAAATTATAGGATTTAAGCCCAAGAGGAGCTAAGCATAGATAGTTAAGTGGAACATATTTTCCAACTGATGAATAGTTAAAATTGGGTCCTTCATTTTTGGAAAATAGGATAAGCTATTAGGGGGAAATAATTTTTTGCATTTTTACAAAAAAAATAGTCCAATGCTAGTTAAATCACCCAAGTACTATTTTATTAAAATTTTGAATTAAATTGTTTTTCTATAGTAAAAAAAACATGATTGGAGTGTATCATCTAAAGTTTATAATAAAATTATAAATTGAAATTAGATTCACCATTAATATATTACATTGTCACTTATTTTTGGGGTCATATCTCCATTAATTTTGACTTGCTTTTGGGGCCATATTCACTATTTAATTAACATGGGACAAGAATTAACGCTTATAAATTATATATAATAGGTTTTCAAGCATTGTGTTGTGGCCCCTTAGTGTAGACTAAGCTCTAGACAAACCTCATAGTCCTATGTTGGCAATAAGACCACCATGCATGATACTTTCTCTCCTTTACTATCATGGCTTCTAAAACCCATGAGATATGAGGCCTCATATTTGATGATTACAAATACTATAGGTATTAAATATAATTCATGTACCGATTATATTATTGATAATGTATACATAAATAATAAATGGAGATCTTATCTACAATCTAAGATATGTATTCAATTTATACAATGCTTGCAATGACTCTTCTAGTGTTCTTATTACAAAATGAGGTGTGAATAGGATTGTCTACCTATGTGATCAACATATAAATCATGATGATTCATGTATGATTTTAAGTGTCTAATAAAGTGTATTTAGTTGATAAAAGGATTTTACACATTGATCTTCAATTTCTTGATAAATTTGTAGAAATATTTGCGTGTCAAAATAAAGTGACAAGTATATTACTTAATCTTTAATTATTTTCCTTCCTAAACACATGATAGAATAAATCTTCATTTCTCAACATTGATTTCCTATCTAGTTTGACGATTTTTATTTCATTTTAATAAGTAATACACACATTCCATTTAATATCCTTGTCCAAAGAAGGATTTATTTGGACTATTAAATTTTTTATTGATCAATGGTTGATATATTATTGATCAATAAATAATCAAATGGTCCAAAATAAATTCTAGTTTGGGTAAATATTTTAAATAGCATGTGATTATTACCCCTTGGAATGAAATTAGAGTTGTTTGATCAATAGGGTAATATAAGGTGTAGATTCATTTGTCTCTTAGAGTCTTCTTTTTATGGCATGAGATTTTTTAAAGGTTTACTCCATGTGTGCTGTGATTCTTTCCTTATATTATATTTGTGCTTGGTGATGTGTCACTCCACCACTTGACCGTGCATGTATCACAAAGGAGCACACTAGATTCATTTGTATCAAAAAAGGATCACACTTGACCTTACTTCAATTAATAAATAATCAAATAGTCCAAAATAAATTCTAGGCTAACAAAATATTTTAAATAGCATGCTCTTATTACCTAACGATGCATAATCTCTTAGAGTCCTAGTTTACATTCTTATGTTTTTCCAATTTATGTTGTAGACACTGAAAAATGGCTTAGGCTTGCAACTGCATTTTTCATTATTAATTCAAGATACCCGCAAAATGATTAAATGATTTGATCATTTAATTATAATCTAATATCGTACTTTGTCTAAATTAATTAAATAGTTTTAACCATTTAATTAATTCATTTTCATTATTCTTCTAAAATTGATTAATTAAGTGTTGATCATCAAAGCTTGTGCCTCTCCAACAGTCTTATGGGAAATTCAACAAGTGGGGGACAATTGTGTCTCACTGAATACCTCCAAATTTTTTATAAAAAATTGGCTCTTCTTTGGGGTTTGGAGATAAGGAGAGAAGGAAATGTAAACATAAAACATAAAAGGCGATGTACCAAAGCTTTTACAACATTTCAAACCCAAATCATTCTTATGAGTGATATAACTAGACATAGAACACCACAACCATTCATTGTTGGAAAGAGAATGAACAACAAAGGCTAACTTCAAGCATAGTGCAAACTTCCAAATCTTTCCATAGGTAGTGTTCATTAAGGTCTGATCAAACATAAATATATTTTATGGGTAACAAAACAATATCTTAGAAATTGCATGAACTCTTTCTCCTAATACAACAAAGCACGACAAAATAACAACTTTCAAAAAAATAGAAAAGTCCAATGACATAGTCCAATTTTCCTAAGCTACTACTCTACCATACTAGCATATGACATAGAAATCCACTACTTAAACTATTCAGATCTAGCTTGCAAGACAAAATGTTTCATTCAAAATGATAATATAAAGAAAGAAAGCTTGAAAAAGGCCATACATGCACAGTCTCAACAAATTCTTCTCAATAATTCATGCTTTTAAACATTAAATGAACTTTCAAACAGAGGTCGGATGCCAATCCGACAATAGTTTAAACCTTAATATATATAACATGCCAAAGTAAAGTAAGCACACACGGGTAGCATAGTTGGTTAAGGGCTTTGGGTTTGTCCCATATAGGTCCCAAGATCGACTCACACTCCTGGGTTAAAAAGGGTGGATGTGCTTGCGGGCTGTGTAGTCCACCCCCTAGAGGATTAGTTTGCCTTTGCTCGCCTCCTCCTCCCCCAAAACCTGGCAAAAAAGTAAGACCAGGGCAAGGGTGGTTGATTTTGCTGGGTGAAATCGCAGAAGGGCCTGAAAATCTCTGGATTGAGGGCCCCGGGATACCTCTTAGTTAGCAAAAAAAAAAAAAACATGCCAAAGTAAAGTAGTTCTGCAACTTGCTTCTGAAGATAATTCTAAAAACCTTAAGAAAACTAAAGAAACTTTTCTTAACAAAGAAACTATAACTTGGAATCCAGCCCCCCATTGTGTCATTGCCCTTCCTATATAACTGCCAAAAGAAGAAAACACCACCTCAGTACAAAAATAATTACTGCCAAATGTTGATACTTGATAGCTTGCAATCTAATCGTAGATCTTTGGTTAGGCCACAATGATCTTTGCTCATTAATTCCCAACTATTGTATTAATACCCTTTAGATATTTTATCAAAGATGGAGGCCATAAACAGTCTAATCCTAAAAACAATTTGGAAAAAGGATTCTACTGACCATCACATCACCCCGAGGCATCGAATGAAATCTTCCATATCAAAAACCAAGAAAAGAAAAGGCCAGCAAGCTCCGAAAGACTCCCAAAAGATATCATCTCATAAGAGGCACAATCCTCCTGCAGTGAAGAGATGACACGTCACATAGGAAAAGATATTATATTTCTCAAAAAATGTTTTGGAGAAAACTTTTGCCATGCTGACGTATGTCCCAGGCCCTCCTTTGAAAAGAAAATGATAAAAAGAAAATCGTGCAGCCACCATGTGGCGCATTGCTCATCTTTCTGATTGGCCCTACATAAACCCAGACATCTCTAAAGCCAAAAATAAAAGAAGACGAAGATCGAAAGACTAAGGAAAAGAAAAATGTTTCACAATTCTGGCAACTCATAGGGGCCTTCGCTTGCGGAGGTATGAACCCAACTCTCTGGAAATTCCTGAATTTTAAGGAAGGAGGGGTGTTGTGCGTGCCATTCTGCTTTGGTTGGTAAGGACATACTGTGGATGAGCCTGCATGCTTGGTCAAGCTAAAAAACTTCCCTGAAAGACACGACTCCCCACCTTGCAGTAACCACACCAAGGTAATAATAAAGACAAGAAATGCAAAATTTTTTGCGCTTGATCTCATCAGTTGCATGTGTTGTACTTGAACTTGGGAGTTCTGTAGAAGTTTGATCCTTTTTTTTGATAACTTCCATAATCTGTTCTACTGTCTACACATCTCTGTCTGGGGAGAAAAGAGGTGGTAGCCCGTAATTGATCAAGACATTGAAATCCTTTTTTACCTCTTCAAATCTCCTTGCTAGCACCATTTGAAAATCTTTGCACTTTTTGGCGACCTTATGGGAGTTGACAATCTCACTCGCTTTGATGGAAGTGATTCTTCAATCAGGAACTCTAGCATCTTTCAATATTTCATCGGAAGCCACACAAAGCCTTGAAATAAAGCTTTGTGATTCCATTACTCGAGATTCAAATGTCTACAAAATGTGATTGGGAATCGAGCCAATCTTCCCATTTATTTCTTAGAAATCCCTCAAGAATTGCAAGGCGGGCCTGAGAACAAGAACTGTAGCTGTAATTTGCTCCCAGTGTGAAGATACCAATATTTTTAGTAGTGGGAGGGACACGACTTTTTGGGAAATGACTAGCTCTTGACTGAGCTAAATCTCTTTGGCTCTTGCATTCTCCTCTACTTGATCTCTTTCTTTGAGAGTGTTTGCTAGTTTGGAGCTCATCTTTCTCATCTCTTGGTTGTGGGTCTACAAAGTAGACACAGTCTCTTGTTTCTCCAGCTTCAATCTTTCTACCTTTGCATGTGCCTTCCCGACACTATCGGAAGCTTGAGATCGGACGTTGTCTAGCTCTCTCTGTAGCTTTTCATGAGTACTTTTGTACTCCATATTGGTCTTATGTTGGGTGAAAAGGTCAGCTTTCAATTCCTTTATCTCGGCCTATAGCCAAACTTGTTTGCTTTGCGCTTCTTCAAGAAACCTCAAGGTTTCCCCTTGCTTACCTTGAATTGGCATTATGCGGGCCATCTCAACATCCTTGGCCTTGATTTCAGTCTGCAATCTTCCCACTTTTTCCCTCACATTAACCAACTCTGTCTCACACTGTTTTCAACTTTCTGCCCAACCTTTCATAATCTGCATATATTACTTGTTGGGTGGTCTTAGGTAAGACCACCATGTCACGTGGATGAGTTTCATTCATATCTAGGCCTGTTGTCTAGATGTCATAATCCTCCATTTGCATCTGCCCCTCGGGTTTAGCTACGAGAGATGTCATGGTGCTAATTTGAGAGAATTACGCTCCTCATTAAAAAAGGCCTCAATTTTCTTGGTATCCAACAACTCAATATTCTTCAACAACCGCCTTCGTTTAGTATTTCCCTAGGTCAGCTTGGTTGCATTGAAATGATCCTGGAGGGTTTGAGGGACATTGACATTCTCCACTGCAATAGGGGCACTGGGAGGGAAACCAAAGAGGGTAACAAAGGGGAGACCTCAGATATATGAGCATGCGGCGAAGCAAAAGGGAGTGTTATCATGTAAAAGGGTGGCACACCGAGTTGAGATTGAGCTGGGGATTTTCCAATAGGGGTGAAGAGAGAGACGATCAGGCATAAAGGTGTCTTCTCAGAAGATGATGGGCCAGGAGTGGGGGCTAGCACGAATGTCTTAACTTTTTCTAGAGGGGCCCTTGATAGGGCGATCAAAGAGTCAACAAATGAGCGGATGTTGCTCACTCGACATGTGGGGTGATTTTAGGGGTTTTGTTATGAACATGAGGGGGTGTATTCAGGATTATCAGGTCAGGGCCCGAGGACAGAGAATTCCTTTCCAAGGGAGGAGGCAATGGGGAAACCAAAGATGCAAAAAAAACAAGAAGAGAGGGAGCGATTTTAGGGGTTTTGTTATGAACATGAGGGGGTGTATTCAAGATTATTAGGTCAGGGCCAGAGGACAGAGAATTCCTTTCCAAGGGAGGAGGAAATGGGGAAACCAAAGATGCAAAAAAAATAAGAAGAGAGGGAGCGAAACTTATTTGAACCGCAGTAGTTGACATATCTTGTAGGGTGGACTCCACTTCTTCTTCTCCTTGGGATGACATGTTAGATACACCTAGATCTTGGACCTGCCTTCTCTTTTCACAACCAGAACTAACATGTTCCGATCTCCTGGCAACTAACCCCTTCGAAACTTGGCCTTCGATGACCACAATAGATGATGCTCTCAGATATTGTTGGGGTCTCTTTCCTTTACTTTGGGCACTGGAGGAGGACAAAGCTCATGAATCCCTCTGACTGTCAGATTCTCGAGGTCGGGAAGCCTGACACAGAGCTTGTTCCTCATCAATTTCATGGCTGGTCTCTGAATTGTTGTTATCAGTGTCAACCTCCTTATCATAAATCTCTTCAAACTCATCATCCTATGGGAACTATTTGACAGGAAGGGTGAGGCACCGCAACTCCTATTAGAACCTCTAGAAGTATGCCTTCTTTCTTTTGGACGAACCCTTTTTCTTCAACTGTGTATTGATAGATTTATTTATGAGAAGCTTCCTATCATACTGTACTTTTGGTGTGTAGAAGCTCAACCATTTTGGTCATTTGAAAGGAATGTGTTTCAAATCAATGTACACCTCTACACTTTCTCGAGTCAAATTCTTCCTCCTCTTGAAGTATTCTCGCTCTTCATGTCTCACGCTATAAAGTCCCTATGGGTTGTAGTCCCACTTATCACAAATGAGGACCAAGCCCAAGGCTTCCAATAGATCCTTGAGCTCATCTTCACAAAATCGTTTCATCAACGATACTCAACTATTAGAAATGTTGAGGGGAAGTGGATAAAAGTTCATTTTGTTTCTTCCAGTGCCATAGATCCTACCGACAACGGTCACCTGACAACTTTCCTCGAATGTGAAGACTCTATTTGTCACAAATTTGGGGAGTCTGAAAGACTCATCGGGAAAGTTGTGGAATATGATAAATGTGAAGTTCACGCCATGGAAATAATCCATTGGGCTTGGCAAGATTCTCATCCATTGTAGTACCTCAGGAGAGAAGTGGCCAATAGGGCGAGGCAACAATTCTTGCAACACTGGCCTCAAAAAGTAATCTGTAAACCAATAATATTCCCTTGTTTTAGAAAGTACATGGGTCCACACAAAAATTGGTTGAAGACAACCTCTTTCATATAGCCTAGAGATTGGTACATTTCTCCCCAGCCATTTATGATTTTGATGCAAAACCAAATGAGCCAAGAAAGAAGAATACCTGAATTTGGAGTCAATTTTGTAATTCTTCAACTGGTTCAACATGTATCCAACTATTACTTTGGAAAAATCATAATGCCTCTAGTTCTTTTCTCTCTTTAGCACAAAGGCTAAGCTGAACTGAAAAGGAAGAACCTGAGTATTGTTTTCAAGAACAAAAACCTAGGCCAACATCGAGAACACTAATTGTGTGTCCCTCTTGAATTTCTCGTATGATAGAGGAAAGGGAATATGACCTCTATCTAGCCACTCCTTTGTTTCTTCTTCATTAAAATTTGTTCTTCTGGCCTTTACTTCCCCAAAGAGATCCATCTTTTCTTCATCAAAAATATTTGCATCCAAGGTTGTAGGGATGCACAACATGTCTCGTATGGCTTCAATAGAAACAATAACCCTAATCCCGCCATTCTGAATGACCCTTGTTACCTCATCGAATCTCCTATCACATGCATTGACTAACTCCGGACATGGATGCATAGTGGGAAACATGAACTATGGAAAACCACAATCCCAGAGTCGAAGCACAAAACCCTCAGTTGGTACATACTTTTCCTTTCTCTGAAACACACCTTCTCTGAGGCTTTTAGGGTTAACCGACAACTTGGGGTCAAAAATGTTGTTGGCAATATCTTGTATTTCCTCTCTTTTTACAGGTTTATCAATTGGCACCTTCTTTCAAAATTTGAAAGTTCACTCCCCCACTACTAGGGTGTTGGCAAATGACTTATGCTGAAAAACATTAGCATAGCCAGGTCGTTGACTTGAAGTTGTAGCTTTTCTTCCAGAGGTTGAGGGTTCTGCCATGACTATATCAGGAAGTTGCAGAGAATTACTTAGGGGTAATCACCACTTGCCTTTTGCTCAAAAAGGAAAAACTAATTTTGAGCGCAATTAATTCTCTTACTTGTACATGTAGTTAAGACTACGCTATTACAGTTGGACCATTAAATGTTGCCACCAAGACGATACTTGTGGATTAGAGATTCGTATCCCTCGGGAATGCTAAAAATTCCATGAGGATGGAATTAGTACATTCCTTCTGCCATCTCTTAATCAAATGAACTCATTGCCTTGAAAAGCGTGCTATTCGTCATACAAAACACGTAGAGGTGATGCAAGGTACCCCTGAAAAGATGTGACCATTAATTGGTTAGAATTTTAGCGCGTTAACCCATGTATTTTCTTAGTAGTAAGCTGGCTAGCACTAGGAAACATGTCAACAATCGGTGTATGAGAGAATTTACTCCCAACACCCAAATTTATTCCTCAAGGAATTTCATTAGATCCTCCGTATGATTTATCTATCTTGCTCTGTTTTTTCTTAAAAATTTCCATTGTTGTCTGGCCAAAAATAGGAATTTCGTTGGTTGAGTTTTCCAACTCACCTTTTCTATATATAGCTACCATTCATTCAAACATATAGTCTCTTAGGTTAGTTGACTTTCCGCTTATTCCCATTCTACCATAATTCACCGCTTTCTCAGAATGTCTACTGGCTTAGGAACTCCTATCTAGCTCCTTACTAGGAGACCACAATATAACTTTGTGGAAGAGGTTACTAGTGATCAAATCAAGCGCCTGGTGAAGAAATACGACCCTCTCATTGTGACTGTGTTCAAATGGGTGGTGGGCAAAGACTTCATTGCTGACGAGAACCAGCTCTGAAGCAACTACAACATGCTTTCCTACTTCGTGGCCTCACTACTGGACCTGAACATGTCCAAGCCTATGATAATTGAACTATGCCATGAGATGTTTGACTCCTCATTGACGGAAGGGCTTGGAGAGATAGTACAAGTGGCCATCCCTAGTGTTGGTATCCCGAGCGTTATGGACCTCCGCAGGCATGTGGAATTTGACATAGATGTACCCTGGTTACCCTTCCTTTTTGACTTTCACACCATGGACGTTGAGATGCACCACTACTCTTCTCAGCCAACGGCCATTTTTCTGTTGTGGGAGTACAACGTGGAGCGGGTTTTGGGACTGCCTTGGAGGAAGCACTTTGACTTCCTAGTGTAGAGTCGTAATGAGTAGGCCTTGAGCTTGTGTTGTGGAGTTCACATCCGTTGTTTTTTCAACTCCTTTTTGCAACTAGATAGATAAGGAGGAGAGGAAGGAAGAAAGAGAAGAAAGAAAACCTGATAATAAGCCTTTACGGCTTCCTAGGCGACGATCAAAGGTCTTTTCTAACTATTTTTGCATGTTTCCTCCCTTTTGGATTTTTTGACTTTGTAACTCCTTTTGGGTTCACTCGAGAGAGCCTTAGACTTGCATTATTTATAAAGTTTCTAATAAATATAATATAGTACAAGCTTTTTTTTCTTTAGTGTTCTTCTTCAGTCGCTTTATTCTCAAAATTTTGAAATATTTACAAAAATATTTTACACATGGTACAAACCGTTAAAATTTTCAAAGAACTGTGCATTTTAATGGAAATTCTTTAGATAAATACCATTCACTGGTATATCTAAAGCATTTCCTTCCATATCTTCAAGCTCGTATGCATTCTTTTCTTTACATGTGTTGATTTAGGAAGGTCCTTTCCACAGTGCTTCAAATTTAGTGTGTTGCCCTCATTTCATAGTATGTTCATTGTACTTTAGCACTAAGCTCCCTTCTTTGAATTCTGGGTTAGAAGTCTTTTTTTCAAACCATCGCTTGATTGTCTACTATCGATTGATCATGGATCCATGAGCCTTTTCTCTATCTTCCTCCAATTTGAGGAGTTCTGCCAACCATACTTCCATCCCACCATTTTCTTCAATCTCCAAGGGCTTTTAGTAGTTGTAAAGTAGGAATTTCTATGGAGATGGGTATCACTACCTCTTTTTTGTACACCAACTTGTAAGGGGAGGTCTTCAGAATCTACTTGGGCATAATTGGTCTTCCCACAAAGCAACCCATTAGATGTTTATGCCAATATCTTTGTTGTTCTGACCCAATATGTTTGATTAACCTAATCAAGTTTTTGTTGGAAGACTCTGCTAACTCGTTCCCTTGTGGGTAGTAATTTGATGAATTTTTAAGGAAAATCCCATGTCTGATAGAAAAATTTGACATACTTGACCCAACAAAAGCTCAGGCATTGTCGGATAAGATGGTTTTGGGCAGACCAAATCTGGCCACTATTTCTTCAAGGAAACTAACAATTTCCCCCTCTGTTGCATTCTTTAGGGCTATGACCTATGTCTACCTTGTAAAGTAATCAATCATCGTGAGGATCCACTTGTGTTCTACACAGGAATAGGATTTATCATATTGATAAAATCCAAACCCCATTGGGAAAAGGGTTCTTTGGTTACAATCGGGCTCAGGGGTAAAGCAAAGTTCTTTCTTTTGCCAACAAAAGATTAGCATTGTGTACAGTTCTACACCAGATGATGTGCTTCAGAGAACATAGAGGGCCAATAATATCCTACCCACATTATCTTTAAAGCAGTGATCTTGGTGGAAAAATGCCCACCCTCAGGGCTATGATGAAATTTGTTAAGAACTCTTTCCGCCTATAGGTTGTTGAGACATCGGAGCAGCACACCATCATAATTTCTCTTAAATAGTACATCCTCAATTAATACATACATGGAACCTTGCAATCGGTAGTATCCTTTTTTATTGAACGAAAGATCGGTTGGGTAATATCCCTTCTACATATACCATGTTCGATCAGCTACCCAAGACTCTTCAGACTCAAATTGGTTTGAGTAGACTTGATCAGTCTCCTTTTTAGCCACAAGACTCGTTTCCTATGCGATGTATTCACACATGCCTCTTCCCGAACCAACTTGGTTGGTCTAATGTCCACATCATACTCTAGGATCTTAGTGATCCAATTTTCTCTTTTTTTAGTGATCTCACCTTTTGTGATGTATTCCCGCACACTAGGGTGTGCTACAAGGATAGTGATCTTGTTGGTTGAGACCAAATGTCAAAACTTCTTTAAAATTTTAACTATGGCAAAAGCTTGTTTTTGTACAGAGTTATACCTAACTTCATAACCTTTCAGATTTCTTGAATGGAATGCAACATGATGTTCTCCATCATTTTGATCACTTTTCTAAGTAAGCACCGAAGCTATACTATCCTGACCATTGTATACATAAAGTAGGAAATCTTTGGAAAAATATAGATTAACTAAGATCGGAGCAATGAAAAATTGCTATCTTTATCTACTCAAAATCTTCTTTTCCTTCGAGGGTCCACTTGAACAACAAATTATTTTTAAGCATTAGTGTGATAGGCCTCACAATGCCGGAGAAGTTTGAAATGAACCTGCTAATGAAATTGATCTTTCCTAAAAATGACTGGAGTCCTTTCTGGTTCATGGCAGGGGTAATTCCATTATAGATCTAACCCTTATGGGATCTATTGCTATTCCCTCTTTAGACACTACAAAGCTAAGTAGCTTACCTTGAGGCACTCCAAAGACGACAAGAGGTAATGGTCCTTTAGTGATGCCTTGTTCAAGTCTCAAAAATCAACACAAAGTCTAATATCACCATTCTTCTTTTGAACAGGTACCAGATTTGACACCCAGGTGGAATGTTTGATTGGATATATGATCCTTGACTCAACCAACTTGGTAAGCTCTTGTTCCATCAAGGCCTCCACCTTTGGGTTGATTGGCCTTTGCTTCTATTAGACAGGCTTGGACCCTTCCTCCAAGTCAATGTTATGCTAAATTATACCTGGTTCATAACCTCTAAGATCATCATAGGTCCAGGCCATAACTTTGTCGTACTCATAGCACAAATCCCTTAATCTTTCTTTATCTTTCAGCGGAACCTCCTTTCCGACTTTCAATTTTTTCCAATTCCAACATCAAGCTCTTTGTAATCTCTTTAATCTATAGTGAACCTTCACTTGCCATTTCTCACATCTTCATAGTCAAAAGGTTCTCAAGGGAAATCAACCCTCTGGGAAGTTTGTTCCCTTTTAATTGGATGACATTCCCATCAAAAAATTTTGTTCTTGGGGGTGAACAGTCGAGAACCATTCCTCCTTTTTGTATGAAGATAGCAATCTGAGTATCATCATAGAAAACTTTCCAATTTTCATCATTGTCGGGAATTGAGGGTTGGACGATGAATTGCACTGCATTTTTTTTGGTTGAGTTGAGAACTGGTTCAAACTATGACCCAATAGATGCCATCCGATCTGCGATATTGTTTTGAGATTGGGGAATAACTTGTACATTGAAGGCTTCAAAATTATTGATCAAGTCCCAAATTTGATGTATGTATGACTTCATTCAGGAGTTCGTTGCAGTTGCTTCATTGCATACTTGGCTCACCACTAGCTCTGAATCTCTAAAAGCTTGCACTCTCTTTATACCCATCCTTTTTGTAAGGATTAAACCATGGACCAAGGCCTCATATTCAACATCATTATTCGAGCATGAGAACAAAAAATGGTGAGCTCTAAGAGTATCAAATCCCATCGGAGATAGTAATTAAACACCTGCTCCAGAGTCGACTTTATGCTTGGTACTGTCAAAATATAGGGTCCATAGACGATTATCAGATGGGTCGTTGGATTTCTCCTAATCCTTCATTAGTTTCAGAAAAGTTTAATCACTATCAAAAATTACATAGGTGCCTAGCCTTGTTGCATGGAAATTGCTGAAAGGATTGGAATCAATGAATGTTGAGCAACACTTCTTCCTCAGGATTCCACTCACTTGTATCCTTTTCATCTTCTAGCATTTCTACGCAATATTTCTCCTATTGAGAAATGGAAGTGTGTGCAACATCAAAGCATAGGAATGCATTGTCTGCATTGTGCTCGAGATGTAAAGATTCAGAAAGAATTTTCATCTTCGCCTTGTGCTTGGTTCTCAATATCAAATGGGACCAGTTGAGTGCTAGGTATCTACCAAGCTTGGCAGTGAAATCTCTTGAAAGACACATTCCGAAGACTGGAGGAATTTCTATCACTACTACTTCCTGCGTGGCTGTTTGGCTTGGGCAGGAGAAAAGGGTCAAAGACAGATATTTTATTTGACCAATGGTTGGAACCTTCCTCCCGTCTAGTTGCATGATTCCTTTTTCAAGGGGCTCATACTTAAGTTTCAAAGCATCTGCCACTTGTTTTGGCATGATAGTTGTATTGGCTCCTAAATCGATCATATTATTATGCAAAATATTATCTCCCACAATAAGTGTTAAAAAGAAAGGTGTGGGCTTTGGCCTACTTACCTCTTTCTCCCTACCAATGTCCACATTATTTACATACACTGCAGCTTTCAGTGCTTGAGGTTCTAACGCAGGTACCTTGTCTTTTCTTTGATAAGATATCAGAGCTACCCCCGTCTGTGGCATTTTCTCTTCTTTCTTCAATGCTTCTCGAAGCAGAGTCTTTTACTCGAGAATAGATATGATGTCCCATAATGATACGTTGGCATGCGCCTTCTTCAATTACTCGACCACGTTAAGCATCTCAACTATTTGGGCCTTGGGCTGAAACGATGGTATTTCTTTCATTTTTGGAAGAAAACGTTCCGACGTGACTGGGCTTGGTGTTTTTCTCGTCTCTTTCTCTACCAATGGTGTGTTATGTGGCTGTGGAAAAGGTTGGATGGTGGGTGATGAAGCTTGCCTCTCCTATGGCGGTGGTTGACGTGGCTGAGTTCGTGGCTAAGGTTGTTGCATGTATTCCCCGGTTAGCCTTCTTTTAGACCTCATGTTGTAATCCAACTGTACTTTCGGAGCACTAGTCGTTGGGGCTTCGTTTACAAATACTGTGTCTTCTTCCTCCATCCAAAAGAACAACGCTTGATCATGTGCAATGTCTAGCTCCTACTCCATGGACATCCCTTGCATTTGTGCTTCAAAACGAGCATCCTTCATTTCAGAAGACTCATATTCGTCTGCACTCGGGAGCACACCTTTGCTTCTTTGTTCCGCCGTCCCTTTTTGCATATTTCCCCTAGGGAAATTTAAGGGAAAATGACTATCGCTGCATGGGAAACACCATACATTCTCTTCTTCCACCAAACTGTTATGGCCTGGGATCATTTCTCTGCTCTGGCTGTCTTTTACCATTTGAAGTGACATAGTGACCAAAACTATCTGGTTTTGTGGATGTCATCTGTTGACCTCCTCCTCGGGAAAACCCCTAGTATATATTTTGTTGATAAGATGGCTTGCTTCTACCGTAGGTTTGAGTGCTTAGCTTTGGAGGAATCACCTGCTTTCGTTTGATGATAACTAGCTCATTAGCAAGAGTCCACATGAGACTCTTCATATCGCTAATATTTGTTGTGACTGAGTTGGAGCCTAACATGCTGCTTTGTGTGGCGGGATACACATACATGGACTGTGGCATGCCAGACGCTGATTGCGTAATAGAAGTGCTCAAAGAAACTTCTTCTCGAGATGTTCTAGAGGGTTCCATGAACATAGGCATAAGGGGGTCAAGGTGGGAGCTTCCCAACATTAATTAGATTGTTTTCTATGCGCACCACCACCTCATATGCGTCAGACAAGATGTCTCATCCCATGGAAGTTATCATAACTATGATGTCTGAATTGATATCTTTCAGATATAACATCAATGCACCATCATAGCTAGGGGTCGAGCAGTCACGAGGATCCTCTGCCAAGTTTTATCAAACTTGGTGTTGAAATTGCTCATGGCCTCTTATGGGGCCCTTTTGATGGTGATTAATTGATGTAATAGTGAGGAGCGATCTCTCTTTTCCAAAAAGCATTTAAACAACCTCTCTGTGAGTTGGTCCCAGGAGATAATAGACCTGAAGCTAAAGATCGATACCAATCTTGGGATTTTCCCTTGAAAGAGGCGGCTAACAACGTCAACGATATTTTCCTCCACTATATTATGTACCCTACATACTTCCGCTATATATTGAAGGTGTTCGGAAGGGGTTTTGATGTCTTCTCTGGAGAATTTTGGGATAGCCTTGAGGGCATTAGTGGGTATGGCAGGCCATACGTCTAGGGGTGTGGGTGGCTGTAGAGGACTACCACTATCCCATGTTATGAAATTTCTAGGAGTAGGGGGAGGTACATGAGCCATAGAGAAAAGAATCTTATGAATCAGATATACAGGTAATCTTATTTGGAAGTTTAAGCCTTCAGGTGGAGTAGATAAAGCTCTAGATACTGGGCTCTCACTCCTTACTCTATTGCTCCTTACAGGTGATACAGAGCCTGTAAGTCTTCTCCTCCTAAGAGCCGATGTAGGTAACTGAGAGTATTGGAAGTGACCTCTTGAAGATGCTCTTGTTTGGAATTTGGGCATGAAACTTCCAGTGCCCTTCCTTAGCCCGATTCAAGAAACATTTCTGACTTCTAATCAGGCATTTGGAAAACTTCTTGTCCCACTGGCATGCTAGAAAAAGAACTGTTGATCATCAAAGCTTGTACGTCTCTGACAGTCTTATGGGAAATTCAACAAGTGGGGGACAAATTGTGTCTCATTGAATACCTCTGGGATTTTTATAGAAAGTCGACTCTTCTTTGGGGTTTGGAGATAAGGGGAGAAGGAAATGTAAACATAAAACATAAAAGGCGATGCGCCAAAGCTTTTACAACATTTCAAA
Source organism: Sequoia sempervirens (assembly GCA_007258455.2). Classification (NCBI taxonomy): domain Eukaryota; kingdom Viridiplantae; phylum Streptophyta; class Pinopsida; order Cupressales; family Cupressaceae; genus Sequoia; species Sequoia sempervirens. Next base: position 494,724,191 of record VDFB02000017.1, read on the forward strand.
CCCAAATCATTCCTATGAGTGATATAAATAGATACAGAACGCCACAACCCTTCATTGTTGGAAAGAGAATGAGAAACAAAGGCTAAATTCAAGCATAGTGCAGACTTTCAAATCTTTTCGTAGGCAGTGTTCATTAAGGTTCAATCAAACATAAAGATCTATAATGGGTAACATAACAATATCAAAGAAATCGCATGAACTCTTCCTCCTAATACAACATAGCATGACAAAATAACAACTTTCAAAAAAATAGAGAAGTCCAATGACATAGTCTAGTTTTCCTAAGCTACTACTCTACCATACAAGCATACAACATAGAAATCCTCTACTTAAACTATTCAGATCTAGCTTGCAAGACATAGTGTTTCATTCAAAAGAATAATATAAAGAAAGAAAGCTTGAAAAAGGACATACATGCATAGTCTCAACAAATTCTTGTCAATAATTCATGCTTTAAAATATTAAATGAACTTTGAAATAGAGGTTGGATGCCAATCCAACAATAGTTTAAACATTAATAGATATAACATGCCAAAGTAAAGTAGTTCCACAATTTACTTCTGAAAATAATTCTAAAAACCTTAAGAAAACTAAAGAAAATTTTCTTAACAAAGAAATTGTAACTTGGAATCAAACCCCCCATTGTGTCATTTCCCTTTCTATATAGTCGCCAAAAGAAGAAAACACTGCCTCAGTACAAAAGTAATTGTTGTCAGATGTTGATACTTGATAGCTTGCAATTTGATCGTAGATCTTTGGTTAGGCCGCAACAATATTTTCTCATTAATTCCCAACTACTGCATTAATACCCTTTAGATATTTTATCAAAGATGGAGGCCCATAAACGATCTAATCCTAAAAAAATATAGCAAAAGGATTCTGCTGACCAATCACATCACCTCGAGGCACTGACTCAAAGCTTCCATTCCAAAAACCAAGAAAAGAAAAGGCCATCAAGCTCCGATAGACTCCCAAAAGATATTGTCTCATAAGAGGCGTAGTCCTCCTACAGTGAAGAGATGACACATCATGCAGGCAGAGATCTTATATTTCCCGAAAAATGTTTTGGAGAAAACTTCTGCCATGTTGATGTGTGTCCCAGGCCCTCTTGCGAAAAGAAAATGATAAAATGAAAACCATGCAACTACCACGTGGTGCATTGCCTGTCTTTTTGACCGGCCTTGCATAAACCTGAACATCTTCGAAGCCAAAAATAAAAGAAGCCGAAGAGCAAAAGACTAAGGCAAAGAAAAATGTTTCACATTAAGTAAATAACATTAATTTAATTTAATTTAATTACATCACTAATTAATTCTAATCTCTTCCTTTGATTAATTAAATAAGTTTCCTAAATTTATTTAATTGCGTCATTTAAATTAAATCATATTCTCCTTACATTTAATTAATTCATATTCTCCCACATTTAATTAAATCAATAATATTTATTTAATTAACTATTTTTCCTTACATCATAGGTGCTTCCATAAATTAATTATTCTACTTTCTCATCTAAAGTGACTCCATAAATTAAATAATTCATTTAATTGATTTTGGAATCACGTACACACAACTTCTTCCACAAAGAAATGAATTAATTTTGTAATTAATTATTCTATTTGAGCACATGTCTCCTACATTTTCAATCTAATATCTCATGCATAATTCTCTCCATTCCTGACTAACACTTTCTCTCAGTTCACTCACCTAACTGATCTATCATCTCCTTTTGACTCAAACACTCTTCCAGTTACATTTCTTGACTAATCATTCAAATTGGCTAACTATTCAATCAATCTCTCAATCAAATGTGCTAAATATCTAATCAATCTCATCAATCAAGTCACTTAACTATTCAATTAGATCCTCGCACTTGATCTGGACCATTCAAACACAAATCAATCTTGACCGTTGAATATGTGAAGTTTCTATAAAAGAAGCTTTTGAATTCCATTCACGGGTAATCACAATCTTCAAAATTTTGCTGTCAAAATATTTATAGGCTAATATTGCACACTCACAATCTAAGGGCATTGAAATTTTTCAAAGCAAAGTGGAGAAGAATAATGGAGAGGATTCAAGCAAGCATGGGAATTAGGTGATATGGTTCTTGTTATTGAATTTCTTTTATTGCTTTGCACTTCATTATTGATATGGGGAATCTTAAGCATGATTTAGGCAATTTGTGATTGTTGTCATTGTTATGCTTTCATTGTTCCTGTTTATTTTCCCTTGTCACATATGCAACTTTGATTTTCACTTAAAAATTTCCTTGGGCTATTAAATCTATTTCAAATTTCTAATAGAGATAAATTATAATTGAAAGGGAAAATTTATTTTAAAATTGATGATCATGAAAGCATAATTAGAACACTGATTCAGACTGGTGCCTTAGACCTAGGTAACAGATTCAAGGGAAATGCAATTGAAAATTCATACAACATAATTCAACCTAGTTTTGTAAAAGCTTAGTAACAATGCTTTACAATGATACTATTAGAATCTACAATCAACTCTTCTTAACAATCCATCTATACATCCAAAACATTCAATGTTTCTTACATAGTAGATTAATCTACTCCTTTAATAGAAGCCATAAATGAAACATTCAATTGTATAAAACTTGAAAAGATGAATAAAAGTGATCTTTGATCAATTTGTATTCATAAAGGAGAAAGGAGTATACATTTTAGGAGACAATTGATTGCAAAATTGTCACTGTATATTGATGTATAGAGCTAGTACTATTATACAAAATTAAAAAATTATATTGACATCATTTTCCTATGATTTAACCTAGATCAGACATATACAAACTAGAACATAGATGCTCTACTTCAAAAAAATTCCAAGATCCTTGAAAAAATGGCGTTGAATTCCATTTTATAAAATAATGGAGCAAACAAGATTCAGGCCACAGATAGAAATCTCATATTCATTTGATGATCATGTCCATAGAAAAGGATAAAAACCAAAACTTCCTTGTAGAAGATAGAAGAGACAGCCCACTAGAGGACAAACATTTGTTTGGGTTGTTGAAGGAGATATTCTTTGTAGTTGCAATGATGAGAGAGTGAATGATTACTTAGTAATGCCTTATGAGCATATTCCTTTTGAGAACCTTTGGAGTAGATGTTGAGTAGATCACAAAAGGAAAAAAAGTGCTAAAACTGTAGGGATACATGGAGATATCTGAATGCCAAGTTACCATATGAGTTGGATTTCTTTACAACTTTGACTTGAATGAAAAAATGGCTCATAGTTCAAGCAATTTATTATACTTATCATCCCATACCTTGTATACTCTTTCTGATGGCCATTGGAATGCAAGAATCCTGTCAACATTAGTCATATAATGTACATATCTTGCATCCATAATTACAATGGTTTCCTTGTTGAAATCCTCTAATGCTTGATCTGTATCAATTAATTTGTCCAAGAAATTTTTAAGCAAACTTATGTGAACTTTATTGTTATCACAAATAAAGAAAGACAAAGTAGGAACCTATTCCTTGAACCCAACCTTCCACTCAAGGAACTTCTTCATCTCCCCATTCTCCTTTATAATATAAGATATAATTTTAATCTCAATATTTTCAAAATTTTTGAGTTTAGTTTTTTCCTTTTGTGTTAGGGTGGCCATATATGCCTGCATTTCCCCTACTAATGTAGCCATATTGAAAGTGGGAAAAATGTCACTAGGTGGACTATTCTCATGTGCAGAACCCCTATACATGCCCTACAAAGTTGTAATCCTAGGAACCCATTTATCCATGATATCTTTGAATCTCTCCTAGTCTTTGACCCATTTCCCCTGCTAATTCAACCAAATTGAAAGTAGGAAAAATGTCACTAGCTGGACTATTCTCATGTGTAGAACCCCTATACATGCTCTACAAAGTTGTAATCCTAAGAACCCATTTATCCATGATATCTTTGAATCTCTCCTAGTCCCTTACCACCTTGATAATAGCATCATTTAAATTTGTATAATCTTTGTAGGATTCTTCAACTCTCTTCAAAATTTTGGACATTACATTTCCCAAAATATTAGACACAACATGTTGGATTTCTTGGGTATCCTTTATCTGTTGCTCCAACTCCTTAATCTTCTCTTTAAGCTCTTCATTCTCTTTGACCAAATCCTCTGTAGGTGCTGTTGTGGAGGAGTTTGCTTCTTGTGTGCCAATAGGAATATGTGTTGCTTGGGTTTCTTTCATCTTCAATTTATTATACTCTACAATGAGTGTTATATGGTCTTTCAATAGCTTGTCATACTCTCTCTATAGTTTCTTGGTAGTAGAGACTATTCACTAAACTTAGTAGTATCAACTACTAAAAAGGAAACTTCAAGGGCAGTGGTTTGTGATACCTTCTTTATCACCAAGCCTCCCCTGACATCTTGTGCTACCTCTACAAACTAAGGCTTATTTGTGTTAGGGGCAAGGGTTCAAATTGCAAGGGTTTCTCACTTAGGGTTGATCCCCGGTCTTGACAGTGCTACTTGAGCTTGCTCTTCTAAAGAGAAAACCTCTTCATCATGCCTTCTAATGGTGTCAAATTCTATTGTTGATGCAATGCCCATTTAGGGAGCAATATAAATCCATTTTCTTTGACCATTTTTCTCCCCTTCTCTAGGGTAATGTTCCTTGCATCAAAATTCATTTCTTCCAAAACTTCTTTAGTACTTCCTCATAATTTTCCTTAGGAACACCTTCCTTTTCCTGATCAAGTATCTAACTCTTCTCTTCTTGACTTTATGACCAAAAAAAAAAAATATTTTGACTTTACGAGATTCTTCTTGGTCTTGTCATCTTCAACCTTTTTGAAGGCCGCCTATTTGGCTTTTCTATCACTAGCCTCCTGATCATCCTTGAAATTTCTTAAAACATTCTCATTGAAATAAAGTTTATGCTGGAAGGTTGACCTCTTGATGCTAAGCCTCACTTGATTGATGAAAACTTCTAAATCAAAGGCTCTTATAATTTCTTGGGCCATTTTATACACTTTCAACATTGGATATAGTTGCTCCAATCCTTCCCTAGTAAATGTGAAATTAGAAAAAAACTATGGAGAATAGGAAGAATGGCCCCTTCTTTTCCCCCTTAAAATGGGTTTTATCTGCTTCACTAAGTTGCCACAATCTCCAAAAATGCCACTATGAAGGTACATACTTTGGAAATATATAGGGACCAACTAGGCACCCTTAAACTCTAATGACCATGGAGTTAGTATGGAGATACCGATCTCCCTAATTATGATTAACTCCTAGCTCTGGCTTTCTGTCTTTTGGTCTAAGGAAATCCAAAATTTCCTTGTGCAACATAACCTTTTTAACCCCCAAATGTGCAAGAAGCTTTCTTAAAAATTGATTCTCAAACAAAACAAAATTATATGCATCACAATGCTTATCCCAAACAAGGGTCCAACATTAGATAGTGATAAGACTTCCCTTTCCATCATCCATGTGAATCTACTAGGGCATCATCCCATTTCCCTCTTCCTACATATAGAACATATGGCACAAGAGAGAGTACCATTTGAAATTGATTACCCTACTACTTTTCTTGATTTCCACTAACTTCTTATGGATAACATTAGCAATAAAAGTGGAAAAATCAAATTCAATATTAACAAGTGGGTTCTGAATATCTACAACCATGTACATGAGTGGTATTGATATTTTTGTCTTTGCATCTCCCCCTAAGACTTGGAATAATGCATAGTACACCCTTATGAATTAGTCTTCAATGGTATCTAGATTGAAAGGCCCCATCTCATTTATAGGGATTCTGATAGACCTTCTATCAAAACCCTTCAATCGATACCTAGGGAGCCAATGTACCCTAAAGTTGTTCTTGTCTTGTTGATATTTTTGCTTGAACAAGTCAAAATCAATGGTTTTTTTGGAAGCCAATTTAAAGTTGAAAACCTTAGAGATAAAGCTTTATCAATTCTAATCAACTTTCCTCTATTTGCACCTCTAACAAATCTTACATTTTTATCATAATTTTCTGCAATATGTTTGATAAAATCTACATCCATGATTAGATTAGCGACTACCAATTTCCCTAAGTCGTAAACCCAAGATTTTGAAATGTTTTGGAACCTTAGAATTTCATTTCCATACCAATGTACAAATAGTTCCCATCTGGTGAAAGGCAATTCAACATGACTACACTACTTGACATTATCCACCATACCCAATGCAACACTAGGATCATGGGCTCTGATAGCCTTTCTTGTTGAACTAAGGAGTTAGACAATTAAGTCTTCATTAAATGGCCTTTTAGAAATTGAGGTTTGGTCCTTTAAGCAGCTCATAATTACAATTTAGGTTCAAACTAGGGTTTCTTACTTTCTTAGTCTAGTTCTAGGCTTTTTCAATACTTTCAAATGGTAATTATGCTATACCTACATTATCTATAAACCCTAGGATTATAAATTGGGTAAAATTATAGTTGATTTATGGGTTGGATTATAGCATTTATAGGAAAAAATCACGATGAAGATATGGTAGAATCCATCTTGTCCACCATTACACTTAGTTCAAGCGAGCCATAGCCTCCAGCTATCCATTTTCCAAGTTTGGACGTGAGTTGTTGATTTCTGATGAAGGACAAGATCTAATAGTTATAAATGATTTGAACGATTTGAAAATATTTGGCATATGTTGAAATATTTTTGACCAATAAATTTGATCCATGTGGAGTCGCTTTACATGTCATCAAAGATAGGACCATTGGAAAAGACAAATCAGAAATGTCTGACGTCATCAGAGAAGCCACATGGCAAATTTTCGTGATTTCGTAGCTTGAAAATAAAGGTTCTATGAAGAGCTTGCAGACTCATGAATGAATGAATGAATGAATGGTTTTTAATGACGTCAATGAGACCATCAGTCTATGGGACCAAGCACCGAAACTTTAACCATTTTCAAGTTCTTTTCCATGTCAGTCCTTATATCATAGAATCCTCCTAAGATTGTGCCATGTGTCCACCTTCCACTGCATTTGATAAAACACCTTCAGAAACATTAAGAATAGGCCACGTTTTCCTTTTCCATAGCTCCACAGGCTTCATTTAGTTCTTCTCAGAACATCCGACAGATTCACACAATAACTTTAAAACATGACACCTATCCATATTCCCTTGATTTCATGAACTACTAATTCTCCCTTTATAAACAACCCATGGACTTGTGGAATGCCTTCAAAGTGTGCCATGTGTCACATTTTTGGTCTTCAAAAAGACTTGCAGGACCAAAAACAATGTCTTGATGCCACATGTCGCTTGTTCTATGGTTCCACAAAGCATTTTTGTCTTTGATAACACACACCTTAGAAAATGGCAGAATCCATAAAATGATGACAGTTGTCAACGCTTCTATAGTTCCGTGAAGCATTATTTCCATAATAAAATATTCCTTGCGAACGCGAAATAGGGGAAAAAAGTAGTGGGGACCACATACAAGGGACAAAAAACTTTAGTGATGTTTGAGCACGTGCTTCTAAGACAACCTTAAGTTACCAAGGAACAAAGGGGCTGACAGGTTAATAAAGGGGATACAAACATAGGACCCTAAGGTATTTAAGAATTTATTTAATCAACGGGTCTAATCCCCTGTGTGAATGAAAATCCCCGAGTCTAATCCCCCACTTTGTTTGGGCTGTACATAGAAAAATTAGAAGAGTGGTTGGAAAAGCAGGGAGGTGATGGTGTTCTTTTGGCCACTTTTGTGGTCAAGTTACTGCTATATGCGGATGACCTTACTTTAATGGCAAACTCTGAAAATAGTCTTCAAGAACATTTAAATGCTTTGGAACTTTTTTGTCAAGATGTGGGAATGCAAGTCAACATCAACAAAACCAAGGTCATGATTTTTACATTAAAAAGGGATAGGAAGCAAATAAATTTTGAGTTTGAGGGAAACACTTTATAGGTGGTGAGTAAATACAAATATTTGGGTCTCAATTTTTGCAAAAATCCCAAATGGGAGATTTGTAGGACAAAAAGAATTCAAGGGGGGTGGAAAGCTCTTTACTTTCTCCAAAACAGATGTAGATCGGCTGAGTTATGGGATTGGAAAACAAAGAAGAAGTTATTTGGGCTGCTTGTTACGCTTGTGGTTTTATATGGCTGCGAAGTTTGGGGTTGTAGCACGTCGGCTATGAAGTGGAAACAAATAGAAAGACTCCAAAAGCACTTAATCACAAACAATTTCAAAATAAAAAGTACAGTCTCGTATGAGATTGTTTTGGCTGAAGCGGGTGTCTTCCCAAATAGAAATGGCAGTGATAATTCGTCTATTAGGCTATTTGTCGAGGATAGAGAATATGGGGGAACACCGATGGCCCAAAATTGTGGTGGAAGAAACATTGACTAGAAGGAAGAGCACGTGGATGAAGAAAAATGTCAAGTGGATGGGAAAATGGGGGATCAACATGCAAGAGTGTCCAAACACAAAAGTTGAAATGAAAAAGTATGTAAAAGAGAAATTCAAAAATATCATGTGGTCGAAATAGCTTGGCCGGAAAATAGAACACTATGTTTTGCTGTTTAACCCTACTTTTGATCATGAGCAAAAATTTTACATCGGGGTTGATATAAAGTGGAAGGCTAAAATGCTAATAGCCCAGTTAAGAACTAGCTCACACCGTTTGAGATGTGAAACAAGAAGACCGGAAAATACCCAAAGAGGTGTGGGAGGATAGGATTTGTTGTTTCTCCTCTTTAGGTTTAGTGGAGATAGAGTAGTGGAGACAGAGTGGCACTACATTATGGAATGTAAGGCTTATGAGGACATCCGATACTTCTACTCAGATTTGTTAAAAGTCAAGTCTTTAGTGGCCTTGTTTGAAGAAGAAAAGATTGATAAAACAACAAGTTACTTGATCAAAATTCACAACAGAAGAAACAAAATCAACAAAGAGTTGGAAAACAACATGAAGTAGTTCGGTGGGGTCGGCTATTGTTTTGTTGTTTTGGCTAAAGTGGTCTTTTAGTTTCATTTCGTGGGTCCCATAGATTGGTTGGTCTCGTGGACGTTATTAAAATCAATCAATCAATCAATCAATCGGTAATCTAATAGAAAGGGCTAGTAAAAGCACATAATGAAAGCCCACAAGTTGTAACTTAAAAGCCGAGTAACCGGAATAAGAAGTCAACACAAGAATAAAACAAAAGTGCTATGGTATTGCCTAGACCTAGGCTTTTATGGTTTTTTAGACATAACACGTGCATAAAATAGTATTTTTAGAAAACTCTAGTATGAATAATTACATTTCAAAGCTGAAGATTTAGGGCAATAATTGAGAACCATAAGGATATTGAAAATGCTCCACTAGACTAGTTGCCACTACACCAAAAGCCTAAGCTATCAGTGAGGGTGCCACCAAAGAGGTTAAGGGGTACCAATGAGGGTTGAGGGACTCATGTGATAATAGTTTAACCCCCTTGTTAAGAGGTTCGAATAGACACAATTGACTACAAGATGGAAAGAGCGTCGACAGTGGGAGTCAAACCCTCCCCAACAGAGTCACTAGTTTGTTAACACAAACCAACTAGCACTGCACCAAAATCCTATGTTGTCAATGAGGGCGCCATCAGAGAGGTTAAGGGATGCCGACGAGGGTTGAGGGTCTTGCATGACAATAATAAGTACATGACTTTATTAGCATAAAATTAGCCAAGAAACTAACATTACAAGAAAAGTAAATCAAAGATAGTCAAATGAGGGCAAGAATATTCAAAATTTTAAATATTTGAAGCTCTATATTGATAAAAATGTTTTACATTCAAATTTGCATGCTTTTGATATAGATGGATTGTAAATTGTTCTTGGATATCCTTGGCTAAAATCTTTGGAGACTAAGAAATATTGATATACAAAATAAGTTCATTAGGCTTTGGTACAGAAAGTATAAAGTTAAAATTGAGGTTTTACACACATGTGGACCAAAGAAAAGTTAAGATAGAGCTTCAAGAATCTTCTTAAGGATGCACTATAGAATTAGAGGATAAACAAAAGTAGCAAGACATGGAAAAAAGAGGAAAACATCATTTCCCTTCATTAGCCAACTACACATATGGAAAAAAAAATTGAAGAATAAAAAGGGTTCCACAAATAATAGAGGGTGCAATATATAAAGGCATCCACATCATTGTGAGAGACACGAACTATATATGGAACCATCATGGAGGCATGATACTACATAGAATCAAAAATACCAATCATTATAGATCTACATGGAATCAAAAGAAAAACTACAACAATAATCCACATGACAGATGTAATGGTTATTCAAGGTAGAAAAGGAGGAGCTACTATGATAAAGAATGGAACATGATTGGTGTAGTAAAATATGGATCAAGGATGGGATTAGGTGCCATCAAGATAAAACTACTATGATAATGAATTATAGATAATGAATTATAGATAGTTGAATTGTAGGGCATGAATTATATTTGTAATGTGTTGTAGTGGTCTTACTATTTTGCTTCTTCTCATGTTTTAAGGATGAAACATGTGGAGGGATGACATGTTGCATACCTAGGGATATGATATTATGATGTATATTAGTAAATAGAGATATTGACATTTTTCAAATATCTCTTAAGTTACTTATATTGGGTCATTAATTATATTAGGTAATGTGTAGGTTTACATGGGTTTAGTTGTTAAACCCCCCCACCCTCCCCTCCATTATGTTGTTAGGGGACATCTATATAAAGGAACTAAGTATAATTATAAGGAGATGTGAAAATTATGTTATATGTTCGGTATCTCTTAGAGATATGCTATGGAGTAGCTTTTTCGATGAGTATTTTATGGTTTTCCCCCACCTCAAGGGTTTATTCTATTTAGATGCATATATTGGATATTAAAACATCTTGGCCCACAAACATCTCTCGTTTTATGCATTATCTCTCTTCTACATATGTATATTGCCATTATTATATGTGTGGACCTTATTAAATGCCCTACTTTTGCAAACTACTATATGTAGAACATTATCTTGCCCATTGCAAAAAAAAACTTAAGAAGCCTTTTCTTCTTGCTACTTATTTGCAACTAGGAACAACACAAGGGTAGGGAAAACCCATGTTTGTTTAATAGTTGAAAGAATATTATTAAGGTGTTTGGAACAAAGGGTTCTCAATATGTTTTGATTTTCAACTTCTCTATGGGGAGTTTGTGCAAATTGTGTTCCTTTTCCCTTAGTAACACTTTTCCTTCTTTTATGGTGAATCATATGATTTGTGCTTTTGTGCCTTGATGCCACTTGTCATTTTGAAATTTGGGCTATTTGTGTGAGTTTTTCCTTTTAGCCACCCACACCACTTCCTTTTATCTAAAAAAATGGCCTTTTAGTGATGAACTACCAAATTTCTATTTTTTTGCCACTTAAGCCAATCTACCACTTCATTAGTTTTTAGTCTTCAAGTTAGGTGTCATATGAATCACACTTTTATGCCATCCATAAGACCTTATGCTTTTTTTATTTGCACCTTTATAGTTAGGAGTGGTGAATCATGCTTTTAGACCATTTGTGCCACTTCATCACTTTGTTATCTTGGCCTCTTCTGTGGTAAAATTACACTTTCTCACATTATGTGCCACTTTTCCATTTTAAATGTTAATATTAGTAGACCAAAATAGTGCTTTCATGCTTTGGTTGCCACTATGTCACTTTCACCACTTAGTGCAAAATCACACATTTCAAACCTTCTTGTCACTTTGCCATTTCAATATTAAAATTACACTTTGACACCTTGCATGCCACTTTGTCACTTTTGTCACCTAGTTAGGAATCATGCTTTCTAATCCCTCTTACCATTTTTCTTCCCTTTATTACTTTTTTTTGTTCAAAACTCTATTTTCGCCTCGTATGAAGCATCAAAATTTTCTCATTGTTGGTGACAAGATGAAATTGTTTAGAATTTAAAATAAACAAAAACAAGCACGAGGCATAACGATTTTTCAATGCAGAGCTAGAGAAGAAGATGATTAATACTTTCATACAAACATATGATTCACTAAAAAAGAATTGTATAGGTACAACAAAGGTTAGGGAGAAAGAGCAAGCGAACAAGAACCAAAGAACAAGAATGAGGGAGTGGGAATTAGAGAGTGAGTGCAAACAAGTGAATAAGGAATATGAAGCAAGAACAAGGGAACAAAGAACATGAAGTTAAAGTGAGTGAACGAGTGAATAAGAAATAAAAGACCAAGGCCAAGGCAGTGAAGAGTTTGGATTGAGAGTAAGGGAACTAGTGGATGAAAACTAAGAAGTGAGCAAGGGACTAAGATATAAAGAGAAATAATAAGGGAGCAAGGAACGAGGAGTTGGAATGAGGGAACAAGGGAGCAAGGCCCAAGAAAAAAGAAAGCAAGTGAAAAGAGAATGAGAGTGAAAGTGACATTGATGAAGAGATGATATCATCTCCATCCCAATCCAAAATGGAGAGTTACAATGAAATTGCAAAAGAAACCCATAGATGTTGGAATATTATATGTGTAATCATGAGATGCCAATACTTGTTCCGCAAAAAGAATCCTAGCTAAGCACCTCAAAGGCAAGCTTTATAATTTTGATAACTCTCAAAACCATTTAACACACAATGCAAGGTCTCACTACCAAATAATATCTTCTCATAGCATAAAACTAAAATATTTTTGCATTTTTGCACAATTACAAACTTTTGGTAGGTTATAATTTTGATGACTCTCCAAACCATTTGACACACAATGCAAGGTCTCACTACCAAGTAATATCTTCTCATAACATAAAACTAAAATATTTTTGTGTTTTTGCACAATTACAAACTTTTGGTAGGGTCAATCTCCCGCTTTCACAATTGTGGATTTGAGATATGTAACCAAATTTTAATGTTTTGTAGCCATGTCAATAAAGAATTGAACAGACAAATTTTGACATATTTAATAAACAAATGGAATGTATGAAGCTTAACGTGTTTCTCAATAATTATAATGGTATCCAAAATGAATTCAAACAAAAGAGTCACTATCGTCATCTTAAAATTAGGAGACATGCATTGTATATTTTATATGCTTAATCATTCCAAACATCAGAAGATTCGAATCTGTCTCAGACGAAAGTCTTCTCAAAGATTTATGAATAGGTTACAAACAACATAGGGTTTAAGATCTTCCTGTAATATTTACCAAAGCAAGCATATCAGACCTGCTTTATCCATAATAACTTTCTTTGAATTTTATTGAAAATAAATATCACCAACAATTACATCTGAGCTTTTTCAGGAGAATTAGAGTACTGGTCAAAACAATGACATGAGACTTTTAATTAGGAAATTTATGTAGTAATTTGAACTTACAAAGCTTCGATCTACATCTACTATGCATTTGCCATAGAATGGCAAAACCATTGTCGTGAGCACTATCTACCTAAAAGAAGGTAGGATGAGTTATACTGGTTTTTAGCAGTCTTCAGGGAACGAAAGATTTGCAGATGAGAGAAGATGTGAATCAGGTTTTAACCCCCGAGTCTCACCAATTCAAAATTTAAAAGAAATATCATGAGAGAATTGTAAATCAAATATTGGTAATATCTCGATAGATTCTCCAAGTTTTTGGGATGGGAAGATGCCCGTACATGGGGATGGCAAAAGCTTTCTCAAATTATAAGGAGAGCAGGGGAAATGGTTATAAAAACAACTTAAACAAACAAAAAGCAGCTGGAATTTTAATAAGAAAATAGAATGTGCTTAATTTGCAATGACAAACTTCACTCTTTTAAATCTTAAGGCTTTTCTTAAAAAATTCCTTAAAGCTTTTTTATTTTTAGGGTCAAATGGAGCAGACTGTACAGTTCTGGAGAAGGGGGTGCCCCCTCCAATCCCCAAGTCCCTGGGACATTAGGGGCATCAGTTGGACCATAAATTTGGTATTTCTTTTTATTATCTTAAAATCTGAAATTGGACTACACTGTGCACTCATTGCTCAACAACTATTGATTGTGGAGTACCCCTTTTCCTACTAATCAATAAACTATTCAAAGCTAAATTAATTAACAAGCAAAATGATTTGATCATATGGGACTAAAGTTTCCCTTACTAATATCGTTACTACTGGTGTGGGATGCTGTGACAGTAAAAATGGTCGTTTGTTATTCCTCTTTGAGAGCTCTTGTTGGACACATAAACAGTGTCAGTAGAATCAAGCTTCCATAAAGCAGAAAGAGAAAATCCACATCTGGTCGATCTCTGCAAACCTATGTTACACCAAGTTTCCAGGACAGGGGGACAGTGGGACGGCGGGATGAGTTTTGGGGACGGCAATTTTTTGAGGGGATTTTAGGGGACGGGGGGATGGCTGTATATATATATATATATAGAGAGAGAGAGAGAGAGAGAGAGATTTTAAAAATATAGGGAAATTTCAAATATTCATATGAGTAATGATAATCATAACAATGAACATTCATAAAGTTGCAAATATAATCACCAATCATATTGACATATGCATCATAGAATTGAATTATCGAACAAATTAATACTATAGCTACCTAATTGCTTCCATGGACCATAATTCATGTCAAATAGTCAATGTGCATATGATATAAAATAATAAAATGCCCAAAAGGCTACAAGTTTGTACTACAAATCAAAATGTCAAAATGACAGTCACAAGTGTCCAAAACATAGTAATAGAAAGTATGATGGCTGCCGCTACTCGGCATCTGCCAACATCGCATCAAAATCAGACTTAGAGTCTGAGTCGCTATCACTGTGAGGGGCTGGCTCATCTAATGGAACTCCAGCCAGTCCCTCCTGCCTCTTCTCCTCCTCATCAATTTGTGCGACGTCCTCTGGATCAATATCCCATCGTAATGCTGGAGTTTGTCTATACTCAAGAGTCTGACGAACCTGGAGTCGCAAAGCACTATGCACAACCACTAATTTTTCTACCCGTCTAGAGGTTAGCCTATTCCTCTTGATAGAGTGAATAAAGTTGTATGTTGACCAATTCCTCTCTGCAGCAGAGGAACTAGCAACCTGTGAGAGGAGACAAAAACTAAATTAGTAATTTTTCTAATTAGGACATTGAATTTAAATTATGATTATATATATGTTCAAATTTCAACACTAAACTAAATCAAATTATGTTAATCTAATGTATTACCTGTGAAAGGAGGCGAACAACAAGTGTCCTCAATTGTGGTGCATCCTTCCCATGCCATGACCACCATCCAATAGGATCCCTTTGAGCTACTGTAGTTCTATCTACCCTGGCCTCTGGTTTGCCGAATGTTGGACCACGGAGATTGACAAAGTCAGTGAACTGTGTACAAACTAGACTGGTCTCCTCAATTGAATATATTTTTGCAAGGGCCCTCATAAACCCTTCTTTCACCTCATCATCATCACAAGGAGGCATCCTACCAGGTCTAGGTACATACCATTTGGGATTAAGAGCAAAGGCTGCCATATGAAGTAGGGTGTTCATAGTGTTCCACCGCCACGTCACAATGTGCCTAATTTTTTGCTCATATAATCCCGAATTAGGATCCCTATCAGAAATTGCTTTCTTCATTTTTCCAAGCATGGAGTCAAAAGTTTCATAAATCTCTCAAAGACTTGGAGAGTTTGTATCAGCATATCTAATGACATCCACAACTGGTGAAATGATAAAACAAATATATCTGCAAACAAAAATTTGAAAAAAGACAAGTTAGAACTTAAAAAATAAAAAAATAATAAAATCATATATATATTTTTTATAAAATCAGCAATCAATAACAATTTTTTACCTCACATTGGACCACCAATTATCATCAAGAATTTTTTGTTTGATGCTTCTCCCTTTTACAGTGCTTGCCATAGACCATCTATTCCACTCTGAATTAACCATCATCAACTGTAGAGCCTTCTGTACCTCAAACATCCTCTCTAACAAAATAAAGTAGCTGGCATACCTTGTTGCTACAGGCTTGAGAAATTCCTTCTTTGAAAATGTCATAAAGAGGGCAAGTGAGGTGTGATGGTTGCAAACAAATATCTGAATGTCTTTAGCCTCTACAACCACCTGGTGCACTCAATCTATCTTCCCTATGTCTTTCAATGCGTTGTTCAACATAGGAACACAACAAGGGGTCCAAAAGATGTGCTTGTAAGCACTCTCAACCATCAAACCTGCTAATTTGCACACACGTGTTGAATCAGTAACCACTTGCACAACATTGGCTGCCCCAACCTCCTCTATAGCCTCTTTCAACATATTAAATTGGAATTTTACATCCTTGCGCTTCCCAAAACAATCAACAACTCTAAGGAAATATGAACCAGCTGAACATGTGACTATGATGTTTATAAGTGGTCATTGTTTAATATTGGTCCACCCGTCCATGATAATAGAGCAGCCTGCTCTAATCCAACACTGTCTTATGTCCTCCATCACCACACTCACCTTAGAATATTCTTTGTCAAGGAGTGTAGTGCGTAATTTATTTTCTCCAGGGGAACGAATGAGGTACCAACAATTGCCACATCTCTAAACATTTGTTTGAAGTATGAAGAATGTGCTACATGGAATGGGATGGCACGGGCATAGAAAAATTTGGCAATGGAAGACTCTGCCACACCTCGTGCTTGCACATTGAACATACTTGCAACTGTATTTTGCTGCTCACGAGAAGTAGCAGCCTTCCTCTTCCCTCTTGTGGAAATATGAACATCACCCGCACCACTACTACCACTACCAACACTAGGACTACCAAGCATGGAGGGCATAGGTGAGGTTGAATGTGCGGATTGAGTTTGCATGTGCTGATCCATAGGCCTTCCTTCGGCCTCCATGTGCAATCTATAACACTCTATCCTCTCAAAATCTTTTATTTCTGTACAACCCTTGACCCCATGGCCTCCAAAACCCAATAGATGAGAATAGACTCTTGTATAGCTCCCATAATATTTATCTTTGCAAATATGACATAACCACAATCTACTACCCCCGGTGTTTTTCCCTTTGCCTTGGTCTATACGTGATGCTAGTTGAAGAAGATTTTTTTAGGATTAAAAGAGCCTTTTGCATATTTTTTCAAATTTTCAGAAGGGATATCAAATGGGTTTGTTTGAGGCTGCTCCTTATGAATTGATTGGGTTTCTTGCCCCCTCTCAACATGCCCACTATCTTCACTCTGCTGCTCATTTTGTTTTGTTTTGGTTTTTGCAAACTGAAAATAAAAAAAATATACAAAAAATCATACATTTTATCATTTTAACTTAGAAAAAAATGGAAAAAAATGAAAGATAATGGAAGAACAACTTACCTCTTTCACTTCTCTTGCTGGTTGCTGCCTTAATGCTCTCCTTTTTTCCTCCTAAATGCTGGTTTTTGTTTTCCAACAGCTCCTCCAAACTCTCCTATTTCTTTTCTCACTTTTGCTCTTGGCTGCAATTTTTTTTGGTAAGTTAAAATGAGGTCAAATGAAGGTAAAAGATATTTTAAGTGGCCATATTAGGGTTGGGAGGGCGTGGGGTCCACAAAGGAAAAGAATAAAAAAAAGAAAATTTAAAAAAACCTTTTTTTTGTGTGTTTAAAATGCTGCTGGGTAAAGGGGGACAGCCAGCCGTCCCCGGGACAGTCGAGGGATGGCTAGGCGTCCCCTATCCGTCCCCTGGATGGCTGGCCGTCCCTCTTCTGTTCTGGGACGTTTCCTTCAATCGGGGATGTCCCCAAATTTTGGGGACTTTTCCCCAGGCATCCCCCGTCCCCGAAATGTTGCCGGGACGGGAACGGGGGGCAAAAACCAAGGGGACGCGTCCCCGTGTTTCCCTGCTGCAAACTGTTATAAAAATCAGATGCTGTAAAGGATGATGTCTAATGTAAAGTGATTTTTTCTCCCTCATTTTCAGAATTTTCCTCTAGCATTCCATCAGATCTTTCCTAAGAGGCTTAATACCATACTCCATTTTGTAATGTGTTTTATAATAAATTTATACATCAGATCATGTTCACTGCTAATAATACATGTCTACAACGAAGAAATTATTGCACACTGGACCACCAAACAACATTCTCTGCTTAGTATCTCAGACCATAGTTATGCCCTGACTCATGGCCACGGAAGCTGACAAAATTTTAAGCTTGTCATGCAAGCTTATGGTCGTCAAAATTGACCTCACTGCAATTGGGTGGAGCAATCACATAAGTGCAAACCCTTTTGCCAAATATCCAGAGTGAGGCCACCAACTTTTAACGGTTGTCATCTTGGGTGATTCCTCTTGTGAGTAGGTTTAGTTCCCAGGTCACCAGAAGCCTGGACTTTGGATACCTGTGTACTCCTATTGAAAAAATTCTTTAGTTGAGCTCCGAAATTGGGTGTCAAAATATGAGTGAACTGGCTATTGAGATCCAAACCTCGGTAGCTCAAAATATAGATTACCATCGCAAATAATCGACAGAAGAACATTGGTGTTGCAAATGAGATAAACATTTTTTGCGGGTCTCTCAATTTTTTTTGCTTTAATGTTTTGAAGGTGAAATTCTGGTCTTCGTGCCCACTACTCTGTGCTAATCCGTAGAGGATTCAATGACATGACTTGAGAAATCTAAAGCAATTGACAATTCCTAACTGTATGCACTGAGGATGAATTCCTGCTCTTCATCCACATCACGAAGCAGGTCTTGGTGGTTTGGCACATACCCTGCCACTTTCAATTGACCATGCAAGGTCTCCAACATTCTGCATATTTTTTTCCATTCAGGATGAGATCTATCTCCATGGACAAACGAATGAACTCTGTTCTTGACTTCAATCCAGCTGCATCCCGGATTCTTCTTCAATCCTTTGTCTCTCATCATTGTTCTCATCTTCGCTACACCATCCCATCGGCCGGCTTCCGCATAGATGTGTGACATTAGTACATAATAACTAGCATTTCCAGGGTCTAACTGAAAAAGGTGTTCTGCTGCATATTCTCCTAAGTTAACATTACAATGTATTCTGCATGCACCAAGCAAGGCTCCCCATACACCAAAACTAGGTTCGACGGGCATTGTCTTAATAACATTGTACGCCTCATCCAGATGTCCAGAACGGCCAAAAAGGTCAACCATGCATGCATAGTGCTCCGCTCTGGGTGTGATTTGATAATCTCTAGTCATGCTATCAAAAAAATTGCAGCCTTCATCCACTAAACCTGCATGACCGCAAGTGGACAGAACAGCCATGAAAGTAATATCATCAGGCTTCACACCTGCTTGTTCCATTTGATGGAACAGTGTCAGGGCATCTTCTGCATTGCCATGCATGCCATATCCCAAAATAATCGCATTCCACGACACTGCATCTCTTCTAAACATTTTGTCAAATACTCGGCGTGCAATATCTATGCTCCCACATTTAGCATACATGCTTATGAGAGAACTTTCCACAAAATCGTCTATCATGATGTCACTTTTGATTAGATATCCATGAATCTCTTTGCCTTGTTGAAGAGCTGCCAAGTGGGCGCATGATGAAAGGATGCTAGCAAAGGAGACGGCATTAGGTTTGACACCTGAAAATTGCATCTGACGAAAGAGTGCCAAAGCAGTATCACCATGTCCTCCTTGAGTATATCCCAAAATCAATGCACTCCAAGAAACTACATCTCTGTCTCTTACAGGTATCTCCTCGAAAACTTTGTGTGCACAGTTTGTACGCCCACACTTGACATACATGTCTATAAGTGCGCTGCAGACATACAAATTCGACTCTAGTCCTCTTTTGATAACATAATCATGAATTACTTGGCCTCCTCTCCAAGCCTTTAAATGGCCGAATGCAGGCAAAACACTTGAGATGGTAAGCGGGTTTGGTTTCATTCCATCACACTGCATCTGGCGAAAGAATTTCAACGCTTCATCAGCATTTCCATTCTGGGCACACCCTGCGATTATAGCAGTCCACAAGACTACATCTCTTTGAGACATGCTGTCAAACACCTGGCATGCATCCTCCAAATTACCGCATTTTGCATACATATCTATCAGAGAACACGATACATAATTATCCGCTCCAAATCCACACTTGATTACAACGCTATGGATTTCCTTACCGTGATCCAGGGCCTCCAACCGTGTGCACGCAGGCAGAATGCTGGACACAGTGACAACACAAGGCTTCACATCTGCAATCTGCATCATTTTACCAAATAGTTCCAAAGCCTCCTTGGCGAACCCATTCTGGACACACCCAGCAATCATGGCAGTCCAGGAGACGACATTTCTTTGAGGCATTTTATCAAACACTTGACGTGCAACCTCAACATTACCACATTTAAGATACATATCAACGATTGCAGTCCCTACAAAAATATTATCTTCAAATCCAAATCTCACAACCTTATCATGGATATCCTTACCCTGTTGCAGAGCTCCTAGGCCAGCACACGCCTTAAGAACAATCGGAAAAGTCATGTTATCAGGCACAATACCCGCAGTTTGCATTTGGTTATAAATCTCAATGGCTTCCTCCAAATGCCCACTTTCAACACATGCTCTGATCATAGCATTCCAAGAAACATAATTTCTTTCGGGTATTTTGTTAAACACCAGGAATGCATCCACAAGGCTTCCGCAACTGGCATAATAATTCAGAAGCTTACTTCCCCAGAAATCATTCTGCTCAATTCCTGTGATGAGCATGTGGGCATGAAGCTGCCTGCATTCTGTCAGGCTTTTAGTGTTCATACAGGCCTGCGGCATATTCCTGTAGGTGGTGATAGTATTAGACTCTTTTTGGGTACATTGATGAATAAGTCTATCCATCCACTTCATCTTGTTGTGAGCCATAGTGTTTCAGTAAAACAGCAAGATCATCCATGAAGTATTCTACGCTCAGTTTCTGTATATGTGCTCTTCTGTATTTTTTAAGATTTTAGGTAAACGTGGTATGTTGAATTAGTTTTCTCCCAAATAGCTATTTTTCATGTTTCTTTCTTTTCAAAATCTCATCTTCCATGAGCATTCTGCGATAGAACATGGTAAGAAATTTCAGTTTGAATTAGTTGTTAAGTCTACTTTCAGTAAGGGCTGATCCTCCGAGTTGAACTGTAGGCTACTTTTTTTTTGTAGATCTAGGGGAGAGGACATGTTTCAATAGTTGTGATAGTATTTGTTTATATAATGTCTAATATTTTTATTAATATTGGATCAATAGTTGTGACATTAAAGTTGTTAGTGTTGATGATGACTACCCATAATTAAACAAAATGTATTTCTTTGATCTAAAAAGCAACTAATCATGCGATTTCATATCAGCGCTCAATAAAACATGTTGTGAATGCACAATTATTGTTCTCACTTTTTTTGGACCTTTTTGGACACCTTGACAAAAAGCATGCTGATGTGGCATCATATTTGATGATGTGGCCCTAAAACCTTAGTTATGAGTAGGGACTTGCCAAGTAAGCTGCTGTAAAAAATTGGGAGTGATTTGAAATTTCCATGTAGAATAATTAGAAGCGCGAAGCTAGGGTGCTCAACTAGTGGGTCATCTCTCCTATATAGATCGCATAGTTCCTATATATTTTAGGTATTCAATAATAAATGATTGTTTGTGGCAATTGTGAGGTTTATTATTAGATCTTTTTGTTTTATATGAGAGAAGAAGATTATGTTTAGCTTTTGGTGGTGGGATTGGTGCTTGCTTAGATTTTTGACTAGTTTTTTTTAGTGGTTCTTATTATTTCTCTTATTTGTGTTGCTACTAAAGATAAACAAGATGATGATAAAAATGGTAATGATGGTCGAGACCCTCCTATGGACACTTTAGACCTTGTTGATGTATGAGGCAAGATGAATGATTGGGACCCACCTCCTCCTCCCTTTACTATTGCTCTCACCGCCCAACAATCATTTATTATTGCGTTGTTGCTTTTTGTTCTAGGTTGTAGCCCCGTTTAGACTCTTGGTGTGTGACTATTTCCACCCACTTTTTTATTGAATACATGTAAAATTATTTTTTAATTAGCATTATGCATTATTTATCAAAAAATGTGTTGTAACTTGTTATTGGATATTTTAATTAATGAATAATGTTTTAGGTAAAATTATTTTCATTTACCATTTGTGTTCTACAAATGAAGAGAATGAATAGTGTTTTATCATTTGCATGAAATTATTTACATGAACAAAAGAGTTGAACAATAGTTTGTAGGTAATTTGCATGTGATAATTTTTTGAAGAGAAATCTATAAGCTAGTGCATTCTTGGCATCTCAGGTGGTGTAGCATCATAGATCTTTTGGAAGAGAATAATATTTGAAGATAATCATTGCATGTGTACAATCCTTTTCAAATACATTGTCTATAATTTTTCACATATGTTAGAGGGTTAATAATTTCTTATTATTACTTTTAGTCATTCTACACATAGTGTAAAGGGAATGATGTTTTGATTAATCTATTTCAATAATATGTTGCTTTATCATAACCAACTTGTTCATTAATACATACAATTATACAATCATGTGTAAAACTATATTCACTGAAGCATCACATACAAACTCATTTACAAACAATATTAAACTATCCCATAAATTCATTCAAACATTACATGTAAACCAAATCAAATTCAAAACACATGAAGGTAAATTATATAGATATTTAATGAAAAGAAAAGAATTAAATCCTACATAGATCACTAATCTAGCTCCCATATTATTATATATATTTAGATACTTAAATTTAGAAAATTGGAAACACAAAACATAATTTATGGAAGTTGAAGAACACAAAATATTTTTCAGCTTCCATGTTGTCGTAAGGGGGAATGAAGCATATGGAAAATAAATGAATTTAACTAATTCAAACAAGATTAAGAATCCATAAACCCATTACTCATGAAGTGAAGCTCTAAACTAATGAAATCAAATAATGAAATCCTAAGATCACACAATGAATTCAAAACTAAAAAGCATATACCATTCAATGTCAAATTGTATTTGCATTTGATGTTGAATTGTGTTTTTGTATCAATGCAAAGCGTCCATTATGTGTTGCAAAAGCTTCAATGTGTGTGTAATGTCTAACTAGAATGTGATGATAACTCGTAACGTGCTCCAGATGTAATTGTGCAGTGCTTCGCTATGTAAATTTTAGATGATTTGTGAGAGGGTTGAAGAGTGTTTTATAGATTTTACATTTCAAGATGAATGATCCAGATTTCATAGTAAAAGATCTTGATCAATGGTTCAAAATCATTGAGAGGAATTAGATTGAAAGAATTAGTGGTTTTAGATTGCATAATTTGTGTGATTGATGAAATCAAGTTGAGCATTTAGTGGAATTGATGAAATAGATTGAGAGGTTAGTGGGATTGAAGAATAGATGAATCAATTAGCCAATTAGAGTGAGCAATCGGTGCTCGTGATTTGCTCAATCACAAAAGGGGTGAAGATAATTAATTAATTAGTATTTTTGAGTTGAACGTGCAAATCATGTTTGACTTTAACAAATAAAGTTATGTTTGTTTGTTGACTATATTTGAATGATGTTGAATAATTAATTTAATTATTCTGATTTAGAAAGGGGAAAGTGAATTAATTAAACTATTAAGTAATAATAATTTAATTGTTTTAGGAGAATAGGGTTTATTAGCGATATAATTAAATAATTTACATTATTTAATTAATCAAGAGGAATAAAGTTAGATAAATCATGAAATAGTGAATTAATTAAATAATTTAGGATTATTCAATTAATAGAGGAAATTAGGGTTTTTGATGTAAATGATGTGAAATGCGATGATATTAAATGATAATGATGTCAATGATGAAAAAATGTCATTCAGGATGTGTGATAAGTGTTAGGTCATTTTTACATGTCTACATTTTCCCCCTCTTTGAGACAAAGTACTGGTTGCTTTGTTTCAAAGAATTTGATGTTAAGATCAAAATTGAAAAAAAATTATATGCCCTACTATGCCTTGATGATCAACAAAAAGATAATACGATGTCGGGAAACCTCTTGAACCTCCTCAAGAGGTTGGAAAAAAGAAGTTATTTTCCGGTCGAGCTCACGATAATGTTTCATTATAGTTCATATGTGTATAGGACAAAAAATTAGGCCATAGGGCCTTCATTTATAGCTTAGATGTTCTTGAGAGCTCCTAATTTTGACCTAGGAGGGTTTCTAAGGTAAAAAAATAGGGTTTAGGGGGGTTTAAATGGTAAATTAGGTTGAAATTACCCCTCATTTGCACTCCTTGATTTGAAAATTTCTTGCCTCTAGAGATTTTGTGAGATTTTCTTATGAAAAAAATGATTCGTGATGCCTCGAGTTCCGAGAGTTCCACACAGGTCGAAGGTAGTTAGAGTATATCAATGGCTAGTTGGTGTAGGGGCTCTGGTACGTATGCCTTTAATTTTCACTTTTGTACGTTTTCTTCTTCGTAATTAATGTCTAAACCTCTTTCTAGGCAATAGCAATTTTTTTGCTAGTTTTTCGCTATTGGCACGATAATTGGAAGGCCGCTATTGCAATTTTTTCGCACTATTGAGAATATTTAGCGCTATTGCTTAGGGCATGTGCGTTGTTGCCAAAATTTGGAACTTTTAAAAATTATTAACGCTTTTGATAAATTTGGGTGCTATTGACAAATATGCGCGCTATTGAGAAATTTTTGCACTATTAAAAAATTTGGGTGCTATTGCCAAAAATTTGGGAGCTATTGAAAAAAGTGCTCGCAATTGCCTAGAAAAAGTTCACTTTTGATTCAAAACAATTGATTTGCAATTTTTAGTTTTAGTTTGAAGTTCCCGAAAGTCTTGATGTTGTGTGTTAAATGATTGTAGGTTGTCTGTAATTCATTGTCTATGCAAGAGTGATGTCCTTAGTTGATGGATGGGTTGACCAATTTTGATCATCCATAAAGAGACTTTCTTGATGTTGTGGGTTTACATTATATCACTCACTTGTTGTTGCTTAGGGCTCATCGAGCCATGATGACTGCATTGGTGGAGAGGTGGCACTTTTAGACATCTTCGTTTCATTTGCCTACTAGGAGTGCACCATTACTTTGGAGGATGTCTAGGGGATTCTTATGATCCCTATTTGTGGTGAGCTCATTGAATATGACATTCGATAGGGTACTTTAGCGATGTAGAGACTATTGGGTGTGGAGAAATTGTAGGTCATTGATTCAGAGATTGATTTCAGGTCTCTCGGTGATGGTGTCAATCCTATGGTTCTTGTTTTGGAAGGTATCATCACTGGATATCTGATGCCCAATAGGAGGGCTAAGAGGTTCCCTGTCTGTTGGGGAATTGTTATCGAGTAGATGATGGAGGAGGCCACTATATATGCTTAGGGTCAATGTGTGTTGGCCCACTTGTACAAAGATATGTATGAGGTCGTGTACTGAGCTGGTAGTAGTATATCCGTTGGAGCCAGTTTATTACATTTTTGGGCTTGGGAGAGTATTGCCATCACTAGACCAGAGGGGATGTAGGACAGGGATGCGTATTATCCTTATACTTATTAGTACCACGATCTTCATTATACTCAGCCTAACAGACTGTCTTTTTGGAGGGTAGTTTTTGATGATATTGTAGATTTCACATGGCACCCATACAGGGATTACAAGGCATGGCCAGATGATTAAGATCAATTGGTCTACTATAAGAAAACTCATTTCTTGATTAGTCGTTCAAATCTCTTGCTTGAGAGATATTTACTAGAGAGGGTATTGAGACAATTCAGTGAGCACCAGTCTCAACCTATTGGACACACTACCTTAGAGGAGTCTACTTGGGGGCTCGTGAGGATTCTGACGCGACAGGGGCAACATTTAGGGCATTGAGACATCTTCCATGGGGTTGGGAAGTTGGTCCAATGGATCTTAGGATGACTCATGATTTTGATGGTTGGTGGGCCCATCATAGACCTATGAGATTGATTATGCCTCTAGGAGGTACAGTTTTGGGTATACACAAAGGAGGTTATGTTGGTCATTGAGAGGATCAACGTCTCAAGATTTCCCATGAGTAGCTACAACATGTATAGGGTTAGTAGGATTAGCAACATGATGGCTAGCAACATTAGTAGTTCCAGGTACCAGAGGCTCCTTAAGGTCGTCCCCCTCAGAGGGATTGTCAGTTCAACTAGCACAAATGACAACAAATAGAGATGCAGTTAGAGTAGAGTATGATGTTGATATTGTGTGGAAACAGGCCGTTAAGGAAAAGGTTTTGATCATGATGGGAGAGCGAGATACATTCAAAGTAGAGCAAGATACTCTTCGTCAGGAGAGAGATTTGCTAAGATAGGAGTTGGTTGTCTAGAGGTAGCACAAACTTACCGTAGAGATATCTGTAGCTTCTTCTATTCCCCTCACTCAATATTAGGTTGAGAGGGATCAGTTATTATAGAGATGTACATACTACCATACACTCTATGAGGCATTTAATCCTAGAGCTTAGAGGTGTCCACATTTTGGAGAGCTGAGTACCCAAACAGGTGTAGAGTCTGGTGGTCAGTTAAAGTCAGGTAGCTTGAGCAGCCTCTAGTTGGTCCATATCCCTCTCTACATCAGAGCCAGAATGGATACCCTCCCCAAGATGGTTACCAAGGTTGAGTGTTTTTTATGATCTTTCATAAATATTGCATCAAAGACTTATGTAGACCTATTTTTGTATATATATTCATCGTCCCAGCTGAGGTTTCACACACACACATATATATATATACATATATATATATATATATATATATTTTGATTTCCTTTGATGTTGCATCACACATGACATTTTTTGATGAAATTATTCATTGTTTATGATATATATGATATATATCATGGTTTGATTCGGCTTTATGATGTGTTATGAGATGCTTTTGTATTTTTTTGATGTATGCATATGATATGGATGAATGTATGATTTATATATGATGATTTATTACATATATGATGAATATATGATCCATGTTGGATGGGGATATCCTACATATGTGATGGATGATTATACATGACGTGTGATGTTTTCTTGTTTTATTATGGTCATGATATGTATTGATGAATTGGTGGATGCAGGATGAATGTGGTACTAGTGATATTGTGTTGCAAGATGGAGTTGTTAGTTAGAAGAAGTGTTTGATGATTTAGAGATGAATAGAAATTTGATGTTGTTAGTTACTGATGAGTTTTTCTTTTGATTTCATAGACCTAGGCTTTGTATCATTTAGCAATACTTTTTGATGTAGGAAACAAAAATGATGCGCCAAGTTATTAATAGCCAAGGTGGTGCTGTATCTATTGAGTGGACTTTGACTCGGCACACAAAGAATATTCTTGCTCATACTAGACATACAAAAACCCTATTAGAGTATATAGTAGAGTTGTGTTTGAAACTTTTGGACCAGTTACACATAGAGGTATTAGATACCTAACATGCAATCGCTACACAAATTTTCTCAAAACAACTTCCATATACAAAAAAAAAGCAAGTATTCATCGTGGTAGTGTTGTTTGGTCAAATGAGCACAACAATAGTAAATTTTTTTTACTATTCTGCCCTCCTAAAAGAGAAAGAATAACACATGGATATCTAACTCCCAAGGTCTTGGTAATCGGTTCTCGACTGTAATGATTTCACTCAATGGTTGATGTGAACTATAATGTTCAAGGGGCCTACTGGTGTTGAGCTTCTGGATTGTTCTAAGATCAAACATAAATTTAAACCTACTTTAACTGGTGGTTTTAAAGAAATAGAAAAATATAGATCAAAGCTTGTGAACTGAAGAGAATGTTAATTCATCCAACTTAATCAAACTTGTTACCTCTCAAGGAATCCCTAACTAAAACTGCAGAACAAAACTAACTTGTGATTAACACACAATTTCATTCATTCACAGTGCTAATTTCAACAACAGTTTGCAAATCACCATTTAAGCTAAACATAAGATAAAATTTCATTCCCTAAAAGCTTTTCAAATCAAATAATTAACCCAAGATAAATACCATTCTAGAACACAATATGAAGTAGATTTAAATCTGGTTGCTTCTACTATTGGTGAAATAGATAAACAACATTTACAAATCTGGCACAATCAACAGTGTACAAAAAACCCATGTCTTCAAATTATCTCCATCTATACTAAGAAGATCTGGAAGATACATCACCTCCTTCTGCTGAACTTAACTCCTACTCTATTTCTACTCTTAAGTTTCTCTACCTTCTAACCTTAGCTAAGAAGACAAAAAAGAAGATCCCATTACAAAGAAACAAGATGCAGTTATGTCTCCTCTATCTTTCAGAAAATTCCTACTGTTCAAAAATCTATACCTTTGTGTATCTCTTTTTCTTCTACTCCTTACTCTGCTTCTCTCTCTACTAGACCCTGTTGTTTTTTCTTAAAGAGGCCAAAAGTGCCATATATAAAACGTGCCAAAAAGAATGTGTTGGCCCCTATTTTTAGGGTTTACAAAAATATCTCGCTTCAGAAGGGTTAGCCCTCAGATATTTTGGAATAAAGTTAATGATGCATTAAATGTTCATACCCTGCCCATGTTGGTGAAAGATCACTCTAGGGGTGGCCTTTCAGATCTTTTACAACCATCGCATTAACTTCTGGCCCCCGTGTCCACCTTCGAAATTCCATCAGAGCTGCTTTGAATGTTCTGCAACATTATCATAAATGTCGAACTACCTTTTCCAGTAGACATCATAGTTGTCACTGAGACTCGTGGCCCCTTCTTCCTTTCAACTTTCTTCTTGCTTTAGATCTTCCTGCAAGTTGACCCCCCTTGAGTAACAACATTATATTTTCCTATTTAGATCCTTACAGATGAACACCACTGACTACCAAACCGATTCATCATCTTTGATCACAGAGTAGATCCATACCGCTCACATTCTATTGATCTTCTTCACATGACGGTCACAACGGTCAAGCTGCCAATGGTTCACCTTCAACTTCCTCTGATTGGTGGAACACATACCACGTAGGATCTTTAGGCGGTCAAAATTTATTCAAATAGAATCACATGTTAGTGAGACACTAGCCGTGTCTCCCCGATGTGATTATACTCCACATCAGCGATCGACGTAGCTTACATATGTCGGCAAGAGGTCACAACGAGCTATAAAAGTTATATCGATATCCCAAAATTGTTGCCCAGACTATCGCTATCGGCCAGGCATCATAGTGAGTCCTTAAGAGTCATACCGAAGAGACAAACCATCGATGAGACTTTATCAATTGGGAAGACATCATATCGAATGCGAACCCATCGACCAAGAGTCTTACCAAAGCCATACACCCATCGGCGAGACCACAACAAGTTGGTGAAACATCATAGAGATCGTAAACCCCTCAGCTAGACTACCGCCTTCAGCAAGAGGTCTCACCGAAGTCCACAATAGACCCATCGCTATCGGAAAGACCATCGCTTGTTGGTAAGACCTCATAGCGATCCCCTAAGAGTTATACCACTGTGCTCTTCCATCGGTGAAACATATGCATTTGGTAGGACATTATAGCAAGCCCTTCATCTTTCAGCGAGACCTCACTTTGTTGGTGAGACATCACACTGAACACATTCCATTCTCCCCAAGCTCAAACCCTTTTGACGAGACCACCTTCGGTCGGCCAAACATTAAACCGAGCCACTATTCTTTGAGCAAGACTCCCCTCAGTCGGCAAGACCTTATGCCAAACTCAAACCCTTTTAGCGAGACTCCGCTTGGTCGATGAGACATCTCCCCGATGCAAACTCCTTTCGATGAGACCTCACCCTTTCGGCAAGACATCTCCCCGAGCAACTCCATTTTAGTGAGACTTCCTCTAGTCGGCGACACATCATAGTGATCGCAAATCATTCGGCCATACGCCAGCCTAGTGAACAACTGTCGGTGAGACTTCTCCCGATGGAGAGATATATAAAAACTCATGGCAACTGAAATGTCTGGGCGACCGGTGTATTTCAAATGAATATAACACAACAACCAGTCGGCAAGACAACTGGAGGGTCTCACTGAATTTCTTCTTTGAGGAGTTTTGTGCTAGATTTGATTGAGGCATGCTTTCCAATGGGATTCCTTGGGAAATAACATCAGATGTATGATTTAATCCTGCAAAACAATGTCTCCATTAGTTCTCAAAAGCATATAAAATACATTATTCTTCATCATTTCATTCAATTTTTAACAAAAAGAAACCCAACTCTGGGGGAGGCAGAACCAAAATCTGACAGAACAAAATACAGACTTAGGAGGAAAACAAAAGAACTCCTAAGACCCAACCAAACAACCAAAGGCGAAGAAAACAAAAGAAAAAGGGGGACCCATTTTGTTCCAGAATAAAATGGTGTGGTTATGCAAGGCATAACAGGTAGTATCACAAAAACATCTAACAAACAGAATAAACATAAATCGATAGTTAATACCATGATTCCTTCTTCTCTAAATCCTTATGGATATCCTTGAGAGATCTTGGGAATGTGGTATTAAGATAAATCAAAGAAAAATATAAACAATGTTTCATTATCACTTGCCATAGTTGTTTTGATATTTCATGATGAAATCCACTAATGATGTCTATTGTAGGAATGTTTTATCTATTAAGACTCATGAACTTAGGATTGTTGATAATGACGTTCAAATAGGTATGGTAGTTTGTACTTAGGCATTGTTTTCACTTGATAGTGATCTAATTGTTTCAATTCTTTGGTTTGGAATTTTTTATTTTGATGTTTGTTTTGTTTGTTGATTGCATTGTCAAAGGTGAGGGTGACAATTGTTTATTGTGAATGGAAAATTTATTGTAGATAAGTGATAATGGAGATAGGACCTTTTGTGATTTTATGATTATTTGATATTGTTTTTGTGTTGTTTTTTGGGAATTTTAGAAAAAAATAGGGGGTCCTAAAGGGACTGACCTAGTGCCTTAGGAGCTTATTAGAGATTAGTCTTGCCTACATGATGAACACAGAGACATCGTAGTCAACTATATGATTGACATTGTTTTTTGCATTTTTTATATTTTGATGAATGTTTCTAGATTTTGATAAGATATTTGAATATTTTATTTTTCTTTTGGGGGCCTAACCTAGGGCCTCGAGGGCTCACCATTTATGATGGCCTTGCCTATGTTATCCACGTAGAGGATTGTAGTTCACTTGTTTGATAAGAACATGTGTTTATGACTCTATCTGTTTTTCAATTATTTTTGAATTTTGAATTTTTGACTAAGTTAAAAGACCATGATAGATACCTAAGGGGACTAACCTAATAACTTAGGGGTTGATCATAGATAAGCCTTGCCTACGTTATACAAGTAGAGACCACATAGTTTGACTAGTGTTGACTCAAAACATAACATGTTTTTGGGATTTTGATGTTTTATGATTTTGTTTGTTTTGTGGATGTTTTTGATTTTGGTAGTTTTTGACTGTTAAGGGATTTACAAAGATCCAATTCACTACCACTTTCAGGAAGTTTCCCCAGTTCAAGACAAGATTACCTTCATTATAGGGGAGATAGATTTTGATGGCACAACAAGGTTCAACACTTGATTAGTCATTGAGCCATGGTTGGATAGACATTTTATTATGGGGCGAAATGGGTGTATGATTCAAATAGTGTTGATAGATAACGATGTAGGTCTTATTCAAACGTAGTGCCCATTTACTAGGTTTTCACTATGGTACCTATCCTAGAAGCACCACAAAGTGGTTTTCACTTAAAGAACATTTTATTTCTCTTTACTGTTTTTCTTGATTTTTTATTTTTTTCTTTTTTAGCTTTTTTTCCTGGGATACTCTAATGCGCTCAAGTAAAAAACCTTTTGAGATGGTTGTTATTCAGAGGTTCAACTAAAGGTTCTCCTTCACGAGTAGCTAATTGATAAGCTCTAGAACCATTGCTTGTTGTGATGATGAAAGGACCTAACTAGTTTGGTTCAAACTTCCCCTTCCCATCTTGATTCAGTTGGATCTTTTGATTCTCTTTTAGTAGTATGTATCCAACTTGAAAGCTTCTATTTTTTATCTTTTTGTTGTAGCTTCATTTGAGCCGATTCTGATAAACCTAGAGATGTTTTAACGTGCTCAAAATCCTTTCATCTAAGAGTTCCAACTCCTTCAATCTGGACACCTGATATTCCTCATTGTTGATCATGTATTTTAGGGATATTCAAAGTGAGGGGATTTCAAATTCAATAGGTAAGATTGCTTTAGATCCATAGACCAAGGAAAAATGTGTGGCACCTATAGGTGTATGAATGTTGGTTTAGTAAGCCCATAGGGCTAGGTTTAGTTGTAAATTCCAATCATGGTCGGTGTTATTAACAGTCTTTTTCAGTATTTTTAGGATGGTTTTATTAGACGCTTTAGCTTGACCATTTCCTTGGGGATATTAGGCAATTGAGAATCAGTGTTGGATAGAAAAATTAGAACAAAGCTCACAAAAATCTTGGTTTTTGAATGGGGTTTCGATATCCATTATGATGGTTTAGGGAATTCCATATCAACAGATGAGATAATTCAAGATAAAATTGGATATCTATTTTCCTGTGATGTAAGTTAATGGAATTGCTTCTATCCACTTTGTGAAGTATTCAATTGTGGTGATAATGAACTTAGGCCCATTGGATGAAGCAAGAGAGGTCTTACCTATCAAGTCTAATCCCCACAATGAGAAAGGCCATGGCGTTGTTATAGGTCTCAGTTCCTGTGCTAGTGTGTGAACAAGATCATTGTATTGCTGACATTGGCATAATCTCTTTGAGAAATGAATAGTTTCTTGCTCCATTGAGGGAAAATAATACCCTATTCTGAGCAATTTTTGAACTAGATTAGGTCCACTAGCATGAGACCCACAAATACCTTTGTGCACTTCCTATAAAGTGGTTTGCGCTTCTTCCACATTGAGACATCAAAGTAATGTTTTGCCTAGACTTCGTCTATATAAGGTATCTCCTAAGATGTGAATCAAGATGTTCTATAGGCAAATGTTTTCTTTTGGTTCATTGTTAAGTCAGGAGGTATGATACCATGTTGGATATAGTCAAGCGTATCTTGGTACCATGGTGAGTTAGGACCAACAACATAAAAAACCAATTATGATTATGGGATATCAAATATTGAGATACAAAGTTGCACCACAAGGAGTTCATATTTAGGAATGTTTTTGGGAATGTCAAGAAGTGAAGCTATCATCTCCAGAGCATCAACTGCTCTATTGTTTCAATCCTAGGAACTTGTTCAAAGGTGATGATGACAAAGTACCATTTGAAACTATCAACCATTCTTTTATATGGCATTAGCTTGTCATCCTTTGTTTGATATTCATCATTTACTTTCTTGATGGCTAGTTGGGAGTCTCCATAAACCTGTAGTTCCTTTATCCTCCATTCTATGGCCATCTTCAGTCTTGTGATTAGTGCTTCATATTCAGAGATGTTATTGGTACATGGAAAAGAAATCCTATAAGCCTTAGGTATACTATCTCCCTATGGTGTGAGAAATAAGATACCCGCTCCTAATCCATGATGAGTGTGGGACCCATCAAAGTACAAGGTCCAATGGCTAGACTAATCTATTAGCAGTATATGTTCATCTAGAAATTCTATTGTTAGAGGTTGATGATCTTCCATCAGTGCATCTACTAATTGATCTGCTATGATTTTTCCTTTGATATCTTTCTATCAATGTACTCAATGTCAAACTCGCTAAGTATCATTACCCACTTAGTGATCCTCCCTATTAGAGTTGCTTTCGCTAATAGATATTTTAGGGGATCTACTTTGGAGATGAACTTTACTTGTTTGTTTAAGATGTAGTGTCTCAAATTTTATTCTACAAAGATGATAGATAGACACACTATTTCTATGGGTGAATAATTCAATTCATAGCCCACCAATGTTTGACTAATATGATAGACTACTCTTTCCTTATTATTATCATCTACTTGTGCTAAGAGAGCTACTAACGCTTTTGGTGTTGTAGAAACATATAAGATCATTCCCTTATCTTAGATTGGTGGCATTAGTATTGGAGGAGTGAGTAAGTAATCCTTTACTTGTTGGAACGCTTGATCACATCTTCCATCCCATTTGAATGTTATGTCTTTGTGTAGCAAATGGGTGAATGAGTGGCACTTGTTTTCCAAGTGTGCAATGAATCCCCTGATGGATTGTAGTTTTCCTTGTAGGATTCTTAGCTGCTTCAATGTTCTTGGAGGATACATTTCTAATATAGCTTTTACCTTGGCGAGATCTACCTCGGTGCCTCTTCTAGATACTATGTAACCTAGAAAAGTTTTCCAAAAGTCACGTCGAATACTCATTTCTTTGGGTTGAGACACAAGTTGTATTGTTCTAGCCTATAAAACACCTTTTTTAGGTTGGTCAAATGATCTACCCTATTGATGGATTTTTCCAGTATGTCATCCACATAATCCTCCATAGTAGTATGCAACATACTGCAGTGTAGGAAAATGCATACCCTTACATTTTCACACTTGTTTGTGCTCGCATTGCTTTTTTTATCCTTATTTATGTCTTAATTGGTCCTATTTTGCATCCATGAGCCTAATAAACCACATCTTTTATGGCTAATCTTGATAAACATTAAAGGATAAATGATAATTTAATGATTCTGGCTATGTGTCCCTGATTTTTGGGTTGAGACTAAGACACCACCTAGGGCATCTTTTTCCTCCAAAGGTCTTGGGAACCTGATTTCAAAGGCACCTTAATGGGCCCCTTTTCAGAGTCTATGCCTCAAGTTTCATGCCTCGAGACTAAGACGCCACCTAGGGCATCTTAGTCCTCCTTAATTTATTTTTAAGATTTAATCTCAAATCTTGGTGGGATTTATCCTCTAATTAATGAATTCATATGTCGACTTGTTGTAGTGTAATTTTGGGATATGAAGCATAGGTAAGTATAAATACAAGGTTCTTTCAATCATTTTATCCTAACAAGCATTCAATTATTCATTCCTAAGGAAATTTTATGAGATCAAGAGCGTTCAAGAGTAGTTCATCAAGCATTTGGAGCCATCATCAAGATTCAAGAATCATACCAAAGATATTCTTGAATCATGTGTGTTTTTGAGCTAACATTTGTGATGTAGGGTTTTGAATCAAGCAATCAATTCAAGTTAATATCTTTCAAGCATCCCTTTGATTCAAGATCTACGTTCACACTTGCCACTTCACACAAGTTTGCATATTTCACAACAAGGGTTTCATGAGTTGCAACATAGCATTTTTTTCATTCATCATTTCCCTCCTCTATTTCATTTCATTTCAAGGTTTAATTATTGTGGACACGGAAAAAGTAACCCTTCTACTTTTTCTCATGTTTAGGCCCTCCTAGTGATTTTGGCTTAATTTTGCCTAGATTTAGTGTTGTAATGTGGCCAATACATTCACATTAAGTCTTGGGTTCTTATGAATCATTAAGAATTATAGGATGTCTTTCAAAAGTATTGCGAAGTGTTGTAACCCACTTCCACACTTTTTTAGGACCCTTTCATTATAATTCACTTAAATAACCTCTTTTTATCACTTACCAAGTCTTATTTCAAAGTGTTGTAAAGAGATGTAACAAAATCTCACACTTTTCTAGGCTTGTCATCAATAATTTGACCCTTTCTTATGTTTAAATGACCCCTTAATACACTTTCTGACCCTACTTAAGTGTATTTTTGAGAATAATCTCATTAAACATCATTAAATTTACTTTAATTTCCAACACCTAGTAAAATTTCCCTGGTGGGACTAAGTCGCCCTTCCCACTGGGCATAAAAATCAGTATTATTTTAAATTTATAGCGGGATATTATTCTCTTAACCTTTAGGTCAGCCTGTGATGTGTTATTTTTGGGAAATATTCTAAGATCAAGTATAAATAGAGGGTTTTCCTCTAATTTTTTCCCAATTAGTCTAATACATTCATCCACACATTAGCATGTAATAATTCATAATTCTCAAGCATTCTAGGCATTATCAAGCATCCATTGGAGCATCCATTTGCATATCTTCAAATTTCTACATCAAGGGTTTGGTGAGTTGTAGCATTGCATGTTGTTCATTCATCATTCTCTCTTCATTTCATTTAATTTTCAAGGGTTTGATTACCAAATTGGGGTTTGACCAAGGGAAACCCCTATTCTCTAACCCTTACCCCTTTTTCCCCTCTTTGCATGTGTGTTTTTTAGGTCTTGTATGCAAATTTGTCAAAGAGAAAGGTGATAAAAAGGTGTTGTCAACTCATCAAATCCATTCAAGTCATCAAAGCCCTAAGTGAAGCTTGGAGACCTCTTTCAACCCAATTTCTGCAGTTTCGGATCTAGACACATGTCAAGAAGAGGAGTGCAGACTAAGAGCTATAGGTTCTTGTCTTGAAATTCCTAAAAGCTGAAGGTGGACTAAGTCACCATCATTGGTGAATTAGTTCCACTGCCTAGCTTGAAAAGTGATTTCTACATTTCTAGATACCCATTTGGCTGAAACTTGTTTCGGTAGAATCTTCTCGAAATAGGACTAAGTCGCCCAGCTTGGTGTAAGTGTCCCAGTTGGTCTTAACAAAAAATTCTGTAGGATTCCAAAGCCTCTCTGCATCACATTCCAATTACCAAGTGCACCTCTTCAGTCTCATTCATTTCTATTATAGTTTACTTGCATTCTTAGGTCTTTTTACATATCACAACATGTTTTAAAAAAAATGCATTTCTTAGGTTTTACATTAATAAGTCATTTTTTCTATCAATTTATTTCATTTAGACATTGCATTTATGCATATTTCATCCATATTTGTATTAGTTTTGATTGGGGACATTTCCCATTTTGGCCTATCTCTCTCCTTTTAGGTGAAAAACCCTAGAAGTGCAAGAGAGCATTAGGGTCCCAAAATCTTTGTCCACAATTACCAACAAGGGGTTTTACCAAGGAAAAAACCCATTTACTAACAATCAACAAGTTTTTCCTCTCTTGTGTGTTTTTATTTGCAGATTTAGGTTGAAGACTTGAAGATCATTTGAAGTGCAAAGTTGCAAAGTTGCATTGCAAAGTTGTCACCTTCACAAAAACTCACCTACAGACCAGATCTAGAAGTTTCAAGACCTAAGATCTTAGAAGAAGGAAGTGAAAATATTAAGGCTTAGGATCACATTCAGAGAAATTTCAAAAATTCATAATGGGACTAAGTCAGTAGCAATGGCTTCTTAGTACTCCCAAGGGAATTTTGCAGAGATTCTTTCAGATCCTATTTTGGCATTTGAAGATTTCACATTTCCCCTAAAAAACAACAGCGGGACTAAGACAACAGTAAGGGAATCTTAGTCCTCCCTGACATATTTTGACAACATTTTTTCATTTCCAGAATCCTCATCACATTTCCAAAATTTCCAAGTACAAACACCATAACTTTTTGTTGCTTAATTTCATCATTTGCATCCATCATTTAGCTTGCATTACTAGGTTTTTGTGAGTTGAATGTTATGTTGTCTTTTCCGATCTTTTGCTTGGTGGTGAACCCCTCAAAGCTTAAAGAACCCCCTCCTAGGTCTTCATTGTTGATAATTGATGAATACATTCCTAAATGATTGTCTTAACAACCTTGAAGCTAATGCATCCTTTTGTCCATCCATGAAAAAAGCAAACCCACCTACAATACTACCTATTGAGATGTCTGGTTACTTACATCCTAAAACTGAAACAAAAGTAGAACATAAGTTCCCTACAATAGGTGAACCTAGCTCTTCTAAACAAGCAAACACTTAACCATTTTATGATAAAAAGTAACAAACACTCCAATCAATCTAGAACAAAGATATGGAAAGGGACTCAAAATATTGAGTAAACAAGGATGTGATACAACAAGTGAACATGAAATTCATCAACTCCTAGACCAAATAAAAACTAATGAAAAAAAAATGGGTTAGGCTATCAAGATCCCTCTCACAACATACGTGTTCTTAAAGAATATCTAAGGCTTCATAGTGATGGTACAATGGTCTTAGATTCTCCTCCCAATATGAATGTCATTCTTCCTAAGGAACAACCAATGACTCATAACAATGACAAGGATGATAGGATTACCTTAGGTCCTCCTCAACCTTCAACTCGATAAATTGGTGAATCTAGCAAGTGTAAGAGGTCCTACAAGCTACAAAAACTAAATTTCCCTTGTCCACCACCGGAAAGTGAGAGGAAATTACAATTTCTTTTGAACAAAGAACTAATAACACTACCACCAATGAAAGATAGACTCATATTATATCCTAAAGATGCAAATGTCCCACATTGTTGATAACACCAAAATATTAGACACAACATCAATGAGTGTCATGCATTCAAGTTTGTATTACAAAACTTTCACTTCGATGGCAATGATTGCTTAGCCCATCCTTCCCCCCCCCCCTTTGTCAAGTAATAGTTGTAGAAAATTATATCCTCACTCTCACATGATCTTTCTCATCACCTACCTCCACTCATTCTTGTATCACACTTAGTGGGG
The DNA here is from genome assembly GCA_007258455.2 of Sequoia sempervirens. Lineage (NCBI taxonomy): Eukaryota > Viridiplantae > Streptophyta > Pinopsida > Cupressales > Cupressaceae > Sequoia > Sequoia sempervirens. The sequence continues at coordinate 494,762,680 of VDFB02000017.1, forward strand.
GCAAGAAGTAGACAGCCTTGTCCTAGTAATGCATTTTTCATTGTCCCTTAGGTTCGTTTTCTACCTTTAGCTTATATAGACTTAGATTGGGAGGTGGATGACCTACTCTAGGTTGACTCACCTATGCTTTACTAGTATTTTTTCTTTTGGTTGATTGAATGTGTGTAATGTGATCCTCTGTATTTTTTTATGTTTCCTCTCTATGTGCATTCCTCTATTTGTACCTTCATTCTTCTATATGTCGTAAGCTTTTTCCTTTTCATTGATCTTTTCCTTTCATTTACATTTTTGTCTTGTGTTTCCATTTTGGGGATGATGCAAGGCGTTGAGACACCCTATGTCTCTTCCATGTTGAATTAAAAGGTTTTTCATTTTGTTTTCGCTCTCTTTGTGTCATTCTTCCAGTTCTATGTGTATTTGGGGAATGATGATAGTTCGAAGCTCTTTGATATCATTGCAGCAAAGATAGATACTGACCCTGAATCCATAGTTCCCTTATGTGTTTTTTTAGGGGAACCCTCTTTTCCTTTTTCATGTTTTGGCTATACTTTAAAGTAATTTCTCAAAGCATGATGTTTCACAATTCCTTTAAAGTTGGGGCATACATTGGCATTATTTTGGCATTCTTCAATATTCCTTGATGTGGTTTTCTTGCTTCATGTGATGTCTTTTTCTCTTTGTCGTGACATTGGGAGTAATGTCCTTCAAGAGCTTGATCTATCTTAGCATATTACATTCCTCTTAGTGGTGATGTGACACACTACATTCTCTAAGTTGTGAATCTTTTATCCTTTGATTGGTCTTCTCTTGGAGACATTAGGAACAATGTCCCCTTAGATTAAGACCTCACATGAACTAAACAAAACTCCTTCAAAGACCCCTCTTTCTTGTTGCGTTGCATTTTTGTACCTTATTAAAGTCATGGAGGTATGTATTTGATATGGTTCCTTGGGGCTCACCTAGTGAACAACTATCTTCACTAGCCCTTGTGAGCATGCATTTTTTTGTACCTTATTAAAGTCATGGAGGTATGGCTTTGATATGGTTCCTTGTGGCTCACCTAGTGAACAACTAGCTTCACTAGCCCTTGTGAGCATGTATTCTCTTTTTGTCCTTATAATAGTCATAGGGGTATGGCTTTGATATAGACCTCTTAGGGCTTACCTAGTGAACAACTAGCTTCACTAGTCCTTGTGAGCATGCATTTTGTTTGCATAGTGGACACCGCGTTCCACTTGTAAACCCTTTTGGACAAACAACCTAGACCCAGTCCACAACGTGTTGGATGGGTAGTCGAAGCTTGATCTATTGCATTTCTTTTTTCCTTTTTCCTTTTTTCTATCTTTGATGGTGTATGTTTGTGAAACTGGTTATGGCTTCATATATCATCCACATGTGTGTTCCTTTGTGCTTATGTTGGTTTGCCATAGGATATTGATCATTGGGACTTTGCCACCCTCTTGGTTATTGTCATCATATCTTACTAGCATTCGTACATAAGAACCCCTCTTGATTGTGTGGTTGGCTACTTTAGTGTGAGTTTGAAGTTCATCCTCTCACTAAAGTGGGAGCTAAATTTAGTGTAGGAAAATGCATACCCTTGCATTTTGACACTTGTTTGGGCCCACCTTGCCTTTTTTATCCTTATTTATGTCGTAATTATTCCTATTTTTCATCCACAAGCCTAATAAACCACATATTTTTATGGATAATCCCGACAAACATCAAAGGATAAATGATAATTTAATGATTTTGATTGTGTGTCCTTGATTTTTGGGTCAAGATTAAGACACCACCTAGGGCGTCTTTTTCCTCCAAAGGTCTTGGGACCTTGATTTCAAAAGCACCTTAAATGGGCCCCTTTTTGGAGTCTATGCCCCAAGTTTCATGCCTCGGGACTAAGATTCCACCCAGAGCATCTTAGTTCCCCTTAAGTTATTTTTGGGATTTAATTTTAAATCTTGGCGGGATTTAGCCTCCTTTAATTAATGAATTCATATGTCGGTTTGTTGTGGTGTAATTTCAGGATATTAAGCATAGGTAAGTATAAATACAATGTTCTTTCAATCATTTTATCTTAACAAGCATTCAACTTATTCATTCCTAAGGAAAGTTTATGAGATCAAGAGTGTTCAAGAGTAGTTTTTCAAGCATTTGGAGCCATCATCAAGATTCAAGCATCATATCAAAGATATTCTTACATCATGTGTTTTTTTGAGCTAACATTTGTGATGTAGGGTTTTGACTCAAGCAATCAATTCAAGTCAATATCTATCAAGCATCCCTTTGATTCAAGATCTACATTCAAGCTATCCACTTCACAAAAGTTTGCAGATTTCACAAGAAGGGTTTGATGAGTTGCAACATAGCATTTTGTTCATTCATCATTTCCCTCCTTTATTTCATTTCATTTCAAGGTTTAATTACCAACAAGGGGTTTGACCAAGGCAAACCCCCATTTACTAACAATCAATTTTTTTTCCTCTCTTGTGTGTTTTTTCTTGCAGATTTAGGTTAAAGACTTGAAGATCATTTGAAGTGAAAAGTTGCAAAGTTGCATTGCAAAGTTGTCATCTTCATGGAAACTCACCTACAAACTAGATCTAGAAGTTTTAGGACCTGAGATTTGAAAAGAAGGAAGTGCAAAAATTGAGCCTCAAGATCACTTTCAAATATTTTATAAATTCAGAACAAGACTAAGTCGGTAGCAAGGGCATCTTAGTCCTCCCAAAGCAATTTTGCAGAGATTCTTTTAGATCATGTTCTGACATCCGAATATTTTTCATTTCCCCTGAAAATAGCAATGGGACTAAGACAACAGTAAGGGAATCTTAGTCCTCCCTGGCATATTTTGACAACATTTTTGCATTTCCAAAATCCTCATCACATTTATAGACTTCCCAGGTACATACATCATAACTTTTTGTTGCTTAATTTCATCATTTGCATCAATCATTTAGCTTGCATTACTAGGTTTTGTGAGTTGAATGTTAAGTTGTCTTTTCTAAGCTTTTTCTTGGTGGTGAACCCCTCAAATCTTAAATAACCCCCTCCTAGGTATTCCTTATTGAGAATTGACTCACCTTTGAGGTTGATAGTCAATCCAATTTGGGTTCATGGGACATTATTGAATGTCTGAAGGAGAATAGTGGGTATTCCCCCACCTATTTTTTTTTTGGTTCACATATCATGAAAGATGGTAGTCATTGCTCATTGATAGGTTGCCCTTGTATTCTTTAGACCGAATGGCATGCTATTCCAGTAGAAGGTTCCCCATGCACAAGTTGAAGCTATTTTATATTGGTCTTGAAGGGATATTTTGATCTGATTGTATCCAAAGAAGTCGTCCACCAGTGATATCTTTTCTTGCCCTACAGTTAGATCTACAATCATGTCAATGCTAGGTAGAGGGAAGTCATCCTTTGGGAAAGCCTTGTTTAGATCCTATAAGTATGTGCAAATCCTTATGCCCCTAGTGGGATTTGATACTAGTACTAGATTGGATACCCATTCAGGATAGTCAATGGGTCTGATGAAGCCCACATCTAATAGTTTCTAAAGTTCTACCTTGACCAATAGTGTTATCTGTGGATGCATCTTTTGTAGCTTCTACTTGATGAGTTTAGCTCCAAGAAAAATGGCTAGGTGATGTACAACCAATGGTAGATCTATCCCTAGCATTTCTACATGTGTCCATGAAAAGTTGATTTTTCTTTCATTGATAAATGCTATGAAGCCCACTTTTTCTTCAGGATCAAGAGTTGCTGCATGGTATGTTATCTTTGGTGTTTTTGTTGTGCCAACATTGATGGGTTGAAAATCCTCAACTAATAGTGCTAATTTCTCTTGATTTATTTCTGGTGGGAAGATTGAATCCTCCATCATCGGGTGCATCATATAGGTTTTCACCCTCATATGCACCCTTTGATTTTATCTTTTCTAGATCTAATAAAGCCACTTTGTGGTTTTCCTTAGGGGACCTTCTTTTGATTTTTAAATTTTTTGGTTTATTTTTGTGACTGGAGAACACAATCTCCCCCCCCAAAATATTCTCTTTAATCTAGTTCCATTACAAAACCTTCTTTATGATCTCCTTGGGGTATATTTGTTCGAAGTCCCATGAACTCCACAATAGCCTCATAATTCTAGAATGTGTCCAAAATCGGTGTATGATGTTGTTGGTCCCAACCTATCAACTATGGATAATGCAAGGATATTTTTTCATGGGTATCTATAAAGCTTATGGAAGTTGTAAATAGGTTAGGGACATTGGTATTTTTAAGGCTCCATAATGTATCTAAGTTGTATTCACTAGAGTCACAAGAATCCCACTTGTATTCATTGGAATCTATCTCGATATGGTCATCATTAGATGCAGAGCCAATAGTGATGGTATTGAAGTTGAGGTTTCAAAACATGTATTGGATATACATGTATTTGTCTAGACGTTCACAAGTATCTGATGTCTCATCAGTGGTAGAAGTAGGTCCTTCCTCATAAGAGGTGCTTTCAGTAGTTGGGGTAATCACATTAGATGAACCATAATCCAATCCAAGATTATTCAGGTGCTTTTCTATAATGACTGGTTCTCTTCTACCTTGTCCATGTAAACTAAGGTCACCTTGTCTAGTGAATCCCATGTTTTTCACTAGTTGATATCCTTTGCTATTCTCATTAATAGAAAGGCAAGGTAGTGGTTGTTCTCACCCTTCTTCCTTGTAGATCCATGAAGATAGATCTTATTCACATACTTCCTCATCTTTAAAGTCTCCCCACTTGGTAAAAATAGTGGGTTTGACTACCATTGTAACTATTTAAACATGTTTGATCTCTTTCGGCCCTCCATAAGTTTTAGGTGTTGGGGGAAGCATTCCAATAAAAAAAGATTGGTTGAAGTGATTCCCCATAACCATTGTCAAGTACTTGGATTTTGGTATAGATTTGGGTATCATAGTTGAAGATGGTGTAGTGGAGGATGAACGTAGTGATGCAGGGTCAACATATGAAAAGGAGTTGAAGGATATATCGTTGCTAGGTATTTGAAGAATCTTTTTATATTTCTCTTCCAACTTGGAACAATAATGAAACGGTTTAGGGTTAGCATATATGGTAAATTATTGTCATAAGGAAACTTTAGGCATTGATGAAATGTAAATGGGACTTCTTTCAAAGTGTGGATCCATGGTCGACCCAAAAGAAGGTTGTATGGAAGCTTGAGATCCAATACTTGACATGTAGTTCCTATTATTTTGCTCCATGTCATCATAAGCTTTGATTGTGATGCTTTTGTTCTTACCTATCACATCATTAGAGCATCCCGGTTGTTTCACAAATTTGAAAGTACAAATGTTGAGACTTGCATCGTTATCTATGAGTACCCTTTTGACTTTATGTGTGTACATTCAGTTCTAAATAAAGAGCTTGATTGTGGAAAGATTTTTACGGAAGGTCTTTCTCAGAAAAGACTAAATGATGGGTAGATGTGATATTTCCAACCATGGATTGAAACTAAATAGAATTAAGAGTGTTTGGGATTGACATTTCGACAAGAGATTTCTCCAATATTTCCTTATGTGCTGGCGACAATTTTAAGAGTTCAAGGATGGAGATTAAGGTGGGAGTTTTCTTAAGTTGGTCCACGTTATAGTCACTTGATGGCTTACTTGTGGCCTTTACTTGGGTTGGTGCTCCTTGGGTGGTTAATCTTCCCCTTCAAGTAGCCACATTACATTCAAGATCTCTTCCCCATATGGTTAACATACAAATGGTATGATCATCACAAGATATATTTCCTAGAATGGTATCCTTACCATAAGAGAAGGCAGCCTTATGGTAATCTTGTTCCTTTCCTTTGTTGTTTTCCCTAGAATGGTAAGGGATTAGATTCTTGTAGATCTTTATGTCTTTATTTCTAGGATGAGGTTCAATGTCCACTTCTCCCTTTTCGATCAAGTCTTGTACAATGTTTTTAAGTCTCATGCAGTTATCGGTGGTATGAACCTTGATTTTTTGAAATTCACATTTGTCATTCTCATTATACCAAGGGGGTTTGAATTTGGGTTCCTCATAATTTTCTCCATCATTTATCGTGATGAGGTTCTTTTGGAATAGTTTGTGCATAATGACCTCAAGGGATTCTTCCAAGGGAGTAAATTTTCTTCATGGTTGATCATATTTTTGATGTGGTCTCCTTTCGTTATCCTATCCTTGATTCTGCTATTGGTTGTTAGGTTGATTGTTCTATGGATAACTGAGTTGATTGTTCTATTGATAGTCGGGTTGGTTGTTCTGTAGGTTATTTGAAGCATAACCATGCCACATGATGTTTGAATATGATTTATGGCATATTGGAAGTTTGCACATTGCATACAACTTTAGCATCAACTACTCCATCATTGGTTACATTCTTGTTTTTCGCCCATATTTTGGGTTTTTTGTTTGATGTAGAAGGTTGATCTTTAGGGTTGTATAGTTTTATTGTTCCTCTTGCAATGAGGGATCTTTCAACAATTATACCCTTCTCAACATTTTCCTCAAAATTTCTTGGGTATAATACTATGAGGTTGTAATTGATATCTGCATGTACGTTGGAGATAAAGACATCGACAAGTTGTTTCTTTGGAACAAGCCACTTAATTTTACTCGCTTTGTGTCTCCATATTTGGAGGTATGAGGAAAATTCTTCCCCTTGACTTTGCTTGATTTTATAGAGATCTGTGATTGTTATGTCATGTTTTATGTTGTATGAGAAATGGTTTACAAACTTATCTGAAAATTCATCAAATGTTCTGATACCTGGTGGTAAATGAGAGAACAAGTTTATAGTGCACCCACGAAGACTCTGTGGAAAAAAGTATCATCAAGTAGGTGTCATTTCATTGTAGTTCCATGCAAGATATTGAAAATTCATGCACATGCTCAATTGGATTTCCTTCCCCCCTATACTTGTCAAATTTTGGTATTTCAAAGCCTTTGGGAAAAGGTACCATCAATAAATCTTGATCAAATAGATATGGAAAAATGTCTTGGAGAGCTTAAACCTTCTTCGACTTTCCAATTTTTATATCCAATACCCTTTGATTGAGTGTTTGAAGTTGCATATTTATGTCATTGGTTCGTGCACTTGCTTGTGGATTTTGTCTATTGTAGCCCTATTGTCCCATGATATTTTATGGACCATGTTGCACATAAGGTATGTTGGGTCCTTTTTGGGAGTTGTACACATGTTGATTTTTTTGTGTACCTTGGTATTGATTTTGGAGTATCCCGTGATATTGATTTTGTAAACGTCCTTGGTATTGATTCTGAGGGATATTTTTTTGTGGAGTTTGGGATGTACTTTGATAGTTCATTTGTGGTACACCATATTGTTGTGGGTTTTTTTGAAGGTTTCTTTGGTAGTTCATTGATGGAACACCTTGTTGTTACAAATGTTGTTGAAGGCTACCTGGATGTTGTGTTAACAATATATCTTTTTTTTGTAAATGTTGTTGAAGGTTACCTTGGTAGTTCATTGATGGCACACCTTGTTGTGAATGTTGTTGAAGGTTGTCTTGGTAGTTTGTTGAAGGCACACCTTGTTGTTGTGAATGTTGTTGAAGGATACCTTGATGTTGTGTTGATGGTATACCTTGTTTTTGTGGACTGTTTTGAAGGGTACCTTAGTATTGCATTGATGGTACACCTTGTTGTTGAAGGGTACCTAGGTATTGCATTGACGATAAATCTTGTTGTGGTTGATTTTGAAGATTACCTAGGTATTGTGTTGATGGTACAACTTGTTGTGGTTGATTTTGAAGGTTATCTAGGTATTGCATTGATGGTACACCTTGTTGTGGTTGATTTTGAAGGTTACCTAGGTATTGTGTTGATGGTACTCCTTGTTGTGTAGTTTGTGATAATTGTAATTGATGATATTGTAAGTTGTTGAAATGGTCAATGTATGAAGTGCATTGTGGAATGTATTGCTCTTGTGATGGGCTACCACCTTGTTGGTCCATTGGAATGTTTCCCATGTTTTGCATCATTTTATATTGTGGCATGTTTGGGGTTACATTTCCTTGACATTGTTGTGCCACAAATGCTTGTTCAATTTGGGATGGCGGTCTAAACAATGTGTTATCCATGGGTTGCATTTGATCATTGTTTTATGAAAACAATGGTTGTATGTTGGGATTCATGGTTGGTTTATGAATTTTTCTAACCACTATTTGATCTCCTAGTGGAATAAGTTTTGGATCTTTTAGGATGTCCATGTTGAAGTCAATGGGTAATTTTGCACCACTTTTTGCTAATGTGAGGAAATATGAGTTTGCATTCTTCCCAAGCATCTTTTCCATAATATTTTGAATCTTAGGATGTTGGGAATATTATAATAGTTTCTCATTAGTAAGTTCCTCATCACTACCATATTATTTTATGATTATGTCATTGGAATGTGGAAGTTTATTTTGACAATCAATCATGTTTTGGTGTCCAAGGAGTACTTTCTCATCACTTGGTGGTTGGTTTTGTGTTGCTTTAAATGAGGATTATTTTTGAATATTTGTAAGGTCACTTGGTTTATAACCCCATGGGTTGGTTTCCTCATTGGTGATTTTTTTTTTTTGGTGCACTTGAGATACTCTTGTTGGCTTCCATCTTTTTTCTGTGTTGAGAGATCTTGTGGTTGTCATAAAAAATTCCAAGACCTTGGGAAATTTGATCACTAAATATGGAATGGAATGATGTTTTGTTTTTGGGATTTTCTATTTAAAAGGTGTTTTTTAAGCTAGAATTTATCTATTGCCACATAGGAGGTGGTAATATTGGTCTTCCAATGACAAGATTAGCTTTTCATTCCTCTTTACCTAGAATATTAGTTGCATTTCTCCACTGAGTTGGTGTTTCCTTTTTCTCAAACATGAAATTTATCAAACTACTAATAATTTCCAATTTCTCACCTTCAACTCATGTGAAATTTGGTTGTATAATAGGTGTAGTAAGATCTAGTTGTTGAGCAGGAGTAGTAGGAAACCAAATGGTCATGAAGTGTAAGCTTTTTTTCTTGATGTTTGATCTTTTTCTATTTTAAAAGAATGATGAATGATGGTGATGTAAAAGAAAAACTTTTGGACAAAGATGTTGATGTTTTTCTATGGTTTTGGTGATACTCAAGACCCTAAAGTATGAGTGATGTTTTGGTGCATGTTTTGGAGGTGATCCTAATTTTGGGATTTCAAAGTGTACAAAACTTGGATTGATATTTTACTACATTTTTCTAGAGGATATGTTTGAAGATATACTTGAACTAGCCTTGAGTTGCAAGAAAATGTTAATATCTTAGAAGTTGAGAGCATAGGAATAATCCAAGTTGTGTTTTGATTTTGAATCCTAAAACTAGGTTGATGTGTTTGATTTTTGCAAATGGATATAGAATGATGGAGATACAATGTTTTTTGGAGGTCTAATTGTTTTGTTCTCAAAAGATAAAGGATTAACCAATTTCGAATCAATTTTTGATTTACACTAGAAAATAGGGAAATAGCGGCAATCCTTTAGGTCAATAGCAACTAGTTTTTCTAGCAATTTAGCGGCCAAGTTTTAGCAAAAGCGACTTTATTTGGTAAAAAATAGAGATAACGATAGATATATTTTTGAGCAATATATAGCGACCAAGTCCAAGTCAACAATGGTAGTTTTCAGATCAATAGCGGCAATGTTTGCAATAGAAACTCTGTTTAACTCAAAAGCATTCCTATTTTTCAAAAGTGACCTTCTTTTGTCAGTGACTGTCATAAACAAAAATGACAAAAGTGACCGTTCTGAGCAATATCACACAATTTTTAGGTCAATAGTGGTAAAAACAACAACAATAGTGACTCTGTTTAAGTTTGTTTCTATTTTTTCATTTTGACAGTAGTTTGGATAAGTTTTACAATTTTGATGTCTTGGTTTGATGTAATTTTTTTTTAGAATTGGCAAGTGATACAACATGACACAACAATAATTTTTTTGACTCTAAATGTCTATAGCTTAAGCAAGTTTCTTTCCACAAAGCTCAAAGTTTGTGAAAGTAAAAATATTAAAACCATAGTTCTCAATATTGACTTTGGCTTAAATATGAATTGAAATGTAAGCCTAAATATTCAGAGACCTTTAGAGATATTTGTTTTAGATATCTTTTAAGGAGTGCAAATATAAGGCTCTTTCTAGAGATATTCACACTAATTCCAAAGGGTTTAAAATTTTGATAACCAAGTTAAATGTTTGTTTTGTTGTGTTCTTTTTAAATCAAGCAAAGTGTTTTATGTCCAAAGTAACATAGATTTTTGGCAAGTTCGTAGAAGACATTATTACAACCTAGGTAGAGATAGGCACGTTCTTTTAGATGGGCTTACCTCATGCCCCAAAGGGATGATTTTACATGCAAATTATGGAGAGTGTTATGTCTCAACCATAAATTAGACTTGGTAAGTAACTTCTTAGAAGTAAATTCCAATGGAACAATTTCAAAGAATGTTTTTGAAATAAGGGTATTCTCTACTACAAGGTTCTTAGTCACTACTCAGGAGATCCAATGCCTAGCTAACATCCAAAAAGCTACTAAAAACTTTAACCACTCCTACTAGGGGCTCTATATACCCGAAGTTACCTCCCCATTTTGAATGGCACTAACAACCAAGTAATCACTGATTTGGTTTTGGCATTTAGCCACAACCCAATTTATATAATGACCTAAGGGAAAAACCACTTTGAGTCACCTTGATTTCTCCAGCGTGGGATCTGTGTCTCAAAGGCAAGCCCAATCTAAAGGTGATGCTTTGAAATAAAACAATGTGAAACCCAAAGTTCTTTTCAACACCCAAGATCATCAAATTATGTGAGCAGAGAGGATACACACTTGGTTTTTCAAGCACAAAACTTGCATGACATACAATCCATAGAAATTCAATTTTTAATCCCAAAATTTTAAGTGTGAAGAAATAAATTCATTTTCTATGTACACCAAATTAAAAAGCGTTTGAGATTCCAGTATGAAAATATAGAAATGTGCAAACAAAAATGGATTTCTTCAATTTTAAGCACCAATTTTGAGTGTTTCTAATGGCCTTGTTTGTAAAGGGGGAATGAAGCATATGAAAAACAAATGAATTAAAATAATTCAAACAAGATTAAGAATCCCTAAAACCACTACTCATGAAATGAAGCTCTAAACTAATGAAATCAAATAATAAAATCCTAAGATAACACAATGAATTCAAAACTAAAAAGCATATACTATCCCATGTTGAAGTTATATTTGTATTTTATGTTGAATTGCATTTTTGTATCAATGTAAAGCCTCCATTATGCGTTGCAAAAGCTTCAATGTGTGTGTAATGTTGAACTAGAATGTGATGATAACTCATAACGTGATCAAGAGGTAATTGCATAGCACTTCGTTATTTAAATTATAGATTATTTGTGAGAGGGTTGAAGAGTGCTTTATAGATTTTACATTTCAAAATGAATGATTAAGATTTCATAGTAAAAGATCGTGATCAATGGTTCAAAATTATTGAGAGGAATTAGATTGGAAAAATCAATGGTTTTAGATTTTATAATCAGTGTGATTGATGAAATCAAGTTGAGTATTGAGTGGAATTGAGGAAATAGATTGAGAGGTTAGTGTGATTGAATAATAGATGAATCAGTTAGCCAATTAGGGTGAGCAATCGTTGGTCATGATTTTATCAATCACAAAAGGGGTGAAGATAATTAATTAATTGAATTAATTAATTAGTATTTTTGAGTTGAATGTGCAAATCATGTTTGAATTTAACAAATAAAGTTATATTTGTTTGTTGACTATGTTTGAATGATGTTGAATAATTAATTTAATTATTCTGATTTAGAAAGGGGAAAGTGAATTAATTAAACTATTAAGTAATAATAATTTAATTGTTTTAGGAGAATAGGGTTTATTAGTGGCATAATTAAATAATTTTTGTTATTTAATTAATCAAGAGGAATAAAGTTACATAAATGATGAAATAGTGAATTAATTAAATAATTTAAGATTATTCAATTAATAGAGGAAATTAGGGTTTAACATAAATGATGTGAAATGCGATGATATTAAATGATAATGATGGCGATGATGAAAAAAGGTCATTCAAGATGTGCGATAAGCGTTAGGTCATTTTTACATGTCTACACATGTTTTTCAAAAAAGTTATTTTTTTTTGAAGATAAGAAAACATCTATTTTACAATTTACAATTTGTAAACAAAATATCTATACATGGAAAAACACCATGTGCTTTTAGACCTTCATTTTTATCTAAACAATGCTAGTTTTTCTAATTAGAAAAGATATCTTTCATAACTACAATCATAAACAAAATGGGCATGTTTAAGTTGCAAAACACACCATGTGTTTTTTTTAATTTGCATTTTTTATTTGATGAGAAATCAATTAAGCACGCATCAAATTTAGAATCTATTAAATAGGGAAAACAATAAGAAAAAAAAAATCTTTACATTAACTTCTTAATAAAAAATTTGGAAATTTATAAAAAAAATAAAGTCAACAAATCATAATTTTATAATTTAAGAATCTAAAATATAAGTTTTGCAAGTTGAACAACATGGTATGTTTTTTTTTTTACACCAAAACTTCCAAGGAAAAAGATGGGAGTGTTGTCGGGTGGTGCGGTTGCAGGTAAGGTTTTTTCAAATTTGGTTAAGGCAGGAAGCCTTGCTCCAAGGGCTAGTGTTAATGGTGGAGGTTGGGCTGACATTGGGGAGTAGGTTGACGGTGGGTCTTTGGAAGTGATGCCAAGTGGGTCCTTGCTGCGTGATGTTGTTTTACCTTCCTCTAACGGTTTGGATCAGGATGGTACTACTTGTGGCAAGGTGGGGTCTATGGATGTAGCCCTCGAGGTACCTGTCACTTCGGAAGGTGCCCTCCCTGAAGCCTCTAAAGTTGTCCTGTTTTTTGTGGATGGAAATTCGTGGTCCTCTCTTCTTGGTACAAAACTTAAGGAGAAAAGTTCTCCTCCTGTGGACTTCTTTTCTAACCTAGAAAAGGGAGAGTATTCGGTCTCAGTTCCTAATTGCATTATTGATAATGGTTTACTCTCCATGGAGCAAGCGTTAGTGGGAAATTTTTTGGGTCCATGGCCTAATATTGAATTAATGAGGATGCTTGTGAAAAACCGTTGGTTGTTGAAAGGACAGGTGGAGATTGCGGCTCTTGCAAAGGGGTTTTTCTCCTTTTATTTTTCTTGTGAGGAGGATTTGTTGAGGGTTCTAGTGGGAGGGTCATGGATAATTGGGAAGTCAACTTTGGTGTTGAAAAAATGGGAAGCTAGTTTCTCTCCTAGTTCTTGCTCTTTCGATTCTGCCCCTGTCTCGGTGTGGTTATCGAGGCTTCCTCTAGAGTTTCAGATGAGCAGGTTTTTAAGGGTATAGCCTCTACTTTTGGTCATTTTCTTTCGATTGATAGTTTGATTGCCTCAAGGAGGAGGTTGGTTTATGCAAGGCTTTGTGTGATCCTGGACCAAGCTACGGATATTTCATTGAAAATCAAGATTAATTCTAAGCTTAGTGTTTGGGAGAAGGATGTGGAGTTTGAATCTATCCCCTTTTCTTGTTTCCATTGCAAAAAGGTGGGGCATTGGGCAAATAAATTTTCATTGAAGCTAGCGCCTCCTCCTAAGAAGAATCTGGATCAGCCCAAGGAGTCAAAAATCTAGAAGGAAGTCGGTCAGTGTAATAATGCTGACAATGTTAAAGGCTTTGAGGATCCGGTTGTGGGTAGTGTGGTTTTAGAGGACCTTTTTGATTTAGTCAAGGAAGCTACTATGGAGGATGAAGGGAGGAAGGATGAGTGTTTGTCTAAAATTTTGTTGGCTTTGCTGGAAAACGAGGGTGGTGATTCTTTGGCTTTGGTGGCTGTTGAGCTAGAAAAGGTGACTCCTTTTAAGATGCTATCTGAGGGGATTTTTCTCTCTTCTAAGGACAATGTTTCAGTTTATCCCTTTCTAGAGGAGGAGGACAAGAGAGAGGTTGTTCCCTTTGTTGAACCTCTGGTGAAATCAGTAGCCAAGAAATTAGTGCTCACCTCTTTTGTCATGTTTTGTTTTGATGAGGCTCTTCAGAATGAGGAGCCCTAGACTACTGTTCAATCAACTAAGGCTAAGAACAAGAAAAATACTATTCCTTCTAGTTTGGGGATGACTACTAGAAACCGTTTAAAGCTAGATTGCAGTTCGGAACCAAGGGGTAGATGGAGGCCCTCTGCATAGAAGACCATGGAGAGGGTTAGCAAGTGTGATATTGCTGATGGATCACAAATTACTATGCTTGAGATGGGCCTAAACGGTCCCTCGCAGAATCTCTTATGAAGATTCTTTCATGGAATATTAGAGGATTGAATAATCCTCATAAATAGGATCTTTTGGCGAATATGGTTAGAGATCGTAGGCCTGATATTATTTTGATTCAGGAAACTAAGATGAGTGTTGAGAAGTGATGAAGATTAAGGACCGGTTCTTTAAAGATTGTGGCTGTCAAGCTGTTGACTCAGATGGAGCATCTGGTGGTGTGGCCTCCTTTTGGAACCCTAAAGTTGTGTCAGGGTTTGAGTTGTTAGCTTTTGATAATCATGTGGCTACCTCTTTTGTGTGTTCGAGGGACAAGTTTACCTGGGTGTTGTCCAATATTTGTGTTGTCCAATATTTATGCTCCTAATAATAAAAGCTCTTGTAAGAGTTTTTGGGATAGATTGCATTCCTTTAAGGCTCATTTCTCTTTACTTAATTGGCAAGTGATGGGTACTTTAATACCCTACTGAATGAGACCGATAAAAAAGGGGGTTCTCAGATTGATGATGAAAGCAAACATGACCTTATGAATTTCATTAATGATAAGATCTTTTGCTTGATTTGGATTTGGGGGGTGATGCTTTTACTTGGTCTAATAGGTGTGCTAGGAATGCTCTAATATAGGTTAAACTGGATAGGGTGTTGACATCTCTAGATTGGTTGCATTCATATGTGTGTTCCTTGTTGGCTCTTGTGAGGGTTGGCTCAGATCACTTCCCTATTTCTTTGATTGTTGAACCTTTTGGCTGTAAGAAGGCTTTCCATTTTAGATTTGAGAAGATGTGGATTGACCATCCTGATCTTCGTCTTAAAATTGCTCAGTGGTGGAGTATTCAGGTTGATGGTTCGACCATGTTTAAAGTTGCTAAGAAATTGGCTTCGGTTAAGCATAATTTGATTCAATGGAACAAGGATTCTTTTGGAAACTTTTTTGAGAAGTCATTTGTGAAGTCTAAATTGGAAACCGTACAAATGAATATGCAGGTTTCTGGTTCTGATTCTATGTTACTTCAAGAGGAGAGTATGTTGTTGTCTAGACTACACAATATTGTGGCTAGAGAGGAGGAATTTTGGAAGCAGAGATAGATTGCTTTTGGCTTTGTAGTGGTGATTAAAAAACTCAATTTTTCCATCTCATGACTCTTAAACACAAACCGTCTAATAGAATTTCTAAAGTGTTGGTGGAAAATGTTGCTCTTGAGGATGATGGTGAGATTAGATCGGCAACTCAGTCTTTCTTTGAGTCTCTTCTTTCTGAGGAAGGCCTGTTGGATCCTGTCTGTCAAGATGGTTTTCTTAATGTTATTCCTAGTTTGATTTCAGAGGAGGACAATTGTTTATGTCTGCTATCCCATCGGAGGAAGAAATAAGAAGGGCTATGTTTTCTTTTGAGGGAAATAAGTCCCTGGGGCTGGATGGTTTTCCTTTCCTATTCTTTCACAGTTTCTAGGACATTATCTCTAAGGATGTTATCAATTCCACTAAGGAATTTTTTGGGAGTAGATAGTTGTTGAAGGAGCTGAATTCCACTTTTATTGTTTTGATTCCTAAGAAGCCGGGGGCTAATAAATTTGGTGATTTGAGGCCTATTAGTCTGTGCAACTCCATTTATATGATTTTTTCAAAGGTTCTTGCTTCAATATTGCAAAGGGTTTTATCTAAGATTATCTCTCCTCAATAGAATGGGTTCGTGTTAGGAAGGCAGATTCTTGATTCTATCATCATGGTGCATGAGAACATTCATTCCCTTAAATTCAATAAGAAGCCTGGTCTTATTTTGAAGCTTGGCTTGGTTAAGGCTTATGATTGTGTGAATTGGAGGTTCCTTTGTAGTATTCTTAGGGCTTTGGGTTCTCGAAGCATGTGCTTCAATTGGTGTGGAAGTTGATATATTCCCCTTCATTTGCGATGCTTGTTAATGGTTCTCCTTTGGATTTCTTTAAGAGCTCTCATGGTTTGCACCAAGAGGACCCTATTTCCCCCTTTTTATTTATCATTATGGTGGAATCTATGGGTCGGTTTCTTCTCCAGGCTGTGGCTAATGGGGCCTTCAAAGGCCTTTTTCCTTCTTCTTGTCAAATTTTATGCTCTCATTAGTACTTTGTTGATGATAATCTTATTCTTGCAGAGCTGTCTGTGGTTGCAGCGAAGTCCATTCGCCTTATTCTTCAAAACTACGAGGCTGCTTCGGGTCAAAAGGTCAATTTTCCTAAAAGTAATGCTTTTTTTCTTAATACCCCATAGCTTCGTCAATTGTAGATTGTTGGGATTCTTGGCTGTGGTATTGGTGAACTTCCTTCTTCTTATTTGGGGCTTCCTTTATGTTCTAATGGTGTCCCTGACTCCTTTTGGAATGGAATCATTGATAAGTTCAATTTGAAACTTGCTGGTTGGAAGGGAGCCTTGCTAAGTGAAGCTGGTAAAATTTAGTTAATTAAGTCTACTCTTTAAAACTTGCCGGTTTATGCTTTGAGCTTGTTCTAGATTCCTCAAAGATTTTGGGAAAAAATTGAGGGAATCCAGAAGAGACTCTTATGGTCTGGTGTGAAGGAGAAAAAGAGGCTTCATTTATTGTCTTAGGATGAAGTCTGTAGATCGATTTCTCAAGGTGGGTTAGGACTGCGGAAGCTAAAGGATTTTAATTATGCTCTTATGGCTAAACAGTTTTGGAATCTCCTTGTGAGTGACAAGGAATGGGTGTCTATTTTGGAGTCTAAGTATTTGAGGGGTGTGGATAAGGTTAGATATTTTTTCAAGGAGAAATTTGTTCCTTCGCAAGGGTCAGTCCTTTGGAACTATATGTGTCGGGTTAGATTATCTGTGGCTGATGGCTTGAGATGGTGTTTGGGTAATGGAAAAATAATTCTTTTTTGGGATGATTGGTGGTTTGGGCATGGGCCTTTGAAGGATGAACCTTGGATGGCACCTTTCAAGGCTTTTTGCATCAGGGAGTGGGGTGTTTATGTTGCTAATTATATTAGGCAGGACAAATGGATTGATCTTGATTTAGTGAATAGGGATTTGAAGCCCCTTGTGGAGTTCCTATCCTTGATTCATATTCCTAAGGTTGCTCATGAGGAATCTATTATTTGGTGTCTCATTACTAATTGGAAATTCTCGGTTTCTTCTATTTTTTCTTACCAAACTCGGTTGGTTAGTCCTTTTCCCTTCAGGGGCAGGGTTTGGAATAAGAAGCTATTGCCCAAAGTTGGTATTTTATTTTGGCTGTTGTGTCAGGAGAAGATTCTTACTTTGAATAATCTGGTTAAGAGGGGCATGGATTTTCTGAATAGGTTCTTTTTATGTAAAACTAATGTTGAGGATTATCTCCATTTGTTGACTGGTTGTAGTTTTACATGGGGAGTCTGGTCACATATTTAAATAATATGTGGGACTTGGCCTGGGTCTTTCCAGAATCCTTCTCTAAATTATGTTATCAATGGGTTTCCCCTTCCTCTAACCTGATGCTCTCTTTGTTGTGGTCTCTTATTTTGCCTCATGTTGCTTGGAGTGTTTGGAAGGAAAGAAACAATAGGGTTTTCCATCAACAAGAACTGTCTCCTTCCAGATTGGCTTTCAAAATTTGTGATGCCATCAGGGAAAAATTTTTGTCTGAATTTTTCATTGATTTTGACCCATAATTTGAAAGTGGTGGTGTCCCCCTTTGATTCTCTTGTGGGGAAAAGATGGAATCTCTCTTGTGACCTCTCCAATCTTGTGAAAAAGTTGAAAGATCCTAGGCAGGGGGTTAGATGGAAGGCTCATGCTACAAGGTGGTGCAAAGTCAATTTTGATGGAGTGTCTAAAGGAAATCTAGGGCTAGTTGGTTGTGGGGGAGTGTTACATGATGAAAATGGTAGGTTTGTTTCCGCTATGGCGCTCCCCTTGGGAATCTAGATAAACCATTTTGCGGAGGCTATTGCAGCTTACCATGGCCTTGTTTTACCCAAGTCACAAGGGTTTTCTAAGATTTGGATTGAGGGGGACTCTCTTAATGTGATAAATTTTCTTTTAATGAAGTTCCCCCCCCTCATGGTCTATTTCCCATTTTATTAATGATTCTATCGCCATTATTAACTCTTTTGAGGAGATCAAAATCTCACATGTTTTTTGTGAGGCTAACATGCTGGTGGATGGTGTTGCCAATGTGGGAGTGTTGGAGAGGTCTGAGTTGGATTCTTTTGAATCTCTACCTATGAACTTGAAGTGTATTTCTAATAATGACTAGTTGGCTTGTTTATAGGGGTGGTGTCCTCGGGGAAAGCTTTTTCATCATGATTTTGAGTTGGTTTTGGAACTTTGAACCTTTTTCATATTTGTTTATTCATTTCTTCCTTGGTTTTTGTAGGAGGATGGACTAGTAGTTCTTGTAGGGCAGTACGTGGAATGATAAGCCCACACGTATTGTGGGTGCTTGTTGTATCAATTTGAATAGTGTCTGGTTCTTTTTTCTGTTACTTTTCTTCCAGGTTTTGACATGTTTTGGGTTGCTTCTTGTTACTATGGGTGGAAACCATTGCAGAATTGAGCTGAGTTCCTATGAAGAATTCTAGAAGAATTCTACTGTGTGGAAGCATTTAGATTTAGCGGGGGGTTTCACAATTTATGCAAAAAATTCAAGGCCCAGACCCTTATGCCACCAATTTCTTTGTGAAAGGATGGAATGCAAGGTCTTTGCGGTATGAGGGTGTTGAGTTTCATATTGATGAGGATTTCATTACAACAGTAACTCGTCCTTCAGTTATTGGGAGGAAGTTTTCCAGTGATAGGGGTGTGGCCAAGAAGGCGTCTACGAACTTCTTCAAGTATGATGAGAGGAATCAGCTTAGGGAAATTGGAAGTGGCGAATATGCCAGGAAGTCCCTGAAGCCGCTTTGGAGGGACCTCATGAAGGAAATTATGTACTACTTCACCCTTGAAGGTAGATTTTCTATTATCACTTTGCGCTTTTGAACCATTTTAGGCATAAGGTTTCTATCTCCTTTCCTTTTTATCTGCTACTCTCTATGGAGAAGAGTATTGAAGACCAAAGAAAGAACCCTAAGAAGAGGGTTCTTCATGAAGGTCTTATGAGTTTTTTATTTTCTCATATAAAGTTGAAATTGATTATGATGTCTCCTAAAACTCCTAAAAAAAAGGGGGTTTTAAATGATGGTTATGATACTAGGGATTCTGTTGGTGAATGGGTTGGTAGTTATGAGGAGGATGAGTCAGAATTTGAGGATGTGTTTGTTGAGGAAGAAGGCTCTAAGGAAGGGGAAGAGGATTTGGAAAAGTGGGGTAAGGGTTTTGAGATAGATGTGGAGTTACGGGAGGCTGTGGCTATTTTTGTCAGAAATTCATCAAAGGGGAAAACCAAAGGCTCAAAGAAAATCAAAGCTTCAACCAAAAGGAAGCTTGTGATCGGTGATGAAGAGAAGACCTTGAGTCCTAATGTGAATCTTGTGTTGTCGGGTATTGATGGTTTGAAGGGATTTCCTCTTGAGGGTGAAGTGGCTCCTTCGAATGTTGTGGGTGGTCAGAATGCCTTTATGGTGAACCTTGTTCCTGGCGAGGTTGGTTGTTTGGAGAGTTCCCCTATGTTAGGGATCAAGAATCTGGTTTCTATAAGGGAGAATAAGCTGGTTGATACTAGTCCTATCGAAATGTAGGGGATTGAAGTGGTTAATTGCTCTCAAGTTGTTTCTTTGACTGAGAGGGAAGTAAAGAAGGAGCGTTTGGATGTGTTAGTTGATTTGGATGACTTGCCAGACAAGGAGAGGATCAAAGTGGACATTTTGGAGGTCGAGGATTCCCCAACTAAAGAACAAGATGACCATAATAGGGATTATGTTGATTCCCCTGATGATTTGGAGCAAAATGAGCAGCCTGCGGTTAACTAGGATGAAATTGATATGAATATGTTCTATAGGATGGTGGAAGATCGAACTAGAAACCTGCTTTCTTTGTTTAAGTGGTTATTTTCTGAGGTCAAGGAGCTCAATCTTCAATTGAAAAATTGGTCGGATGCTTGTGTTGCTATTCGTAGAAGCAACCAAAAAGAGTGTGAAATAAACAAAAAAGTGAAATCTATGAATATTAAGCTCGATAACCTTCTGATGGATGTTGGTCACTTGGGTGCTACTCACAAGGAAATGATTTCCTCTTTGGAAGGTATTGTCAATAAAATGTTGGAACACATAGTTGCTATCTTGGAAGATAAAATTGGTAAGATGTCTGAGGATTTAAAAATAGTGGTCAATATTAGTAATAATTCTTTGAAGACTACTTCAATGGGTCTTTTTGCTCTGAATGAGAAAGCGCTGAAGTGGATGGGTAAACCTCTTGACATGGGTGATATGGAGAATATGATTGAAGAGGTTTGTGGCTCTTCTTTGGTGGAGAAAGCGAAGGCTTCCACTCCTGTGCTGGATAAAGATTTGCAGAATGGTCTGTGCCTTAGGATGAGAAGTAAGACTAAAAAGAAGGCGGTTGTGGCTGTTGAAGAGCTGGAGGATGTTATCAGTATGCATGAGGAGGTCATTAAAGAGAACATGGCCTCGACTGATGTCTTAGTTAAGTTGATGTAGCTCGTGTTTCCTTTTTTGGTTCAATAGGTTTGCTGATTTTTTTTGTTGTTGGGTTTGTTGACGAGTTGCTATTGTTTATTCTTTTGTCAGCTTTTTGGTTTTTTGGGCTGTTGGGTTTAGTGCTTTATTTCTTTTGCAGCTTTTCGTCTATGTAAAGGGTTTTGGGGTCCATTCAAAATCTGCTTTTCCTCATCAAAAAACATGGTATGTTTTTTAACCTATATATGTTAAAAATATTCTAGTAAACAATCTTCATGTTTGTAATTAAGGAATTGTAAAATTTGAAACATAAAAAATTATGATTCAACTAAATAAGTCAAAAATTCAAACACAACAAATTGTCTTTGTAAAAATTGATAAATCATAAAAAAAATGTATGTATGCTAAAAAATATAGATATTTTTCAACCTATTTTTTTAATTAATAATTAGCTAAACAATATTCATTTTTAAATCTCAAAATTTTGAATGAACTAAATAGGAAAAAAAAATGGTTACACAACAAATTATGTTTTGGATAACTACATGAAAATGGGAGATGAAAAGAGGGTCAAAAGTGAACATTTTTTAAAAATAAATTAAACTTGAATTTAGATGAGTAATTGGAGGTACACACACTCAACATTTGAAAGTATGACACAAAAAAAGAATTGTAGTAGTTTTAATCCAGTTTCTAAACTATTAAACTTTTTAAATGATTAAGATTAAGGGGGTCAAATGTTGTGCACACACAAAAATGTTGTTTTTTTAATAAAATATTACACAATATTTAGTGATAAAATCAACATATATGCATGTGAGGAATATAGAAACATTAGTAAAATAAAATGAAAATAAATATGCTAACGTATTCTAAGTATAAAAATCTATGTGGATAGAAAGTTAATAATTTGTGTGATATTTTGATGGCAATTTTGCCAATTATTATTATAAAATAAGTAAATTTGATGACATTAAAGTTAAAAAATACTATTGAAACAAAAAACATGTCAAATGGGGAAAAATAGAAACCCAACCCTTTAGGATCATTAATCAAGACTATTATAAATAAAAATGGACCTAATTTTTTTGTTTGTATAAAATGTGCAAGCATGCTATGTAATGCGAGTGCATCATATAACATGCTCATATTTTTATAGTTCTTAAATTTGATGCATAATAGGCTAAAGATTCATGAATCCCATAATTTGGTCTCATTGTGACTCCACACATGCTTTCTATGCGCCTTTTTTGTAACATTCCATGAGATCTTTTTTTTTTTTTTTGGTCATTATCGCTCCTATGTGATCTCTAAAAATGCATTCGACACTTGAGAGTACCATGTTCTCCTTGGATGCCTCGTCAAAATTTAATTTTATCCACCCTTCTTCAAGTGATCATCACATTGTTTTTATCCCGCGGGGTCTTAGCCTCAACACTCACTGCCCCATAAATGGGGGTACATTTGATAAGTATTTAAAGAAGGGTTATGTCTCATTAAGCTATGAAATTTTGAGTAATATTGAATTAAATTTTTATTAAAGTTAAATACTTATAAAGAATTATCATTTTTCTTCATACACTAGATATTCAAGTTAACTAAATGAGAAAAAAAAGAAAAAAATTACTATATTTTTTGCCACACCCCATCATCACTTTTAAAAAAAAATAAAAAATAAAAATATTATCTAAAATTTATAAAAAATTATATCAATCTATTTAAAAAAATAAAAATATATATATAAAATAAACTACACAAGAGTTCCAAATTTTATTGATTTTCATCACTCTATAATTCAAAACTTATGTCACTTTTAGATGCCCCAAGTTAAAAATTTATATTTGAATGAGCTAGTTTCTTAATAAAAATGGGACATAATTTTGAACTTTCATCTAGAAGAATTGAACCATGTTAGAGAAGACTATGAGACCTTTATATTCTCTAAGACTAGTCATGTGAAGAGAAAAACTAGCAATCATAACTATTAGGAAGAGTTGAGTGTCAAGTGTTTACTTATAATAGATGTGAGTGAAAATTTTAGAAAATACATCATGTTGCTTATGCTGATTTCATTTTTCATAAACATTGTGTTCCTAAGATTCTTTTTATGCAAGTAGGCTTGGATTGCCTACAAAGAACTTACAGTCACCAATTATTTTCACAAGTTCAGTGACCACCTAAGTATGGTTATAAAAATTATTTGAATGTTGAATGAAACATTTCATGTTTTGGTAAGATTATTCAACAATAAAATTGAAACATAGAAAATAGGGTTCATCTATTTGAAATGGGGAAAATGGGGGTGATGAACCTATCTTCCTATTTTCATTAAGAAAAGATATCCCCACAAAGAATTGACTTACAATCCTTAGGTGAGTCAACTTAATGGGGGAATTTGCTAGTTTTCTTATGATTGAGGATGGGGGTATTAGCCTAAACAACACTTTTGGGAGAAAAACTAAAAATAGTAAATCAACTCAATCATGTCCATTCAAACTTGAATCATCAATTCAAAGCATAATATAGACATAAACCACAAAGTTCTAGTTGATCTAGAAATCATAGAGTGATGTGTACCTATCACCAAAATGTAGTTTCTAAAGGTTGTTTGGGACTCATTCGCCAATAGGTGAATGGGTCCTTGCAGGGGTTTTTGAAATAAATTTATGGGTCCTCTACTCATATGTCTACACTCTTGATTCCCCTAGATTCCACCATTGGAAAGCTAAAAATAAATTTGGGATTTGAGTTTACATGGCTTGACAACAAAGGTGACAACAAATGCAACTTTGCAAAATTACTCTTTTGAGATCTTCAACTTTTCTTCAACCTATGAACCTACACATACAAAAGAGGGGGACCTTCTTTTGTTTTTTGTGGATGGGGATTTACCTTGGTCAAAACCTATTTTGGTAATTAAACCTTGAATTGAAAAAATGAAACATGTAAGGAATGATGAATGGACAATGCTATGTCGCAACTCACCAAACCCTTGAATAGATCTTCGAAGGAATGAAATATTGATCTTGATCTTGCATGAAATGACTTCAATAGATACAGATGTTGATACTTGAATCTTGACTTGAATGTAAACTTGGATCTTTAAAACCTACATCACAATGTTAGCTCCAAAAACATGCATGATTGTAAAAGAATTTGACATGATGCTTGAGATCTTGATTGTTGCAATAAATCACTGATAAATCTACCATTGAAGGTTCTTGATCATAATATTTGCTATTCTTTTTGCTCACTTGAATTTCTAGGATTTGAATTGATGAAATAACCTTGTATTTATAGGAATGTATCATTAATTTCCTGAAAATTAAACATACAAGGCGGCATTAAAATTTGAATTTGGGGAGATTAAAATACTGCCAAAAACATATTTTAAATTTGGTTTCAAAGGCCTAGGGAGGACCCATTTTCCCATGGGTGAATGAGTCCTAGGTCCCTATTCATGGATCACACATTTCTCAAGGTAAGGTATTATGTGTTGGCATTAATTATTGCCAAGTTTCCCCTTTAGAAAATATAATTGAAATGAAGAAAAATATAGGATTTCCTAAAATGGAAAGGTAAGTCCAAAGGATGAGGACAAACCCTATCTTCCTAGTTTGATTAGGAAATGAGATCCCCAAAATGAATTGATTAACAAACCTTAGGTGAATCAACCCAAAGTGAGAATCTTCAAATTTCCTTATGATTAAAGGATGGGGATCAAGGTCAAACACCACTTTGGGGAGAAAAACTAAAAATAGCAAATCAAATCCAAAATGCAAGCTATCACTTGGATTTAGTAGATTAAGCTCAATATTGACAAAAAAACCTAACTTCCTATAGATCTAAGAAGGGGAGAATATTGTTTACCAATCACCAAAACATTTTTTTGGGAGGCTGTTTGAGAATCATTCGCCCATGGGAGAATGGGTCTTTGTAGGCCTTTTCAAAATTGATTTTTGGGTCCTTTTCTCCCATGTCTACACTTCTAGATTCTTTGGGTTTCACAGTTAGATAGTCAGAAATGAATTCGGGAATTGAGTTTCCATGAGATGACAACAAAGGTGAGAACAAATACAACTTTACAATTTTACACTTTTGACATCTCCAACTTTTCTTCAACCTATGAACATGAAAATATACAAAACACAAAGAGAGAGGGAAAAATGTTTGTTTTGGGGTGAATGGAGGTTTTCCTTGGTCAAACCCCATTTTGGTAATTAAACCTTGAAATGAAATATTGAAAGTATAGAAGGAATGGAGAATGAACAATACAATGTTGCAATTCAACAAACTCTTTAATGAACCTCAGGAAATCTAAAATATTGTATGAGGTGGCTTTAATGGATGTGGATCTTGATACTTGAATCTTACTTTAAATCTTTGACTTGAATTCTTGGATTAGATCTTGAAACCTACATAACAATGCTAGCTCAAAACAATGCATGATTGAACATAACATTGACATGATGCTTGATATCTTGATTGCTGCAATAAATCCTTGATAATTATGTTCTTGAATGCTCTTGAAAATAATATTTTCTCTTGTGAAATTTCTCTTCAAAAACTTCTAGTTGATTCGATAAAATAACCTTGTATAATTTATAAACATTTATCCTTAATTTCCCAAAAATTAAACATTACAAGCTGACATTTGAAATTTGAATTTAGGATCATAAAAATATCACCAAAACATGATTTAAAAATGGGTTCAAAGGCTTAGGGAGGACCCATTCACCCATGGGGCGAATGGGTCCCAAGTCCCCATTCTTGGAACACACATTGCTCAATGTAAAGTGTTATGTATTGACATTAATTATTGTCGGGTTTCCCCTTTAAAAAATATAATTTATTGGGCTTGTAAATGAATAAAAGGGCTAATTAAGGAATAATTAAGCTCATTTAATTTGAGGGGGCCCAAATAAGTGAGAAAATGTAAAGAGATACATTTTACAACACTAAATTAAGGAATTACTAAGTCCAATTTAACTAGGAGGGCCCAAACAAGTGAGAAAATATAAAGAGATACATTTTTCTACATTACATTTAGCCCCCAATTTAGTGAGAGGATGACCTTGCATCAAATTCTCACTAAAGTAGACAAATATGTGTTAAGAGGGGTCCAAGTGCACCAATGTTGATAGGATAGGATGGCATAGATCAAGGAGGTGGCCAAGCCCCCAGGATCCAAGATCCCATGTCAAACCAACATAAGCACAAAGGGACACAAACATGATGTATGATATGTAGCAGCAAGACAAGATACACAAACATACAATGTTAAAGTTAAAGTGAAGAGAAAAGAAAGATGAACTAGAAAGTTGTATTATACCACATCCATCTAACACATAACTCTACAAGCAAGCAAGTTGTGTTATGCTCAGTGGCCTTTGGAAAAATATGCTCACAAGGGCTGATGATATCTGTCATCCACTAGGTGAGCCCCCAAAAGTGGATAAGTGAGAAAGTCATGCCTCTATATAGGCTCTCACCGTACAATGAGAAAGTCACACTAGGTCTATAGGCTCCCATTGTACTAACATCCTGATAACTTTGATAAGGTGCCACACAAAATGATCAATATGCTTTGCTAAACAAGAAATGCCAAAATTCCAATGCCGAAATTAAATAATGCCAATTTCAATAAAATAATGGTAATGTAAAGGTCACAATTCCTAGGAGATATATGTTATCATCACTAAGAAGGGAACATGCAAACAATGAATGTGGGAAAATATTCCCCCCACTTAAAATGTCAACTTACTTTCTATGTTGGTATTTTAAGTAGAAAGAGAGAATGAGAGGATCCTTGAAAATAATGTACACCTCAAAAAACTAGTTATCCTTTCCTTCCAATCATAGAGACAAAGACAACCACCAAGAACTATCATGCTACTACCAAGAGAGATGTGGTTGCACTTGATATTGTACCACTATGAATGGAAATGAGAAAGACACATAAAGCTACTAATGCCACATAGTGATGAACAAGATGATTAGGATGAAAATCAATATCAATTAGAGGAAGTAGGTACATCAACACAAGGAAGAGCACCACAATATTAAAGATATTGAATTTTATTACTTAAAGCCTTACATTCATTATTCGAATGACCACAAACTCTATGATATGCACAAAATGAACTTTTTTTGTAAAATTTCTTTCGTGTTTTTGGAGGATGAATAATCAAGTTGGATTTGAGAAGCCTCGACAAGATAGTCTCTTGATCAATAGTAGGGTACATTTCTTTTTTCTCATCACAAGATGTCATACACACAGTAGATGATAAGGCCTTAAATGAAGATGGAGATAAAGGTGGTAAACCTAGATCTTTCTTGAAAAAGTGTGGTATAGATTTCACTTGTTCTCTATCATTTTACTCTGTCTTTTAATTATATCCATGTTTAGAAAGGAGTTTGTATCCAAGACCATAACATGCTTCCAACTTAGACAAAGAGGTTTTATGCTTCCAAGAAGGATTGGATTTTTCATGAGAAGACAAATCCTTTTTAAGTTTCTTAAAATTGCACATCTTCCTCTCATGAGGGATGGGAGTTGAAGGGCCCCAATCACCACCATGAGGTGGTGTTGTTGATGTAGAACCAAGTTGAGAAAATGAAACACAAGACTATTTTGATTTAGATTGTGATATTTTATACTCTCCCATAAAGGAGGGTATAAAATCTAATGAACCCCAATCATCACTAAAACATGTGTTTGAAGATGAATCGTTTGTATATGACTCTTTGGATTTTGAGGGTGAGATTTTGGAATCTTCTTTGAAACAAGGTGTAAAATATAACAACCCAAAATCATCACTAAAGTGTTTTTTTCAGGGATAACTTTAAGAAACCCCCCCTCATCAAAGGTGTAAAATCCTGGTGAATCTTTCCTTTTATTTAAAAAAATATTAATTTTGTTGGTGAATCTATGCACATTATTAAAAAAATTATAAAATCTTGGAAAATCTTAATGAATCATTGGTAAAAATAATAATCACAGTGGCGAATCCTAGCGAATAATCACTAAAAAGATTAATTACAATGGAAAATCTCTCTTTTAAAAATTTGCATAGTTGGTTGGCATAGTTCCCCCATAATTTTTTAATTTTTTGTAATATTGAAGTAGGGGCCTAGGGGCGGAAGCCACCGGCGGGCTCAAGGGGCTAGAGTCCCCTTGTGGGGGTTGAGGGGGTAACGCCCCCTCACGGGGTTTGGGGACAGTGGCCCCGACGTGCTCTTGTCATGATACCAAGCATAAATTCACTATCAAAAATGCATTGGAGCACACATGGATTAAGTATTTTTTAAAAATATCATTTTAAAATTAAGATTAAATGAAAATTAAAATTTTTACTATTGATTAGCTTTTTAATCGAATGGTTACAGGTTGATTTTGCAACCTAATACACACATTCCTTTTAAAAGGCTAGTTGAGGCCAGTAATTTGTTTTGGGCCACACGATTAAACCTAATTTTGTGGCCCAAAACAAATTTTGGGCTTCAACAAGTCTTTTAAAAGGAACATGCATATTAGGTCACATAATCAACTTGCAGTCATCTGGTTAAAAAGATAATTGATGATTCGATGATAATAAATAAAATCCCTATTCAAGGCTAAAATATCCCTAAAATTAAATGGTAATTTACTATTGTGGCGATATTGCCCCAAAATTAATGGTAGTAATATAATATTACTTGTGAATATAATTAATATTTGTAATTATAGTGTAAACTACTAGCAAATCGGTTCCAATGACACATTGTTTAAAAAAGAATGCATAGGCGAATTAATCGAGACAAAATTATTATTTTATAAAAACCTGGTGATTCAACATCCTTTTCAGCTTGTACTATTCACCATTTTTGGAGGTCCTAATTTCAATTATTCACCAATTGGCGAAGATTCACCACTAAAGTTTTCCCTGGTTTTGTTGTAGGTGAAAGACAACTAGGATTATCATCAACTTGTATAAGTTCTACTTTAGAAGTTGGAATGATAGTATTAGGGGAGTTGGAAGTGTTAAGATCATGTTGAGCTTATGATTTATAGCTTCGTTCATCTATTTCAACCATGTATATCTTGTCGGTGTATTCAAATTTCATCTCATGGTGAAGAGTAGATGAGACTCTTTTCATAACATTAATCCATGGTCTCCCTAGGATAAGGTTGCATGAAAGAGGTCTTGGCATGATATGGATAGGGGTCGGCAAGACTATAGGTCCGACCTCAAGGGTAATGTGGTCATTCCTAACAGTTTCCCGTTAACATTTTCAAAGCCACAAATATTATCATCATTGAGTTGAATAAGCTTCTTATCAACACCAATTTTATCTAGGAGATCAATGCTAAAAACATTAAGACCTGCTCCATTGCCTATGAGGGTGCACCTAATTGTTGTTTCATTAATGATCACCTTTATCATTAAGGCTTCATTTTTATTTTGTATATCAAGTGAGGGTAACTCATGTTGAGAGAATGTGATATATGACTTTGTCACTCGCATACAATCAAAAAAGGTTTCCACATCATTCAATTTCATAATTATTTTTCTGCAAAACTTCTTGGAGCATCCCATTGTTTGTAGGTGATGTTTGAATAAGATACCATAAGGATATCTTAGAGGGAGTATTTTTAAGTTGTTCAACAAAATCATACTCCTTTTTTCCATGTAAAGGAAAATGAGGAGCACTAGGAAAAATAGGTTGAGGAAATGGTAATGAAGTGGAATGGTTTGAGGTTGCCTATTGTTCCTTGTATTATATGTGTGAGCAACGGTATTGTAACTTGGTTGCTGCAAAACATTGTTACTCTCAAGTTGCATTGTAAATTTCAAGATATCTCCTAGGGATAATGGTTTCTTTTTAGGTGGTTCTATGATAGGAGGTGACTTAGGAGGCTCACTAGTTAAAGGAGATCCAATTTGTACAGTCATAACCTCAAATGAGTTACCCTATATGACCTTCTAGTGAGGGGGATTTAATATGAACTTAACATATTCATCTATGCCATCCATCTTAGTGTTTCTTAAGATAACTGAAGCATTGAAAGAGGGACAAACAAAGTTCTGATCACTCAATAATTGGGTCTTCTAACACCAAAATACCTTCATCACAAGTAGGAGAGGTATTGGAAGAAGAGCAACTATGATTGTCATGATTGTCTATGTTTGCATCCTCTTGTACCAAAGCTTTAGTGGATGATCTAGGTGAGATGAAATCCTCAAGGGATTCATCTAACATGTCAAAGTCATCACAACTAAAGGGTTTGAAGGTTATGCTTTCTCCAAGGTTTACCATTTAGTTTTTGCTTTCTTTGTTTGAGGTTTTTGATTTTTGTTTATGTTCTCTAATGATTGCAAAATGTAAATTAATCTGTCTAATATATCAAATGATGCTGAAAGTAAAGGAAAAATACAATAACTTTATGTTTTCCACATTGCTACAAGATCTAACTAAAGAAGCAATAACTTGAATTAAAAAAAAAAATGTTTTAGGAAACCAATTCTTAGATCTAAAAACAAAAAAAATGAAAAATAGAGGCTAAAAATCACCCAGTAACTTATCTAAAAGGTCTATACAGGGAATCGTTTTCCCATGGGTGAATGGGTCCTTGCTCAAGGTTTCTAAAATTGAATTTTCCAAGATTAGAGTTTATTTTATGCATTTTTTGTTTCCAATTACAAACAAGGGTTTTTGTAATAGGTTTTATAGAATAAGGGTATCTAAATGCAATCTCAAATAGGGTCAAATGATGAACTAAATGACTATTTTTAGAATGAAATTTGAATCTAAATCTAAACTTAGATGATTGAATGATAATATTTATGCAAGTATGCAATGCAAAATGAATGTAGATCTAATATAAATTTTCAAAATTTCTATTAATTTAAAGGATGCAAATACAAAAAATCAAGTCTAAATGAAATGTTCACTAATGAAAGTTTAAAGAACCATAAAAGTAATGCAAATAATACAAACCTAATGCAATATCAAGTTCATTTCTTAAAAAGAAATTAAGGGTTAAGCTATTGTTGAAAAATTGGTAGTAGCTTCCTCATCTCACTCCTTTCTTGACCTAGATTTATTTCTGGGTGAAGACCTTTTGCAACTAAACATGAGCCTATATGGGTGATGTATTTCGATGTATCAAGATGTCAAGCTAGCTCCAAATCAGGTGTAGTTTTGTTCTCACTTGAAGGAAATCTAGGTCATCTATCCTTTTGATTAAAATTTAACTATATAAGTATAACATTAACGAGTAAAAAGCCATTATCACTGATTTATGTGCCATGATTGTGTTAAACATTAAACATATTCACATACATGGTAATTCTGAACTTATTATAAATCAAACCATGGGAATGCATCAAGCCAATAAGAATAATTTATCTCAGTATTGCGATTTATCCTTATCCTTTCTTGATCACTTCTCTTTCACAATCGATAGTGTCCCTAGGAGAGAAAATCGACAAACAAATGTAATGGCAAGTGTTGCCTCCCTTGTGTCTTTGGATGAATGCATGGAAGAATACCACTTTTTGGTTTACATTATTCACTCTCCTGGTGTCTTAGACCAACTTGAATCTGATGCCATGGTGTGTGCTCATGTGCACTTGGAGGAATGGTATTCTAATATCTATAATTATTTGAAGGTTGGGAATTTTCCTAGTGATTTGATGAAGAATTCTCACACTTAGAATCAAAAGATTTTAGTATGATACATTATATTGTTAGATGTTCTTTAAATAAAAATTCTTATAATGGTATTCTTCTTTGATCTCTCGCTAAAGAGGAAATACGCCTCACCCTTCACGATGCCCATTTGGGCTCTAGGGGTGGAAATTTTGGTGGTAAATCCCTGGTACATAAACTAATCACATGAGATACTTTTAGAAAAGAATGTTAGCAAGACTCCTTTTCCTTTGTTAAGAAGTGTTTGCAATGTCAACATCATAGTAATCTCATTTGTGCTCCTACTCAAGAGCTTCAAAATCAAACCTCTCCTTGGCCATTCACAAAATGTGTGTTAGATATTATTGAAAAAATATCACCTCCTTCTTCTGAAGGACACATTCATCATTAGTGCTACAGGTTACTTTATGAAATGGGTCAAAGTTGTTCCACTTTGATCCATGAATGCTAAGAAAATTTGTATCTTTCTTCTAAAAAATGTCATTTCTCACTTCAGGTTTTCTTCTACCCTCATTTCTAATAATGGTAATCCATTTAAGAACAAAGAGGTGAAGAAATTCTTGGAGAAGTTTCACATTCAACATCGATTTTCTACACCATACTATCCTTAGTCTAATGGCCAAGCTAAAGAATCTAATAAAACTCTTGAGCTCATTCTCTAGAAAATAGTAAACAAACATGGTATAGACTGGCATACTTAATTAACATACACCTTGTAGGCCTATCACACAAGTGTTCATATAGTGACTGGCATAACACTGTATAACCTCATGTATGGCACCAAGGCTATCATGCCTTTAGAGATGGAAATTCTTTCCTTTCAAGTTTCCCTTAAAGGGTTAATTGAAAATGTTGGTTACCATGCTAATCATTTTCATTAGCTTGAGTTGCTTGATTAGTTTCAATTGCAAGCCCTCAACCACCTTCAAGCTAAATAACGATCACTTTCTAAACATTATAATCGAGGTGTTTTTTCTAAGACGTTCAAGGTAGGTGAACTAGCTCTCTATGAGAATTAACAAAATGTAAATGCACTACCTGATCAAAAGGGAAAGTTTAACCCTAATTGGTTAGGCCCTTACATCATCATCTCCGTGTATACTTCTGGTTCTTATGGATTGGCATCTATGGATGGAAAGCCTCTAAGAGAGCCTGTGAATGTAATGCATCTTTGTTGATACTATGCATAGTGTCTATGTGTCATGTGTGTAATGCTCATCCATGGATCACAACTTGTTATGCAATTAAATTCCGTAATCATGAAATTATTTTCACATTTTGTGTTATGATGTAAACATGTACATGTAGTTAATTTCTTTAATTAGGAATTATCCATGCATTTGTTTTAGTATGCTATGTTTTTGTGTATTGCATTTGATTAAATCTTTTAGTCAGGCAATTAGATCATCATTACATTTAATTAACATGCATCCATGCGTGTTTATTAGATCATGATAGCATCTAATCTAAATAGAAATCCATAAATATAACATCCATCACATAATCATACATGAAAGTAAAAGCATACACATAAAATGAACACCATAATATCAAAACCAATATCTCATGTTTTTATATATATCAAAATGTGTAACATGTACAAGTATTACACCACTATATAAAAAGTGTTGTGATTGTATATCTATCTAATGTTTATACATCAAAATCATTTCTTACAATATAATATCATTGGTATACAAAAATGACACATGTACAAAATGGGCCTCTAGCCCCTGGGCGCATGGCTCCCTGATCCCTTTGGTCTTGGTGGTGATTGGGGTATAGGTTGAAAAAGTGGGACAAGGGATGATCAGTGTGACCATGAGACTGATAGGCTCGCATGTAGTCCATAGATCTCTCCTTGTAGCTCTACAGCCTCCATCTGTACTCGTCTAGGTCCTACTCTAAGGACTGTCATAGCTCCTAAAGTTGTTGCATTTCGAGATCCGCAACTGGCCTCATAGTGTCCTCCTGCCCATCGAGGTCATCAAGCTAGCTCTGCATAGTGTCATGTGCCCTCTCAACACTCTCTATTCACATCTTGGATTGGTCTCTCTCAACGAGGGTAGTACGGATCTCAATCACTTGTTGATCTCATTGCTCGATCATAGTGGTGACATTCGTGATCCTCTATATGACCTTGACTTGTGCCTCCTCATAAACATACTATAGATGCATTACAAGATCGAAAAGGTAAGAAGCCACCTTGCTGATGCTGGATTGTAGGCATCAAGGATGCTCCCCCAAAATGGCACAACTGGGGCTACCTCAGAGATGCAATGCTCAATGCTTGTTATTGACTTCGGTGTGTCCACTACAACCATAAAGTAGTAGAAACTATTAGTAATCAATGATATATCAAAACATGACCACATATATGCATGAAACAAAGCTAAAATACTCAAAGGAAATACCATGAATCACTCTAATACCTAGGTCCCTAGCCTGCTAGTGTGGATCTGAGGGAGGTGCAATGCTAAGACTAACTCCTGCCACTATTGCTACTACTACTAGTGTGGGGACATCGACTGCTATAGGCGGCACTACTGAGATTGGGATATCAACTAGAGGAGATGATATGCAAAACAATTTTTTCACTCTACAAAGGTAGAAAGAAGACATAATAATGAGATTTGGACAACTTGGGTACTTGGTGAAGACCAATAATATACTGGTATCTAGTGCCCTTGCTAGTGTAGAAATGCTTGAAAAGATAAATCCTAATCCAAGTACTTTAGAAGAGGGAGAGGAGAGCTTAGTTGAGTTGAAATTAATGTACAAATCACTTGGTGCTGCCAAAAGGATCTGGAATGGAGGAAAATATTCTTGGAAAGAAATTCTTAATGAATTAGAAGCTTCCTCTAGATGAACATTTTTCTTATATATTCTTTCACTTTTTTTAGTTTCCTTTAGTTTCTCTTTGTACATATGTTCAGATCCAAATTTTTTGGGATACCTCCCTAAGGGGGAGTCAATAAATTTTAGTTGTTTTTCTATCCATATACATCAAATTTTAGAGCTTACATGTGTGTTTCTAAAACACCCTTTATCTTTGATATCAAAGGGGGAGAATTGAGAAGAACTGGATATAAGTTTTGGTGATGGAAAATTTAAATGATAAGGGATTCTCTTAGGAGAACTTTGAAGATGATTTGTTAAATTAGTTAAAGGGGGAGATGATGCTCAAAGTTCTTGATGATGTATGTTTTTGAATTTTGGAGATTCAATTTTGGCACATGTTTCCATCAATGAAAAAGGGGGAGATTTTTAAAAGAATGAAGATAAAACCCTTTGATGTGTTTTCATTGATGCCAAATTTTTTTGTTGATAGTTTTGTCTAATCCGGTGAACAGAGTATACACAGCTTAATTCGGTAATTTGGTTTGAAATTGCTTGTGTAATAAGAATAGCTTATGAGGTTATAGTATGTTATTCCTAGCTATTATATGCATCTATGATCAATTTTTCAACGATTTTGGATGAACACCTATTGAAAGTTACAAGTAACAGAAGTTCAACATATAGTTTTTGGCTTTATACAATGTAAATGGGTATGTGTAATCTTGTCCACATTCCTCTGGTGTTTGGATTCAAACTCTACAATTTTGGGAGATGGTTTATAGATGTTAGTACTCTATATATTCCTAATGGCAAGTGTTTATATGTGTAGTGTAGCAAAAAATATCCCTTTTTCACACTTAATTTGAGAATTAATATTAAACAAAATGATCTTAATTATGCCTTAATTTAGTATTGTAATAAGTATTTTACATATTCACATTAGGTTTAGGGCCCTATTAATTAAAATGGACATAATTGTGCCTTATTTATGGTGTTGTAAGGTGTACCTTTACACTTTCACATTCATCTAAGGCTTTATTAATTAATTGAGGTTAATTTTCCTTAATTGGCCCCTTTAATTCAAATCCAAGCCCAATTAATTGCAATTTACAAAGTGAAAAACTCAACATTCATTAATTTCATAACATAACATTTATCATTGAGCAATGTGTGTCCTAGGTAAGTGAATTAATATTTTCACGAGCTCTTTGCGTCATTTTTCTAGTTCTATGTGTATTTGAGGAATGATGAAAGTTCTAAGAGCTCTCTAATATCATTGCAGCAAAGATAGATACTTACCCCAAATCCATAGATATCTTATGTGTTTTTGGGGGGAAACCCTCTTTCCCTTTTTCATGTTTTGGCTACTTTTAAGTAATTGCTCACATCATGGTGTTTAGCAATTCCTTTAAAGTGGGGGAATACATTGACATTATTTTCAAATTTTTCCATGTTCCTTGATGTGGTTTTCTTACTACATGTGATGTTTTTTTCTATTTGTGGTGACATTGGGAGTAATTTCCTTTAAGAGCTTGATCTATCTTAGCATATTAATTCCTCTTAGTGATGTGACACACTACATTCCCTAAGTTGTGAATCTTTTATCCTTTAATTGGTCTTCTCTTGGAGAAATTAGGAACAATGTCCCCTTAGATTAAGACCTCATGTTAACTAAGCAAAAATCCTTTGAACATCCCTCTTTCTTGTTGTGTTGCATTTTTGTACCTTATTAAAGTCATGGAGGTATGGATTTGATATGGTTCCTTGGGGCTCACCTAGTGAATAACTAGCTTCACTAGCCCTTGTGAGAATGCATTTTTTTTGTACCTTATTAAGGTATGACTTTCATATGGTTCCTCAGGGCTCACCTAGTGAACAACTAGCTTCACTAGCTGATATGGACCTCTTAGGGCTCACCTAGTGAACAACTAGCTTCACTAGCTGATATGGACCTCTTAGGGCTCACCTAGTGAACAACTAGCTTCATTAGAAATTGTGAGCATGCATTTTGTTTGAATAGTGGACAATGCGTTCCACTTGTAACCTCTTTTGGACAAACAACCTAGATTTGGTCCACAACACTTGGACAACCAATTGAAGCTTGATCCGTTGCATTTTTTTTCCTTCTTTCCTTTTTCTATCTTTGATGGTGTATGTTTGTGATCTGGTTATGGCTTCATATATCATCCACAAGCATGTTCCTTTATGCTTATGTTGGTTTACCATAGGATCTTGATCCTGGGGGCTTGGCCACCCTCTTGGTTATTGTCATCCTATCTTACTAGCATTCATACATTGGAACCCCTCTTGATTGTGTGCTTGGCTACTTTAGTATGAGTTTGAAGCAAGTTCATCCTCTCACTAAAGTGGGGGATAAATGTAGCGTAGGAAAATGCATACCCTTGCATTTTCACACTTGTTTGGGTCTGCCTTCCTTTATTTATCCCTTTTTATGTTAATTGGTCCTATTTTGCATCCACAAGCCTAATAAATTATATCTTTTTATGGCTAATCCTGAAAAAACATCAAAGGATAAATGATAATTTAATGATTCTAGTTGTGTGTTCTTGATTTTTGGACTGGGACTAAGACACCACCTAGGGCATCTTTGTACTCCAAATTTCTTGGGACCTTGATTTCAAATGCACCTTAAATGGGCCCCATTTTGGAGTCTATGCCATGAGTTTCAAGCCTTGGGACTAAGATGCCACTTAGGGTGTCTTAGTCCTCAAGTTATTTTTGGGATTTAATTTCAAATCTTGGTGGGATTTAGCCTCCTTTAATTAATGAATTCATATGTTGGCTTGGTGTGGTGTAATTTCAGGACATTAAGCATAGGTAAGTATAAATACACGGTTCTTCCAATCATTTTATCCTAACAAGCATTCAAGTATTCATTCCTAAGGAAAGTTTATGAGATCAAGAGCTTTCAAGAGCAGTTCATCAAGCATTTGGAGCCATCATCAAGATTCAAGCATCATATCAAAGATCTTCTTGCATCATGTGTGTTTTTGAGCTAACATTTGTGATGTAGGGTTTTGACTCAAGCAAGAAATTCAAGTCAATATCTATCAAGAATCCCTTTGATTCAAGATCTACATTCAAGCTAGCCACTTCACACAAGTTTGCAGATTTCACAACAAGGGTTTGGTGAGTTGTAACATAGCATTTTGTTCATTCATAGTTTCCCTCCTTTATTTCATTTCATTTCAAGGTTTAATTGCCAACAAGGGGTTTGACCAAGGAAAACCCCCATTTACTAACAATCAACAAGTTTTTCCTCTCTTGTGTGTTTGTGATTGTAGATTTAGGTTGAAGACTTGAAGATCATTTGAAGTACAAAGTTGCATTACAAATTTTTCATCTTCACAGAAACTCACCAACAAACCAGATTTGGAAGTTTCAAGACTTGAGATCTGAGAATGAGGAAGTACAAACATTGAGCCTCAGGATCACATTAGGAGATTTCAAAAATTCAAAACAGGACTAAGTTGGCAACAAGGGCATCTTAGTCCTCCCAAGGGAATTTTGTAGAGATTCTTTCAGATCTTGTTCCGACATCCGAAGATTCCGCATTTCCTCCAAAAAAGAGTAGTGGGACAGAGACAAGAATAAAGGTGTCTTAGTCCTCCCTGACATATTTTGACTGGATTTTTGCATTTTCAGAATCCTCATCACATTTGTAGACTTCCTAGGCACATAATCATAACTTTCTATTTCTTAATTTCATCATTTGTATCCATCATTTAGCTTGCATTACTAGGTTTTGTGAGTTGAATTTTAAGTTGTCTTTTTCAAGCTTTTTCTTGGTGGTGAACCCCTCAAAGCTTAAAGAACCCCATCTTGGGTCTTCCTTGTTGAGAATTGACTCACCGTTGAGGTTGATAGTCAATCCAATTTGGGTTCCTTGGACATTATTGAGTGATCAAAAGAGAATAGTGGGTATTCCCCCACCTATTTTCTTTCTGATTCATGAATATATCATCATAATCAAATATAAGGTTGATTGAAAATCCAAAGAAGTGTGTTATATATTTTAATATGAAAAAAAAATTTGTGCACTAGGGGAGACCATAATCTCTAAAGGGTGTAGTTTATTTTTGTTTATGATAAAAAGTTAAGACTTGAAGTTGAGGATCATCGAAATTGTTATATTGCTAGTAAACTTGACTTAAAATTTTATTCATTTTTTTAATCAATTTTTTAATGCATTAGATATTAAAGTTAGCTAAGGGGGAAAAAGATAAAGGATTTAAATTAAATTTTTCTATATTAACGTGGAGGCTTCTTGTCTTAATATTTCAAGATTTTCTTTAGCAATATAATTTTAATGTCAAATTTATAAAATGTATATCGAAGTAATTTTTAAATAAATAAAAAAATAAAAAATACAAACATAAACTGCACTAAAAATTTATATTTATATTTATAAAATTTTAAAATTCAAACAATATATCAGTTTTTATATGGGATAATCATGGTTTGATTCAATAAATTTTTACCTCTTTTGTGGCATGTCATACTTATAATCAAATGAAGGGCAAAGCTATTTATATTGCATTGATAAAAGCTTGTCAATTGAGATGGAAGAAAATTATTCATGATACATATTCCATGATTTTGGTTTCTTTGATACATGAAAGGAAGTCACTTTCTTCATGGAAATCAACTACAGCAGTTGAGGAGATTCTTAGTCTTATTCCTATCTTTGACTTCATATCTATCCATATTCCTAGGGAATGGAATAAGGTGGACGACTCTTTGACCAAATGAGCTTCTAAGAAGGATAATGATTGGATTGGGGGTCTCTACCTTTAGATAAATTGAGGGGCCTCCTTCAACTAATTCACCATTATTCATCTTAATTTATTCTTCTTGAATCATGTTGGGAATATGAGTTTGGTTTGGTTTAGTTCAGTTCTTAGATTGGTATAATTTATGAAATTGATGGTATTACAAAAATCCTCCTTAAATATTTATACTTTTGACTTTATTGATAAATATGACTATTTTGAAATCTTACTATTGTAATTAGTCTTTTATTGAAAATAAAATAGATAAATACAGAGCTGGGAGTTACATTGTAGTAGCAGAAGCCGAACAAAATTCTGCTAGGAGAGAAACGAGGTGAGCCACAAGCAGGGCCCAAACAAAAATATAGCAAACAACCTCCAGGATAAGAAGATATAGAGCAATAAGAGACTAATCAAACCAACATAGGGTTTACAAAAGTCAAGACCACCTTTTGATAAAACATTGAATTCCAGGAAATAGCTGCATGCGCCAGTGTATAGACAAAAGAAAAGGACATTTGATATGCTTGAGATATCTAGATTGAATGAGACCAAAAGAGTTCCCAATTGAGAAGGAGGAGACAAACTGAAGAAGAGAGGAGGAGAAGCCGTAGACCAAAAGCCATGAAATTGTACCAAGAAGAACCAAGAATGGAGTTGCCATAACACACTAGTAGACCCCACTTTCAATCGAGGATTCTAGGTTAGCAGGAGGAGTGAAGTATGGTGTGGAGTGAGGTTCCACAAGTGCATGACGAATCAGGAATTGCATAGCATCAAAAAGATCGAGAAGAATATTAGAGATCGTATGAGCCAGCCTTGGTTTGAGCCAATGAAGATTCCTTATGAAATCATAGGAATAGTCGTCCAACAGGCCATGAGCCATTGAACTAAAAAGAGCAGAAATAGAGTGATCAGAGAGAATAAATTGGTAACATAAGAAACCACCCACAAGGTTAGAACCATTCAAGGTATCATAATCCTATAAAGCAATATGCAGAGAAGAAAGCAGACAAACATGTGGGAGGAGGTAAGAACCTGCCAAAAATTTTACCATTTCACCACACCATAGCACATCCATCAAGTTGGAAACAAAGCGAGAAGAAACCTCATGAGGAAGCGAAATTACAAGAAATTCCAGCCAGTCATGACCTAGGATCGTTCTAATTGCATCTCCCACAAGTTTGCATTTAAGGATACAAGTTCGATCTAATTTTCAGAAGAGAAAGGCCTTGAATCCCTTAATTCCTGATATCTTGGTGGGATAAGGACCCTGAAAGAGTTTTGCATGATTCCTTCCATAAGAAACAAACCAAGTTACAGAGAAATGAAGACCAGAAGTAACCCATTAATAGTGATCTCACACGCCTGAAGTCATACGGTTGATGCAAGATAATTGATGCCAATGTGAGTTCATTGCACCAAAAGGTGGTGCACAAAAAAATTAAAGAGCCAAGAATGCTTTTCCATAAGGCGATAGAGAAAAATAAAGCCATTTTTTACCAAGATAAAATTAGATGACTATAAGGTACCATATGAATTGCAATTTGAATCAATGCAGATATATGGAGATTGCCAAATCAGTTTTACATATGCCAAAATTTAATCTAGCAAAAAACCCAAAGTGAAGTGATGCCCCAAGTACAATAGGGCATTCCCAGAAGTCATGGGATTAGAGCATGCAATACTGACATTCACACGATTCACTAAGTACCAGAGTTTTTAGCATTAAATAAGACAATTTAGTAGAAATTCCATATCAGAATTTTCTAGTATTTATCATTTTAGCTGCATTGCTGAAAAGAGAAATGTATGTAGATAACAAATAGAAATTGTTTCCCAAAATTGGAGCTGAAAAATAGGACCATTAGCCACATCAAGACCAAATATTGGAGAACTGTCAGATAGCTGAAAACCAAATAATGCCTCGTGCAGATAAATTTCAATGTGCACCGTCAATGCTTCATCCCACTAACCGATCAGGGGGAGGGAATCCCCATGAGCAATTAGCACAGAGAAGGGACTCGCAAAGAATTAAATCATTCCCAAGAACTACATGTGTACCACATATGCTACATTCAAAACCACAACTAGCTGTTGCGAGCAAATTCAAAAAAAATTCTAGCTCACCAAACCACATATATCAAAAAATGAATCAAAGTCAATACCTGACCGAGCAAAGCAGGAAGCTTAGACTGAATGAACCAAGGAAAATGTACAAGACTTGTAAAATGTAGACTCTACAAGAGACCATTATTGAGATGAAATTAACATTTGAAGCTCAACAAATTCAAATAATCCCACCTCGAGAGAATTTTTAAATGTAAATTTTCATCAATTGCTTTATTTGCTAATCAGTCTGCATGGCAATTGGCCTCCCTATAACAATGCATTACTTGATATGAGGAGAAATTATTTAGGAGGAATTGTATGTAGGATGCAAGATAGTTCAATTTCTTGAATGACCATTTAAAATTGCAAAAACCACCACCATGGAATCCCCTTCGATCTAGATTTGGGGGATAGAAAGTTCTATTGTTAGCTCAAGCCCAATTTTTAAAGCATTAAATTCCATCATGTTATTGGTACCTTTTGGTAGACTTGAACAGATTGCTCCAACAAAATTACCTTAATAATACATGAGAACTGAAGTAGCCCCAGATTTTCAAGGGTTACCTCTAGAAGCCCCACCAAAATTGAGTTTAATATAATCCTTGGAAGGGGGCATCCACTTAATGGTTGCTCTGTTTATAGTATGATTCTTCGAGGAGATGGAACCCGTGTTGGGAATTCTGAGAAAATACCAATTATTTAGAATGAAAGAATCCCAAGAAGAAAAACCATTATTGGAGATTACATTTTTATACAAACTTGACATTGTTGTTTTCGAAATGGAGATTTCAAATTTTGAATGATTTGTCCCACATACAATTGTTCTTTTTTGAAGATTCACCTATTTCTCTCAAGCCAAATGTTCCATATGAGAATTGAGGGAGAGATTTCCCAAAGACAAGAAAATTTAGAATTTGAATGCAACCTTGGCCAACTCTGGAAATGCTAGAGGATAAGGTTTTGTAGGGGAGTTTGCCAACCCAATCTTCTCATTAGCCAGGTCCAACATTCATATGCAAAGGGGTAACTGATGAGAAGGTGATCTGTAGATTCTAAGGCATGACCACACATTACACAAGTGAAAAGAGGCACAATTCCCAATTTTTCAAGCCTTAAGCCAGAAAGAATTCTATCTTTAATGGCCAACCAGCTAAAAGATCCTGCCTTCAGAAGGACATTGGGACCCCAACAAAGATTAGAAGGACAAGAAGAGGGGGCTTCATCCCTCACCAGAGAATTGTAACCTTCTTTGATAGTGTAATTTCCAAATTTGGATCTTGTCCAAATAATTTCATCAAGTTTCTCTGAAAAAATAATTTTCCTTTTCTGATGTTCGGACTTAAGGGAGTCCTTCATATGAGATGGAACTGGGAGAAAACTAAAGTCCTTCCATTTGATTATGTGTAAAGGATCCTTCTGATCAAGAACAAAATAATATTTTACCTTATTCCCCCAGAGGCTTTTTAGTGCAGACTATAATTGAGACCAATCACCTAGAAGTTTGAGGGGTTGATGACCATTCCATGCATCATCCCAAAATAAGGCTTTCTCACCATTGCTAACTAGCCAGGAAAGGTGAGGAAGAATGACAAATCTGAAAGCAACTATAAAATTCTAGATTTCAGAACCAGCAAGAGGTTTCTTTGTGTAAAAATCCTTTCTCTGTCTAGGGATTCCAAATATTTATGATGCATGATTTGGAACCATTTCTTATCTAGATTGGAGTACAATTGCCAAACTAATTTGGTGCCAAGATCTTTATTTTGTAAGAAAAGGTCTCTCAGACTCGCACCACTGGAAGCTTTCGACTTACAGACATTTTTCCTATGCAACTAATGGAAGCCTCTTTTTTGTGTAAAATTTTCTGCCCATAGGAATTTTCTAAAAAGTTTTTGTAGAGAAAGCCCTTTCTCATATGGAATTATCAAAACCAACATTAGATAAATAGGTAAAGAATGAAGAAATACCTTTAAAAGTACCAATTTTCCTGTAAAAGATAGTCATTTGGACTTCTAGAGAAGCATTCGAATGGAAGTGGAAGAGATTAAATTATCCCAAAAACATGCTTCTCTTTGCTCGAGAAGAAAGGAATCCCTAAATATTTGCAGGGTAGGGTTCCACATTGGAAACCTTAAAATTTTAGGAGTTGAGTCTTAACTAGGGGGTTCACATTTATGAAGAATATCTTTGATTTCTCTACATTAAAAAATTGACCTGAGGCCAATAAGTAGTCAGTAAGGACTGATTTGATTTCGCTTGCTTCCTCCATGGAGGCCTGATAAAAAAGGAGGGTATTATCACAAAGAGGGAGTGGGATATTGAGGTAGGAAAAGGTCTAATATAAATGCCTTTCCACCTTTAGTTGTTCCTTGAATCAATGATAGATCTACTTAAACCTTTGACCATCAGAATGAAAAAGGATGGATAGAGGGGGTCACCTTGTGTTACACCCCTCATAGGATAAAAATTTTCCAACTAGAGAACCATTTACCAAAATAGAAAAACTTTCTCCAGCAAGAAATGATGATACCCATTTACACCCAACTATTTGAAAAACCAAAATTTTTAAGTACTGCTAATAGGAAGTCCCAATCAACTTTATCATAAGCTTTTTCCATATCTAGTTTCCCACCGTGGGGGACTTGTCCTTCATTACTGAATGTAGAACTTCATGGTCTAATATAGCCCCTTCAAGGGTGTCTTTTCCTGGTACAAAACCCCCTTGTTCAACAGAGATGATGGAGGGGAGAATTTTCACAAGTTTGAGGGCTATTGCTTTGGTGAAAATTTTGTATACTATAATACACAATGCAATAGGCCTAAAATATTTGAAGGACATGGGATCTAATTTTTTGGGGAAGAGAGAAATCATAGTTGCATTAAACTCTTTTAGTATTTTTCTATTCCTTCTTGATTCTTCCAATGCAAGATAGATGTCTTTGCCAACAAAATCCCAACATTTTTTAAAGAACAATGTTGTGAAACCATCTGGACTAGGAGCCTTTTTTAGCAACCATGGAAAAGACCACATTTTTAACTTCATCCATGGTGAATTCAACCATTAACATTTTATTATGTTCCTTCTCAACTAGAGTGGGGATGTTATTTAAAATAACATTGTTTTCCAAATATCTATTAGTTTTTCTAGGAGCTAGTAGGTCTTTAAAAAAGGAAACTACCTCAACTTCAATATCATCTTCTAAAATTAATGTTCTTCAAGAAGAGGAGAGAATAGATTCAATCATGTTTTCTTGTCTTCTCTTTTTCGTGGAAGCATGGAAAAATTTGGTGTGTTTATCACCTTCTTTTAACCAGATGTCCCTAGATTTCTCTATCTAATAACATTCTTCCCTTGCCAAAAGTTCATCTAACTCTGCCTTAAGGGATTTTTCCTTATCGTAAAGAGATGAATCCATTCCATTTTTTACCACTAAATCATACATATTAGACAATTCAAGCTCCACTATGAATTTTTCTTTAAAAATGTTCTTGAAACATGTATTCCATTCCTTTATTTTAACTTTGATAAAATTCAACTTTTTACAAAGTTGGAACATACGGGTACCAACAACAAAGGGACATTTAGACCACCACCTTTTAAGGAGAGGGATAAAGTCTGGA
The DNA here is from genome assembly GCA_007258455.2 of Sequoia sempervirens. Classification (NCBI taxonomy): domain Eukaryota; kingdom Viridiplantae; phylum Streptophyta; class Pinopsida; order Cupressales; family Cupressaceae; genus Sequoia; species Sequoia sempervirens. The sequence goes on from VDFB02000017.1 coordinate 494,807,640, forward strand.
TCTTTGAACCACATAGATTCAAATTTTAAGGGACCCTTCTTAATCGGCTTATCATCAAAAATTGACAAGGAGATTGGGAAGTGAATAGATTCGGGAAGAGTCAAAATTGAGGAAGAGAAATCCCAAGGGGAATTAAACTAATTTTTTGATAGGAGAAATTGATCCAACCTCTTAGCAATTTGAGAAAAGCCTCTATGCTTATTAGTCCATGTGAAGTTTTCATTCTTTGGTGTACAATCGTGGAGGCCATTATTAATAATAAAATGATTAAAGTCCTCCATAACCTTGGATGGAGGGATGATACCTCCCATTTTATCAGAGGAGCATCAAATTGCATTAAAATCACCAAATAGTATCTTCATGTCATTTTTTAGAGAAGCTGATATTGAAGAGAGGTAATCCCATAATTGTTTTTTAGCAAAGGTTGCACAAGGACTATATATGTTGAAGATGAAAAATTCATTATTTGTTTTCAAACAATTTACAAAGGCTTGAATCCAATTATCCATGATAGTTAAAGATTTTAATTTAATATAAAAATTATTCCAAAGAATTGCAATGCCTCCCAAAGAACATTGGGTAGGAGAGAAAATGAAATCCCAATTATACCAAGTAGCAAAAAAATTAGAAGCAAACTGGGCCAAAAGTTTCATTTCTTGGAGAAGAACAATATCTAAATTGGTGCTTAAAATTTGACACTTTATAAAGTGTCGTTTGTTAGGGAAATTTAAGCCCCTAACATTCTAGGATAAGATCCTCATTTTTCTTGAGGAGAGAAACTGTCTCCCCTCATTTTAATATTTAATTTAGAGATCTTGTTCTTCACAGCAGAATAGGGCTATCCCGATTGGGAAATATGACAAGAATTTTCCAAGCCTTTAAGTTTTTTTGTAGCAAATCTTAAATTATTTTCTAGTGTCGTTTGTATACCCATAGCCACCTCAATTTTTGTTTTCTCATTGTTAGGCTTTCTACCTCTTTTATTCTTGGGGGAGACTAGAGTTTTAGTGTTTGTTTGAGATATTGGTGTGGGAGAAATGGAGGTTTGGCCAATGGGGGAAGTCTCATTGACATCCCTAGCCGGAGGAGTCAACTTAATAGGAGAAATGAAATCCCTTGCATTAGATTTTGAAATTGGGCAAGAGGGGATTTAATTTTTTGATTCAAATTTTGCAAGAACTTCATCAATTGTTTCATCAATGAAATATTCACCCACCTTAGTGAAGACCTCGTTTACAATATCCATGATATTTTCCTTTTTTAACAACCCATTTAACAAATCTTCAAAGTGAGAAACACCCTTTGGAACATTCACTTTAGACCAGGTAATGGATTCAAAATAGACATGATGCTTAATGAAGGTTCTTGAGGGGTAGGGATAAACTGAGGTGTAGGCGAGGTGCTAGGTTGTCAAGGAGAGAAAATAGCACCAACATAGTTCAAGAAAGAGAATTCAAGAGGTTCTGCCCAAGAAAATAGCTCAAAATCAATCAAAATATTAGCCTCTTTCCAAGAGATCATGTCCAAAACCAAGTTTTGACACCATTCACCCTTACTAGTGAGGATCTTCAAAGAATGAGGGACCTTTTTCATATTGATAATTAGTGCCCAAACCCTAAGAGTGGGTGAACCATTAACCAACTCAAATTCATTTTTCAAGAAATCCCCAAAATGTGAAACTATTTTCTTAACAGAGTAAGATTCCATGTAATCCACTGGAAGGTGGGGGAGTGTAAAACAAATTGGCTGCTAGGGAAAAGAAATAGAATCCATCGATAGGTTAGGTTGCTAGTAAAAAAATTCCAGAAAATTTTTACCGAACTAGAAGGGACCTTTCCTAAAGACCCTATTCTTAATAGTAGGATTTTTAAAGCAAATAAAGAATGAAGAAGTCGAAACAATTGTGAGATCAAAGAATTCATACCAATTTTATTTTAACTAGGCGTGAATAACATCTGAAAGTGGCTTTTTCTCTCCCCAAATCTAAACAAACAATCCATTCTACTCAAATTCTGAGATCTAGGTATCCACATTGAGGGATATTGATGAAATCAGTTCCCAATGAAGGTCATGGCTTGTGGAGGGGTTAGTTGCAAGTGCATTTCCATTCGTGCTTGACTTTTACACTTCAAAACAAGTTTGAGAGGGAAGATAATCCTGTGGGTTCTTGTTGGTATCCAAATTTTTAACATTTGGTTGAGAGGAAGAAACCTCTTTGTGGAAATGGTGGGCCCATCTTGTTTCACTAGCTCTTGAGGACTCCCCAAATTGATCAGACCGAGAATGCCAAGAGAATTTTTCCCTTTCCCTAAACCATTTCTAATGATTTGAATCAATAGATGCAGGGTGTTGTGAGGAGTGATTACTAACCCTAGAATGATGGGGAGGTTGTCGATAAACGTGAGACTAATGAGGGAGCATATTAGGGTTACAAGATGAGTTTCGAGAGGTGTTTTGGGGATAGTGAGGAGGAGGGCCTAGGGTCTTCAGAATACCATGACATTGACACACGGGTTGGTTGGGATTGAAAGGTGGCAAAGGGGGCCATTAAGAGTCGGCATCACAACCCAGTGTACCTATTTTGTCTAAGGACAATATGACCTACTTGGACTTGCACTAGGAGCCATCACAATAATTAGTGAGAAAATGTTACTTGCAGGCTAGAGAAATTTTTAGTGTCTACTCCTTCTGCCTTGTTTATTGTTGAGCTTAAAAGTCATTAAATAAATAAATATTTTATTAAAAGATAAATTAAATAAATACAATAATACACTATCTAATAGCAAATACTAATAAAAAGAATAAATCAATTTTTACTTAAAAATCTACCTAAACTTATTTTCTTTTCTTATAATTACATATTCCATAATTACAATATGGTTAATTAGCCTTGTTGGGACTATAAAAGTTTACAAAATTTTAAGTGCCCATGATGAAAAATTTGCTTTGCACACTAAAAAATGCACCTGAAAAATCTACCCGAGTGACCTACTTTGTAGGGTCATAATTTGGATCCCATTTACTTTCATGCCAAATCCGTTGGTGAGTGCATTCATTTGACATATGTGAACATGTATGTCTGATTTCAGCTTCCTATGATTAGTTTTGACAAGGTTTTGAAAAGCAAAATTGGAGGGTTCTAGGAATATTTTGCTATTTGCAAATTCGTAGGCCTGCGAAATAGCCTCCTATTCAGATTGATATTTCATAGCTAGATGATCGTCATGAAAAATGGATTGGTGCTATGCATTCCCCTCACATCCATATGCTTCTTGGTCCGGTTTTAGAGCCTCAGGATAAAGTTTGTTATTTTTATCAGGTCAAAAGCAAATGCAGTTTGTTCTGTTTTTACATTTGCATTTCTTGAATGTTTCAAGGAGGTCAAATTTGACCTTAATATCTTGTGAAGAATGTGGATTGAAGGAAATATCTCTTGCACACATACTCAATGGACCTAAATGATTTAGTGTTTCCAATGGAAATCTCCTAGGAGATGATTTAATATTTTTTTTAGATGGTGACTTGGTGAGCCCTAATTGGTTTTTGATGGGTGTAGTTGCAGAAAAGTTTGAGTGAGCCACTTTGGCATTGAATATCTTGCACCTTGAGATTTGTTTTTCCAAGCCATTTGTTGCACTGAAATTTTGGTTCAAATTTCTACACGCCTATAGATTTTCATGACTTCATGAGGTTGTTTGACTAGTTCTTTTGGGCGATTCTAGAGGCCACTTGACCTATTTTGACTACTATGCAAAATGCCAAAAAATGGATTATGATGACTACCCATTCCAATTTGTTACTCCATATGCATACAGGGGCAAGCTTAGGTCAATTGAGGATGAAACTTGTTTCAAAATAAAAGATTTTAGTCGGGCCCACATGGAGACCCAACATGCTTTACAAAGCTATGAAGTTGCAAGTGTTGTAGTGTTGGAAAAGGATACACAACTACTAATGTTGTAATCACGGATCACATTTTATAAGGGATGATAAAGGGCAGCCATAATGGTTTGGTAAGTTTTAAATACCATTTTAAGTCTATGTATAAGTTCTACCAAGATGAATTTGTGGGTGATGTGTAAAGATCATCTTAAGTTGGGTCACATGGCATTGGGAGAGTTTTCTTATTTTAAAAGATTGGTGAAAATTGGAGAATGATCATTGATAGTAGAAGTAGGCATGGCATAGAGGAAAACGAATGGGTAAATGAAAGTCTATATGGAGAAATAATAAGTGGGAGTTATGGCTTGTATGTGAAAATGAAATGAAAATTTCCATTTAAAGAACAAAAACGGCATATATATATACTGTACAAGAACAAAGTGTAGTGACAGGTCAGAGCTTGAAGCCAAGTAGTCTTGCTTAGATAGAAAAGGTAGAGAATGTTGATATTCATGATGATAAAAATGGTAAGCTTCATATTGTTGATCACACTTGTCTTATACATATATGATTCAAACAATGATGCAATGTTTTCAATTGAAGAAAATGTTTTCCAAACTAAGATTATTTCTCATAATGATGAGGAAAATATTGTCAAGCATCCAAGAGATGTGGTATGCATTCTTGAAACTTACAGTCATACTAAACTAGTGCAAGATGCTTCTTTGATGGGTACAGTTGAAAATAAACTTGCAAAAGGAGGCACTGCACTGTTTAATCTTGCCAGGTTGTTTAAATAGTTGCATGATATTGAGAACACAAAACTTTTATCAGGCTAATGTTGCAGAAGGTTTATTGAAAATGTGGCTGCATAATCTTGAAATGATCGGGGATGCACTTGGAGTGGATACACACTCATCAAATGTTTGTGTGGGTACCTGGAAACATGAAACAAAGACAAAGCAGTGACTACTTAAATGCAAAAGAAACAGTTCAGGTTGCATTAAGTGAGTCAAATGCAAGGAGGCTTATGTTGACATTTTCACTTGGAAATTAGAGTTATTTTGCATCCTTTTGCAATGTGGAAGTGAATAAGTCACACAATACGACATAGTGATGGAGGAATTGAATGGTCCATGATTCATGGGTGTGCGCAAATTGTGATATTTCTTGATGTGTTACACACATTTTTTCTTTTGAAACTCAAGGTAATAAAATGAATGTGCGGGTGGTCATATTTGCAGTGAAGTAACAAATTGTAGAAGCAGGGATTTGATAACAGCTCTTGAAATAATTCAAAACAAAGTATCGCAAGAACAATTAACCTTAATGTGTGTTGTGGCATGGTTGATGTTTTTTCCGTCATTGTAAAGATGAGGAACATATGTGAGCACGCCATGATCATTGAGGAGGGATAAAAGAACGAGGCAACACATCTTAGGATGGCTAGCGAACTATTTTTAAAGTGTTTCCACCGATAGGAAAATATTTTTGCTGCGAATGGGAGCCATCGTGCTTGCTATGAGAGGTCGATATGATAGTGCAAAGGAAGGGTTTACACAGTTGTAAGTTGCTACAGGAGGCATCTTTACTCAAGATACCCAATGGTTTTGAGGCTTGACTTGTAATAACAGGAGCGTTCAGCTTCAACACTTTAAAAGCATAAACAATATTGTTGGTTGGGTTTTTCAAGCAGTATTAGGACTCATGAACGCACTCTGTATGTTCAGCTAAGAGTTGGTTGTGACAAGCCAGTAGTCTTACGACTTCTATGGGAGAAGATGGAGTTTCACGATGGTAACTGTAAACACTTGCTTGTTGATGTCGAGGGTTTGTGAATATTTGTAGAAAGTGAGAATCTAGGGCAAGGCCATCAATCAACGACCAGTATTGAACAAGGGAGCGGACAAATCTCCACCATCGCTCGCCAACCTCACAGAAATGGATGGTGACGTCACGGGAAAGCCGTGGGGTGTGCAGGTAGGCTCTGGTGGGCCCATGAGAATTTCAAGTGCAGTTTTTTTAATTTTTTAAATGGCGATGTGCCCGATTAAATAAGCCAATGTTTTAAATGTGAAATGAGAAAATTAAAGGGCACTGGTTTGATATTTTTTAGCCTAATAAAATAAAGGTGTTCACTTTATAAGGTAAAGACTTTGGCTATAAAGCAAAAAATACAAAGGGGCATGGGTAAGTCATTTTGTAGCCGATGCATTAAAAAATCAAGAAAACTTTGGTTGGGAAGTAATTAAAGATAATGTGTGCGGGCAAAACAAAAGGGAAAAAAAAAATTCACAGTAAAGTTTATTTTCAGTTGCTGCGTGAAGGGCTTTCACAGTTAAAGAGAAAACAAGTAAATGTTTTTTTTACAACCCGGTAAAAGGAATGAAGTTTTCTCACAGGGAAAGAATAATTTTTAATGTATGGAGGTCAAAGGGGAGAAATGTTGCTAGATGTCAACTGCAGATAGATTTTAGGGCTGCTTCTTCTTCTTTATTTTGTCTCTTCTTCTCATTTGTAGAGGTTCCAATTTTTGAAGTTCTGCAAGCAGACAAAAGCTCTATATAAATTGTAATTTTAGGGTGAGGTATATGACTATTAGTCATTAATTTGAGATGTTTTTGTGTTTTGAATGGTGCTTCATGAATATATTCTATCTTGTGATTGTATCCATGGCTAAAATGTAATATATTTTTAAATTCAATAATCAAGGATTACTTGGGCTTTTTCATGCACATTTGTTGCATTTTTAATTGCATTTGTTATTTCCTTTTGTTCAAAGAGTAGTGTAATTGCTTCAATGAATGTAATGAGAGTATTGTGTTTCCAGGTGGATTTCTAAGAATATTTGATAAGCTTCAGTGGTCTTGTTATCATAATGTGACAACATTTTCAAATATCTTCAAAACATGTTTAGCATTGCAAGATAAAATGTTGGTTATATGACTTTGTAGCCCTTTTCTTGGCACTGGTCAATCCTTGTGCATCATCTATTTTTAGTTTGGTCCCAAATATTAACATCTAAAAACCATTTGACTTTGATGTTCTCTTTTGCTTTCATGTATAAGTTATTTCTGTCCTAGTATCCCCATGGTGTTAAAAAGGTATAAAGGTTGATGTTGAAAGTGTTATATCTGTCATCCCTCTATGTGTTTGAGATGGAGGTATCTAAGTTATTTGTTCTCAACAGTGTTCAATGCAAATGGGATTATGCTTGAATCTAGTGGAATATAAAATACCCATCACTCATGTTTGAGAATTATCCACTTACATAGGTTTGTAGTTTTTTACTTGGCATAAGTTTATCTTACATTCAGGCCTACAATTAGGAACACCCTCCTGAGTCTTGTGGAGCTCAAAGTGCAAAAGGATATCATAGCCTTGTTTGTTGGCTTTTCTTGTCTTCAATCTATTGATAGTGTAGATTCCTTGTCCTAAATTTTTAATCCCCTGATTTAGGCATTATGTTTCTCCTTAGGGTTGAAGGTTGTAAGAAAAATGACCAACAGATTGGCAACTCCGCTTGAGAGAATTAGTTGAGTATCCATTCACATAGAGTCAAGAATCTGGTAAATCTGGACATCTGGTTCAAATACTAAAGTTTTGAGACCTGGAAATGATTTTGTTGCAACAACTTTAAATGAATTTACGTGTGTCTCTACTGTTGGAGAAGACCCAGAAGGAAATTCATCTTTAATGGAGCTTCATACTACTTGAAGTTCAATCCTTTATGAAGAGAGGTGGTGACTCTGTCAAAAGAACCTAATAAAAGATATAGAAAAGTTCCAGGTCTACAAAATTTTCAATCAGGAGGAAAGGTTAGCAGCTGCTACAAGTTTGCAGGTATCCTCATAAACTTAAAGAAAGTATTATTATGTTTGAAAGAAGTTTATGAGAATTCTTCAAGCCTTAAGATGATAAATGGTTCCTTATTAGGTGAAATGACACTAAGAAAGGGAATGGATAGCAATATTGAATTTGCATGTACTTCTATGATAAAAAGTTGCAATTAGTATTATGCATATAAGTATGCTTGTTTTGCTTAGAACTACTCATGGTGAATAGACCATAAACATAGTTGAAACTAGATGTCATATTTTGTAAAGGGTTTAAGGTCATATGTTGTATAAGGAAGCTAGGAATTATGTTAATAATAGTCACATTACTGTGATTTTTTTTGTAAAGGCATATCAAAATGCATCAATATATGCATCCTTGTATGGTTCCTAGTGCAACCATGGTTTGTGATCGGCCCCAGCTAGGTTTTCAAAGAATTTTTAACACTGAAAGATATAGACCCATCAATTTCAGTGGCATTAATGGTTACCCAAATGCTATTCCATCTAAAATCATAGATAAAATACCAAGATTCAATGGTGAGAAGTCTGAGTCAGCATCACAACATTTACAAAGTTTCATTAATTTAATGGATGACTATGAGGTAGATCATGAGGATGTTAAATCATGAAGTTTTTTGTGAGAACTTTAGAAAATATTGTAGAATATTGGTTTTCTAGCTTACCATTGCATTACATATGTTCATGGTGGGAGTTTAGAATACTTTTCATTGATCAGTTTGAAGGAATATCAACAGATAATGTATGCTTGTTTGACAATAGACATCTACATGTCCAAGAGGAATTTGAAGAGAAATTTGAAAGAAAAGTTAAATCCATATCACATGTTGATGCATTATGTGATATAAGAAGAGTTGAGGATGAATCTTCCTATGATTTTCATGATAGATTCATGAAAATTCTGTTTTCTATACCAATATTAGATAATTGATTGTATTTTGATTTCAAAATTGGAAATAGTTTAAAATTATAGAACCATATTATCCTTTGATACAAAAAGCTATGTCAAGGATTATTTGTATCTTCCTTATAATTATGTTTCACATATTGAATATTTCAGGGAGGATTATGTGGATGATTTGGAAGTTGAAGCAAAGATTGGTTGAGATCGACAATGAAATATAGGTTGGATATTTTGATATACTCTAAAATCCTAAGAATAGAGAAGATGGTGAGTCGTATTTTAATAGACCTTATCTTCACTTCTTCTATTCAAATGCAACCTCTCTAACTAATATATTGGATTGCAAAATAAGTAATAGCTATATATGAACTTACTCCTTTGTGCATATCTCCTAGAACTTACTCCTAATCCTCCTCCATTTAGCCCACCATTAGATATGCATATTGGTATTCACCTACTCAAGTCTTATGAGACCCTATGTGGCTTTGTGAATACATAAAAATTTTTATGCATGATGTCTAAGATTTTAATTGTGATGGATTGATATATTCCAAGAATTTATAAATGAAGTATATTCATATATATGTATTTGTTTGAGTGTTTAAAATTAGTTAAAAAACTTTCTTTGAGGGGTTTATGCAAATATGACATCTTAGAAAGATAATTTTATGTCATTTTGGTGTAGGTCATAACTTAACTTTTAATTTATCATTTATGGGAATGACATCTTCAAGAAGTTTATAGAAGGTCATAGATGACCCAATGAATTTGTATTTTTTTGGATGCGCATTTAGACTTAAATTTGGAGAGATATTTTGGTGAGGAAAATATCTAAGAGTTACCACATTTTATAAGTTAAAACTTACCTTATTTACTCAAAATTCCTTTGTCAACTCTCTTCTTTTATTTGAATAAATAGAAATATGTTAAAAATCCATTAGGTCAAGCAATATATATTAGATTCAACTTATTTAGCCAAAATGAAAGGTTAAGAAGAGGGGTTGCCTCTTTTGGGATTTGAATATTATATAATTTGAGGATCTTGAGAAGAGGGAAGTGAAAGAAACCAAGAGGGTTTGGATTGAGAAGGATTTGGTAAAACTTATGAGAATATTGGAAAGGGTGTTCTATCAACATATCAAATCTCCTTGGATTTTAAATTTTACTTGAGATAGTTCTCTTGTGATATTTTATTCCTTTCCTAACTCTACCTTTCTTTGAAAATAATGGTGTTATTATTTTTATGTTATTTTCACGTTTGTTAAATAATATGATTATCACAATTGAATGGAGCCTTAAGATTTTTGGCTAATTTCCTCTTTGTGCATATTTATTTAAAATAATGCACAAGTCTTCTTTATGCTCTTTAAATGGTTTTTGTGACTTTATAAGGGTATTTCCTTTGGATTTAAGCTTTCTTTCCTTATCCAAGACCTTTATTTAGATCAAGAGATATATTTTATGTATGTTTGAGGAAGCCATATGTGTACCTAACAAGTTCTTCAATGTTGCCATAAATTAATCTTGAGTGTGTATGTGTATGGATCCATCATTAGAATCTCTTAGCAAGATGGGGTGATTATGGAGATCATTCACATTGTTCAAGGGGTGGCTATAGTCTCACTAGCTTGACACATGGTATCTTGGAAGCCATGAAAACTTGGAAGTCTTATTAGATAACATCAATATTAATTATGTTCCTACAATTGTGTTTCCTCCTTTAACTTTCAAATCTCAAATAGTTTCATCTCCTTCCCCATGGCTTAAAGAAATTGTAACAAATAAAAGAAAAAAATGTCAAGTATATGAACCAAGTTTTAATGTAGTATCTAAATTGCTAGAGCCACTCCTCAATTGAATAAATCTCATACAAATTTTTGGCTGATGTTTGAATCCTTTGGTAACTAGTTTGTAGAAATTAATGAACCCACAATGGATTAAATTGAAGAAGATATTGCATTAAAATATTGCCAATGTAGAACTAGGTCCATCTATGCATGAAGGAGATATTCACAATGCCCAAATATTGGTTTCAAATTTGAAAAGGGTCTTTATGGAATGCCATGATTCTAATAGATGCAGCAAATGTGTGTGTTGAAAAGGCTTTAGAAACTTTCAAGAAAATGCAATTGGTACCTATAAAGCCAAATTCCACAACAAATCCAAGTTTGTTGAAAACGTTTTAGAAACTTTCAAGCAAATGCAATTTGTAGTTGTAAAGCCAAATTCCACAACATTTAATGGGTTTGTTGAAAAGGCTTTAGAAAATTTCAAGCAAATGCAATTGGCAGCTGTAAAGCCAAACCACATCCTTCACCCTACTTGCGCTAAAATGGGAGCTTTGGAATAGGGTATATAAAATTAAAAATCAAATATTTGGGAGCTTTGGTCTCATGGAATGCTATCATATGCAAAAACAAATGGAATGCTATGAATTTAAATGATACACACAAAATGGATTTGATAATCATTTAGGATTTAGAAACTTTCAAACAAATGGAATTCAATCAACCATGTATGATATGGGGAAGAAAAATAAAGCCAACCTCAAGCACTGTGGAGGTTGAAGGTGTTGCAAATAGCTCACTCGAAGGTGGTATGTTGAAGATTCACCCACGAATTCGCCATTTTCCATGCTTCACATGCTCCAGGTTCATGTTTGCTGCAGATGAAATGGATTGCCGGTTCAATAGTGACATTGTTTAAAAATGCCCTATTTCAAGGGGTTCAAGCGAACCCTTGTTCGCTTGAACCTACTAAAATATTATTAAATTGTTGACTTTAATGTGGTTCGAGCGAACCAGTAGTTCGCTCGAACCATAGGGTTTGACCGAACCATTTAAAGGGTTCGCTCAAACCTACAAGTTCAAGTGAACCCCCTTAAATATTGCAACCACACAAAACTCACTTTTCCTTCCTCCATCAAAGTGTAAACCATTTATGTGGCTTCACCCAGAGAATAACGCACATTTTTTTACAGATCTTTAATAGTTATAGAAAATTAAGCATAAATAAACATAAATATCATGCATACCACGACATAGTGATTTATGTAGGGAAAACCCTTTCGAGAGAAAAACTTCACACTCTAAAAGCTACCCAATATATTATTCAAAAATCACAAAGATCCAAACATCATGTCTAAATGCATGTGAGTGTGTTCATATTTATGTTTTCATATTGTTTATGAAGACTAATCCTTGTAGGTCTCCAAGCAATTCAAGTGATTCAAGAAATTCAAGGAAGCAAGAATCAAGCCTTGAGGAGATGTGTATGACTTCAGTCCTTCAAGGAAGCCATTAAAGGGTAGTGAGTTGAAACACCCTGTGGATTCATCATTCCTTCTAATCATTATCTATTTATCATTGATATTGCCATTGTGGAAGGGGAAACACTAACACGGGGTTTGACTAAGGCAAGCCCCTAAATGGCATAACATTTCTTCTCTCTTTGAATGTGTAGGTTTTAGGTCTAAAGAAGATTGAAGGAAGTTTGAAGATCATTTATTCATTGTTGCAATCAAAACCCTACACCTTGACAACTCACAAAAACTCACTTACAAAATATTTGATAGTGATCTAACAAATTTGCAAGTGAAAATTGAAAGCTTTGATATGGCTCTCGAGGACTACGAAAATAGATCCGAAAAGACCTAGAAGGACATTAGTGTCCTTGACACCAATGTCCTAATAAATTAGGTTCAAATTTGAACATAGGTGCAAAATGTCCTGCTCAGTCTATTTCTTAAGTCTAATTTTTCTCGTGACTTTTCAAATTTGCTGTATAAATACATCAAAACAATAACTTGCATCATTAGGTCAATTGAATCATTGCATTTCATCCTTGGGTTGTTTTTAGATTTGGTCAAGGGTAGGTTGACTCACCTTTTAGGTTGTAAGCCAATCATATATCTTGTCCAAATCTATCAAAACCCCGCTACCTTAAATCTCTCATGAAATATTTAGGACAAGCATCAAACCCTAAAGTGAAATCTCTAGGGTCACATTTTCTATGTTTCAAATGTATCGTTCCCCAGGGCAATATCTACCAATCTGTGAAGGTTGACAAAATCTTCAAGAAGTGTTTTTGTGATTGCGATGAGCATCCACATCCCCTCAATTTTTCAAAGGAGTCCAAAATTTCATTAAAGTCCTCTCCAATTACACATTTATCATGCCTAAGGCAATTTAAAGCTTCCTCGATTGCATTCTGTAAGGTTAATTTTTCAACAAGTTTCGATGGACTATAGATATTAAATTTAGATTAAAAAATCAAGTCAACTTGAGGATTATGTGCGTTGAATTGTTGCCAATTCGAGCAAGTGTGGATGATGTCAATTGCTACTTTTCCACTCTCATAATATTTCAAGCCCTAGAAAGCACTTGATCCTTTCGTGAAATGTCCAGATCAGCCTTTGCAGTGTTTGATGAAAATTTCAGCTTCATTTTTGCTTAGCTTCATTTCTTGTAATAAGACACAATCAATCAAGAATTTGCTTAGATAGATAGTGCTTGATCAAGTGTTGCTTGTTAGGGGCATTTTTTCCCAAAACATTCCATGTCAGGATCTTCATTTTTCTCCAAGGGAGGCATCTCCTCATTTCCTCCCTTGGATGTCTGTCATTAGATAGATTTTGATGGATTTTTGTTCCTCATTTAGGGCCTCCTTCTCTCGCTTCTCTTTGTTCAATTTCCTACCTCTTTTTTTCCCTTTTCTATTTGTGCCTTCATTGGGGATCTTGGTAGCCAATTGGCTAATTTGTCTTGGATCTACCAATTCGATTTCATCAGCCTTATCTTCATTTTCAGATTCAGATTCATTGTCTATTTCATTTTCCTACTCATAAGGAATAACTGCCCATTCAAAAGAATGTTTCGATTCTATATCTTAAGAAACGGGTAATTGTGGAGGCTCTTTAGCCTCTTCTTCCTCACTTTTGATGGTCTCATCTTCACACAATTTCCCAATGTCGTTCGCTACCTTAGCTTTTAGTATCTATTTCTTTTTGGGGATTGGGGAAGAATGTTGATAAGTCTCAAAATGATCTCTCCCTTTGCATCTCATACAATAGAATCTCAACACTTCAACCTCAAGTTTTTGTTGCCATACTCCTACCGATGATACAATATTGATCACGAATTTTGCAAATCACAATTATTTGTAATTTGGCATATATGAGGGAGTCACCACTCCTCATATCCACCTCCAAAGTCCTCCCAATACTATCTTCGATCTTGCTCAGATTGAGTCCAAAGCAATATTCGAAGGGAAAATTGTAAAGACATATCCACACAGGTTCTAGCATAGGATTTGTTTTTAGTGGATCAAAATTTGGAGCCCACTTCTGTAAATACAAAGGCATGTTTTATTGAGACCATTCTCCATTAGTAATCTTGTTCCTTTCTTTCTACATCTCAGAGAGGGCCAGAACGAATCCCTTTGGCAGGAAATTGTAGTTTGTACATTTTTTGAAGGCCAGAGGCAGAGGAGTTCACACACAGTAAAAATTAAAACATAAAATAATATTAATTTCTTCAACACAGAGCTGCTGCTCATAATTTTCTGTTTCTTCACATTCACCTCTCATTAAAAATAAAAATAATTTACATATACAAATAGGTAAAAGTCACGTGAAAGATTTTCACGGAAGAGAGGGCCCGACATAAAAATTTATTACAAATTTACCTAACTTACTTTTTCCCGTCAAAACACATTTAATACAACGTCCTTTACATCATTATAAAATCTTAAATATTAAATTTTTCACATCCCGAAATATCAACTGGCGGTGGCGGCTTTTTCCATAGTTCCCCGCGGTATCGCAATGGGTAAAACCCATATTGCGATATCGCGGGCAGCGGTTAGTTGACGGTCCGGTAAACAGCGGCGGTTAAAGGTAAAACAAACTTTTACGGAGTCTCCCGCGGTATCGCGATGGTTAATTTCTTGATTGCGATATTGCGGGCAACGGTTGGTGGTTAAATATAAAACAAAAATATTACGGAAGTCTCCCGCAGTATCGCGATGATTATTTTATTGATTGCGATATTGCGGGCATTGGTTGGCAGGGACGACATTTCCCCCAAAAATTCCTAATAACTGCTCTTAGACTCAAATTTGTAGTGTCCTCTTGGACAATTTCAGACACATCAATAGTTAGGATCTCTTTAACAGATTTTGCTTCTTCTTTGCGAATTGTGTCTTTAAGTTTCACTCTAATTCCATACACACTATATATTATATATATATATACACGTTGAACAACGTATATTATATAGATTAATATTTAAAATATATATACTAATTACGTAGAAGGTATGTTCCTTTATGAACTTGAGAAGCTCATTTTCTCCTTCAAGAATTCAGATGGAGGGAGACTCATTTTCTCCTTCAAGAATTCAGATAGAGGTTGACAGTTCCCTCAATTAGAACCGTTGATCTTTTAAAAGCAACTTAGTAGAGATTGTAATTGCGTGCGTTGATCAAGATCATTTGCCTCGCAATACGGAGCAGGGATTGAATTGCGACAGTAAACGGACTGTTAGTTTGTCGCTTAAGATTCCGGCTCCGTGTGAGCGGCATTACGAGGAGTGCGTTGCAGATCATGGGGGAAGCACACTAGTATTCTCCCCTGTTAAAGGAGGCATTCATGCACTTCAGCCTATGGTGAGATCAGGATATTAATTTGCCAATACAGGCGCTCTCTTGCACAAGCTTCTTTTGGTAAATTCTTCAAATCTCCACTGTTAGTGTAGAAAAGAAAAGGATTCTTCCAGTAAATTCCCCAGATTTCTGCCATTGGTGTAGGAAAAAGAAAAGGATGGCAAAATTACGGAGCCAGGAATGTGAGGTGAGGGGCCATTATCGAAGGTCTCGCGAATAGCTTTAATAGCCTTATCGACATCTTCTTTAATGGCCTCTGCTACACTTATTATCACATCCTTGTTCCAGGATCCAGCGTTTCGAATGTTCTTCCTGCGATACAAAATGGTTCAATAAAAGATTATTTACAGTGAGATGGAATAGCATGCAATTTCAGACACCTGAATCTGAATCCACATATTCTCCGTTAATGAGTTTCAAATATTTGGGGATGGGAAGAGTAAGTATGGCAGGAGAAGCCCTAAAATGCCGAGTAGGACATCATACCCTCGTTACAAACCCTAAATTTAGGTTAAGATAGCTGTAGATTTGGCTAAGGAATATTATAGGCGTCACCTTTGCCGTTTTCCAAGTACCTTCCGATCCATGCCATTGATGGGTTTTTCTTGACTGCAATTGAGAGGGTATTGATGGATCATCAGAGAAAAAAATGTTGATGCACCGCTTCATTGTCATTTGGTGAGGGACCATGGGAGGTGGAGCATAGCAAAATTTGAATTTGCTTTTTCTCAGCAGTTTACCAGTTGAAAATGAAGTCCACAATGTTACTGGTTACAGATTTTCAACATTTGAATTAAACATGTGTCTAGATGAAACAACGTCACTGAGCAGAATGCATTGAACTTCTTTATATGAAATGACTTGTATTCAATTGCAACATGTTAAATTTTATTCAAAGTATTGGTAGGCATTGACTATGAGTTTTTAAAATCAGTATGTCCACTTTTTAATGAATTTTCTTTTTATTATAGTATTGCTAAATATTCCTTTTTAGGTATTGACTATGATTTTTTAAAATATGTAATATCCACTTTTTAATGAATTTGCATTTTATAGTATTGTTAAATATTCACTTTTTCGAATTAATTTTGATGATATTAAAATATTATAAATATTCTTAAATATGCTTATAAAAAAATATTAAGAAATATTAATTTGAGTATGAAAATATAAATTTTATATGTTAAATATTATGTTATTATTAAATATTAATATTTTGATATTTAAATGAGTGTCAAATTAAGATATAACGTGATTTTTTTAATATATTCATATTATTGTAGAATGTCTTTTCACTCTTTATTGTTGTTGTGAAATACTTCTTGATATTAACTAGCACGTGTATCTAGAGGAGGTTCAAGGATTACATAGATAGAAAATTATATGTATGTTAATATGTTAGAGAGAAATCAAGTATTATCTGATTATTAGCAACAAATAGAAACAAAAAGTTGTCATCAAATTGACAAAAAAAACATTACAAATGGAAATATAATGTTACCATCTAGTTGGAAAATCATGGAAATTTATTATCATCTTAATTTAGAGGTTTTGTTTGTCATGTTTGGATCCCTGTAGTGGATGCATAGTTGATTTAAAGCTATCACTTCTCCATTGAGACCTTTGTTGCACAAACATCATTTGCTAAATGACCTACCAATCGACCTAATGTACTACACAAATGTATGAAAAAAATAGACAAAAAAATTCCTAATTAACATTCCACACTGCTTCGGCGTACCCATTGCACACTAAGGTTAAAAAAAAAAAAACTCATTATCAAATTAAATAGAAAAAAACAAAACTTAAAAATAAAAAACAAAATCTCCTCTTCTATAAACTATCCTTTAATCTAATGAACATTAAAAATCTTCTCTTGTAATTCCACCAATATAATTCCAAGTTGTAGAATATTTGAAGTTTGTCCCACCTCAACAGTAAGATTTTATTAGCCGATAGGCTATTATGGGTGGGAAATCCCACCGGGATCATCTGCTGTCTGACGCCGACATTCTTCGATGGATGGGATATGAGAGACATTAATGGAGGTAATTACTCCATTCCACAACAGGGGACATCATGCAGTTAATGAGCATGGCATCCAATTTTCCTGAGCCATTCGCATATCGGAATATGCATGGGGAAGAGGTCTACAACTAGATCCCAAATTAACTATGTAGGGGAGTCAAGAGGTCATTGTTCAGGAGAAAATTGCAAAAAGGTTAGTGCGTGAACTGAATGCCCTCTGCTATCAGTGGATAAAGGAATTTATGGTGGTTGGTGTGTCGATTTTCCTCGATGATTTTAAGTTATGTAGGATTGGCTTTTAAAAACAACCATATTAAATGATATCGAGGAGGTAGGAAAATGAGAGGGGTTTGGTGGCTTGGAAACGGAAGGAAATGAAAAAAATAAAATATAGTTGTTCAGAGAGTTTTAGATGAACAGGGTATTTGTAATCTGGAATGAGGCGTAACTTGGAGGGTGGAAAAAGGATGACCTTTCTGATCATATATGGGTAGATCATGTGGAAAATATCACAGAAGAAGACAAATGCATTTTGCTAAGTGAACAAGAGAAAGCACGGAAAGAAAAGGAGCAAACAAAAAAATCGTTCAAACCTCAGATGATTGCACACTTGTAATTCTAGAATATTTCTGAAAGTGAAGCCATGAAGCTATGACATTGCCTATGATTCCACATTCTGTATACCTGTCTACCAGAACATAGAAGATTACTGGGTTGTGGGACCTCTGTTTTGTTACCTGTCTACCAGAAAATAGAAGATTACATACTGAGTTTTATGGAGACTCCATCAGGCATTAAGGTGCGTAGAACAAATCATGATTACTGGGTTGTGGGAATAACCGAGATTATATGCATCTTACACTTTGTATGGATTTTTGCATTAGCATTCAAAATCCTTTGATACCTCGTGTTGGTTTTGTTGGACTTTTGTTTTGTCACCTGGATAAATAAAATCCACAAAAGCATATAGCTCTACAACATCTGACATAATTCCTTAGCCCTTATGATTTGATGAATGATCCTACCTTGTTGCAAAGCTCCCATTTTGGTGCAGGCAGAGGGTATGTTGAAAAAGGTTGTGGAATTTGGCTTTATAGCTGCCCAACTGCATTTGCTTGAAAATTTCTAAGACCCTTCAAACAAATCTATCTTGCTTAAAGATCTTGCAATACTTGCATTCCATGAGATCATATTCCTTCAAGGAATTCTATCAAACAACTCACACGCCTTGTTTATGTGCCCACATTGTTGCGTACATGTCTTCCAGTGAAATTGCAGCTACAACATCTGCCAAATGTAGTTAAGTCTGGCGTTACACCTTCCAAATGTATTTGCTTGAAAGTTTCTAAAGCCTCTGCGTAATTGCAATTGGTGAGGTAGTTAATTTTGGTGTTACACCTGCCAAATGTATTTGCTTGAAAGTTTCCAAAGCCTTTTATTTAACAAATCCATTTTTGTGTATATCTTGCAATTTTGCGCTCCATGAGACCACGTTTCTAGGAGGCAATCTATCAAATGGTTCTCATGCCTTGTCTGTGATAACCATTCTGCATATATGTTTACCAAGGGTAGACCCATTAATATTTCTAAGTTGCTTCATTTCTTTTTTATTTTCTTTACTTGCAGGGTGTTCATACCTACTCCCTCATTCTTGGCATGGGCGGATAGGATGTTGGCATAGGTTACAAAAAAAAAAAAATCACTTTACACCTGACAATTGCATCTACTTGAATGTTTTGAATCCTTAACCATAGTTTTCTCTCTTTTTCCTTCAAATAAATTCATAACTGTGCAAGTATCTGCTGTGTTTTATTTGTGGTTGTAATTGGACTTGAGGAGATCATCTCCACCAATGTAGAAGCTCAATCCCTACTTTATTTATATAAATAATAATATTTATTTTTCCAATTATTCGTAATCGAAATTTTTCCTACAGTGTAATGAATTGTATGTCTATTATTTAAAAAAAAATCAATATGGGTTGCATGTGAACTATGGAGATTTCCTTGGGTTGCAATTTTGCATACTAGTGAATCATAGAGTGTTGTTTGGAAGCATTCTTCTTTTTACTATTTCAGTGGTATAAAATAAGAAGCATAGGTAGACATGTGGTATTAAAAAAAAGTGAGTCTCAATCAATCTATATATATACTGGATTTACGAGAATTGAGATTTTCTAGATTTTCTCAATGAACATGTACAAAGAACTACAAAGAACTTCGAGCCGTGTTGCAATATAAGCTAGAAAGTAGAATTATTCACAATTTGATATCATTCAAGAGAGAGTTTTGTGTTTATCTTCTTTATTAAATTGTGTGCATCAGTTTTGTTATGGTTGTGTTGATACAAGATGGCATTCACAATTACATCCAACTTAAACATATTTTTTAAATTATTCTTTGATAGGCATCCATACCCTTCTTCCATTCTCCAATCTAAGTGTAGGCATGCAGGATGATGTTCAAATTTTAATTGAAGGTTTTTAAAGCCTTTACAACAAACCCATTGCGAACATATTCAACTACCAAGGCATTTCCTTAAGCCACATTACGTCAACTATTTAGTCAAACCATTCACATGCCTAGGCTTTCACAGTTTGCATACAGGTTAGCTTAAGAGTTTGAGGAGAGAGATAGAACTTAATCTAACTCTTCTAGCAACAAAATTTACCCAAGTATGCATAATTCAAAATGAAAAGTCATGCACAAGAACGTGAATTGTCTAACAAGTTTTTCTCTTACTTATAAGGAAATTGAAGGCAGACATAAAACCCATGAATTGTTTAATAAAAGTCTTTGAGACAACAACACACAAGCAATTAATTCACCTAAAATGATTATTCTCAGCTGCGGGAGTGGATAAAACACAAAGAACCTCATCGTTAACCACCAACAACTGTATTATACATAACCAATCTCTTGAGTTAGTGGTTTTGATGTGTCATAAAATAGATTTTGTATTTTAAAAATGTTTTCCCTCAATATGCATTTTTTCAATTATGTTACATTCGGTTACAAGGTATATCACTAACCAGCAACAAATGTACTTAATCCAATCAACCTTTTAAGTTACAGGTCTTCTTTCATTGTTCAAAAAATCTTATGTTGTAAAACCATTTAGCATAGCATACCGATTTAAATTAAGTTCCATTTGTTCATATTCAAATCTTCTCGCACCCCATCATCTATTGACTTTTGGTATGAATAGTTAGTCTTAAGAAAATCAATTTACATTTTCTTGCGATTTTTTTCCCTACCCTTCAATATATTGCCATAGTATATCTTGCGATCGGTGTAACCATTGCACCTCGTTGGGGTGCAAGCGCTAGTTTATTTATTTTTAAATCCTCAACCTAAAAAAAGCACTACGCAAGTCAATGGAACGAATGACACGAATATACAAAAGAGGACAACATGAGAGAAAGCAGTCACACAAGGAGCAGCAGCAACAACGAATTTTTACGTTCATTCCTCTTCAGTAATTAACCAGTAGGTGGTGAAAATTCATTTTTCTCAATTTATTCAATTGGGGTTGCTACTGCCTTCAGAATGAATTGTTTCCAAAATGTTTTCTTTCTTGTCTGTATTATTATGAGATGAATGAGCTTAGATTGTTTACAGACACGCAGAAACTGTTTGCTGTGTCCTCCATTTATTTCTCCTGTCATTTGGTTAGAGATTTCTGCATCATTGAATTTGAGTTATGACTGTTTACAATCATTAGATACAAAATTTATCTTTCCAATTTCTTCAAAATGAATAAAGCAAGAGTCCATCCAAGTCCAGTATTTTCCAATTTACAAAATATCTATCAAGGTATTATTTGCCCAAGTCATTACTCATAAATTGGTGCTAGGTTAGGTTTGCTACACTTGAGTTCTATTTTTCTTAATAATCTGCTGAAATTAGAGCAATTGTTACTTTTTCCATCCCATTACTGAATTCAATAGTTTATTTGGTTTTTACATCCCATTACTCCACCTCCCCGCTTGGCACGAGCTGCCCCTTCAGAAACTTACACTATATTAAGGAATTTTTGCCCATGAGTTTACAAAAGAATGCAACGAATGGGACCCCTCTAGCAGCGTCCAAGCTTGGAACTTCGGCGCCTTCCAATTCTCTCTCTGCAGATGTTGCAGGTGAGTCAATTTTGACCGTTTTGTCCAGTGTTTCAAACATTAATGGTGATTTTGTGTGTTTCAGTCCACAAACCTGCTCTCACGCTCCTCCTACACGCACTCAGTTCTCGAGCCCAGAGTCTTCTAAATTGATCCTTCCTCCTCTCTCACATCACGCCACATCGATTAGTCCTCCCAATAGATTAGATGTTGAACTTACCTGCATTTTCAGCGCTTACTCCAACCAATCATACCAACCCTTTCATCTTTTCTATATTCTCTTTTCCCATTGAATGTTTTAATTTGATCCAATTTGGTCTGGGTTGTTTCTGTATGAATTTTCTTGAATTAGATCATGTTAACTACCTAAATAAGCCGCATCCAGGTGAGGCCTTCTATTTTGTTTCAGTTTCATTTGGGTTATTTCTATTTGCAATTTCGTGGTTTGGATCATGTTATACACCTAATATATGCATCGTTAGTGACTAGTATATCATCTATCTACCTTTTTTTTTATTCAAGGGGTAAACGCTTTTGACCGGAGCTATGAATCGGATACAACCATTCAACAATACCACCCCAACGGGGTTTGAACCTTGGTGGAAGGAACAACAATGCCACCTATAAACCATCACACCATGCCAATACCGGCATATCATCTATCTACCTTATTCACAAGATTTCGGCATATTTTTTGTTTTATCTACTGTTTTCTACATTTTGTTAATATATAGTTATTAACATTAGTCCAGCGTGAACTTTTTTTAAGGCCTTTTTGAAGTAATAGGATGTATTAGTTTATCTGTTTTCCGAAATATGAGACTTCTCTTTTGTGTGGGTATGTGCAATGTACTGTTTTCTGAATTGGATGATTAGGTTATTGATCTTTTGAAGCAATAGGATATATTTTCGCCCTATCTTGTACTGTGTACTATTTTATGGAATGGGTTATAATTGGGTTTTCATTTAGTTTATTATTATTTATCTTTGTTTGTGAGGGTGCTTTAATCAATAGCGTATATTGTCAGATTCAGATCCAATGTTTGCATCTTTTCTTTTTCCCATCAATTGCGTAAGAGAGTTTATGGGGCAATGTCTATGTAGGCAACAGATTGCACCTTTGATATTCGCTAGTTCTATATCCTCCATCTGTACTCGTCTAGGTCCTACTCTAAGGACTGTCATAGCTCCTAAAGTTGTTGCATTTTGAGATCTGTAACTGGCCTCATAGTGTCCTCCTGCCCATCGAGGTCATCAAGCTAGCTCTGCAGAGTGTCATGTGCCCTCTCAACACTCTCTATTCACATCTTGGATTGGTCTCTCTCAACGAGGGTAGTACGGATCTCAATCACTTGTTGATCTCATTGCTCGATCATAGTGGTGACATTCGTGATCCTCTATATGACCTTGACTTGTGCCTCCTCATAAACATACTATAGATGCATTACAAGATCGAAAAGGTAAGAAGCCACCTTGCTGATGCTGGATTGTAGGCATCAAGGATGCTCCCCCAAAATGGCACAACTGGGGCTACCTCAGAGATGCAATGCTCAATGCTTGTTATTGACTTCGGTGTGTCCACTACAACCATAAAGTAGTAGAAACTATTAGTAATCAATGATATATCAAAACATGACCACATATATGCATGAAACAAAGCTAAAATACTCAAAGGAAATACCATGAATCACTCTAATACCTAGGTCCCTAGCCTGCTAGTGTGGATCTGAGGGAGGTGCAATGCTAAGACTAACTCCTGCCACTATTGCTACTACTACTAGTGTGGGGACATCGACTGCTATAGGCGGCACTACTGAGATTGGGATATCAACTAGAGGAGATGATATGCAAAACAATTTTTTCACTCTACAAAGGTAGAAAGAAGACATAATAATGAGATTTGGACAACTTGGGTACTTGGTGAAGACCAATAATATACTGGTATCTAGTGCCCTTGCTAGTGTAGAAATGCTTGAAAAGATAAATCCTAATCCAAGTACTTTAGAAGAGGGAGAGGAGAGCTTAGTTGAGTTGAAATTAATGTACAAATCACTTGGTGCTGCCAAAAGGATCTGGAATGGAGGAAAATATTCTTGGAAAGAAATTCTTAATGAATTAGAAGCTTCCTCTAGATGAACATTTTTCTTATATATTCTTTCACTTTTTTTAGTTTCCTTTAGTTTCTCTTTGTACATATGTTCAGATCCAAATTTTTTGGGATACCTCCCTAAGGGGGAGTCAATAAATTTTAGTTGTTTTTCTATCCATATACATCAAATTTTAGAGCTTACATGTGTGTTTCTAAAACACCCTTTATCTTTGATATCAAAGGGGGAGAATTGAGAAGAACTGGATATAAGTTTTGGTGATGGAAAATTTAAATGATAAGGGATTCTCTTAGGAGAACTTTGAAGATGATTTGTTAAATTAGTTAAAGGGGGAGATGATGCTCAAAGTTCTTGATGATGTATGTTTTTGAATTTTGGAGATTCAATTTTGGCACATGTTTCCATCAATGAAAAAGGGGGAGATTTTTAAAAGAATGAAGATAAAACCCTTTGATGTGTTTTCATTGATGCCAAATTTTTTTGTTGATAGTTTTGTCTAATCCGGTGAACAGAGTATACACAGCTTAATTCGGTAATTTGGTTTGAAATTGCTTGTGTAATAAGAATAGCTTATGAGGTTATAGTATGTTATTCCTAGCTATTATATGCATCTATGATCAATTTTTCAACGATTTTGGATGAACACCTATTGAAAGTTACAAGTAACAGAAGTTCAACATATAGTTTTTGGCTTTATACAATGTAAATGGGTATGTGTAATCTTGTCCACATTCCTCTGGTGTTTGGATTCAAACTCTACAATTTTGGGAGATGGTTTATAGATGTTAGTACTCTATATATTCCTAATGGCAAGTGTTTATATGTGTAGTGTAGCAAAAAATATCCCTTTTTCACACTTAATTTGAGAATTAATATTAAACAAAATGATCTTAATTATGCCTTAATTTAGTATTGTAATAAGTATTTTACATATTCACATTAGGTTTAGGGCCCTATTAATTAAAATGGACATAATTGTGCCTTATTTATGGTGTTGTAAGGTGTACCTTTACACTTTCACATTCATCTAAGGCTTTATTAATTAATTGAGGTTAATTTTCCTTAATTGGCCCCTTTAATTCAAATCCAAGCCCAATTAATTGCAATTTACAAAGTGAAAAACTCAACATTCATTAATTTCATAACATAACATTTATCATTGAGCAATGTGTGTCCTAGGTAAGTGAATTAATATTTTCACGAGCTCTTTGCGTCATTTTTCTAGTTCTATGTGTATTTGAGGAATGATGAAAGTTCTAAGAGCTCTCTAATATCATTGCAGCAAAGATAGATACTTACCCCAAATCCATAGATATCTTATGTGTTTTTGGGGGGAAACCCTCTTTCCCTTTTTCATGTTTTGGCTACTTTTAAGTAATTGCTCACATCATGGTGTTTAGCAATTCCTTTAAAGTGGGGGAATACATTGACATTATTTTCAAATTTTTCCATGTTCCTTGATGTGGTTTTCTTACTACATGTGATGTTTTTTTCTATTTGTGGTGACATTGGGAGTAATTTCCTTTAAGAGCTTGATCTATCTTAGCATATTAATTCCTCTTAGTGATGTGACACACTACATTCCCTAAGTTGTGAATCTTTTATCCTTTAATTGGTCTTCTCTTGGAGAAATTAGGAACAATGTCCCCTTAGATTAAGACCTCATGTTAACTAAGCAAAAATCCTTTGAACATCCCTCTTTCTTGTTGTGTTGCATTTTTGTACCTTATTAAAGTCATGGAGGTATGGATTTGATATGGTTCCTTGGGGCTCACCTAGTGAATAACTAGCTTCACTAGCCCTTGTGAGAATGCATTTTTTTTGTACCTTATTAAGGTATGACTTTCATATGGTTCCTCAGGGCTCACCTAGTGAACAACTAGCTTCATTAGAAATTGTGAGCATGCATTTTGTTTGAATAGTGGACAATGCGTTCCACTTGTAACCTCTTTTGGACAAACAACCTAGATTTGGTCCACAACACTTGGACAACCAATTGAAGCTTGATCCGTTGCATTTTTTTTCCTTCTTTCCTTTTTCTATCTTTGATGGTGTATGTTTGTGATCTGGTTATGGCTTCATATATCATCCACAAGCATGTTCCTTTATGCTTATGTTGGTTTACCATAGGATCTTGATCCTGGGGGCTTGGCCACCCTCTTGGTTATTGTCATCCTATCTTACTAGCATTCATACATTGGAACCCCTCTTGATTGTGTGCTTGGCTACTTTAGTATGAGTTTGAAGCAAGTTCATCCTCTCACTAAAGTGGGGGATAAATGTAGCGTAGGAAAATGCATACCCTTGCATTTTCACACTTGTTTGGGTCTGCCTTCCTTTATTTATCCCTTTTTATGTTAATTGGTCCTATTTTGCATCCACAAGCCTAATAAATTATATCTTTTTATGGCTAATCCTGAAAAAACATCAAAGGATAAATGATAATTTAATGATTCTAGTTGTGTGTTCTTGATTTTTGGACTGGGACTAAGACACCACCTAGGGCATCTTTGTACTCCAAATTTCTTGGGACCTTGATTTCAAATGCACCTTAAATGGGCCCCATTTTGGAGTCTATGCCATGAGTTTCAAGCCTTGGGACTAAGATGCCACTTAGGGTGTCTTAGTCCTCAAGTTATTTTTGGGATTTAATTTCAAATCTTGGTGGGATTTAGCCTCCTTTAATTAATGAATTCATATGTTGGCTTGGTGTGGTGTAATTTCAGGACATTAAGCATAGGTAAGTATAAATACACGGTTCTTCCAATCATTTTATCCTAACAAGCATTCAAGTATTCATTCCTAAGGAAAGTTTATGAGATCAAGAGCTTTCAAGAGCAGTTCATCAAGCATTTGGAGCCATCATCAAGATTCAAGCATCATATCAAAGATCTTCTTGCATCATGTGTGTTTTTGAGCTAACATTTGTGATGTAGGGTTTTGACTCAAGCAAGAAATTCAAGTCAATATCTATCAAGAATCCCTTTGATTCAAGATCTACATTCAAGCTAGCCACTTCACACAAGTTTGCAGATTTCACAACAAGGGTTTGGTGAGTTGTAACATAGCATTTTGTTCATTCATAGTTTCCCTCCTTTATTTCATTTCATTTCAAGGTTTAATTGCCAACAAGGGGTTTGACCAAGGAAAACCCCCATTTACTAACAATCAACAAGTTTTTCCTCTCTTGTGTGTTTGTGATTGTAGATTTAGGTTGAAGACTTGAAGATCATTTGAAGTACAAAGTTGCATTACAAATTTTTCATCTTCACAGAAACTCACCAACAAACCAGATTTGGAAGTTTCAAGACTTGAGATCTGAGAATGAGGAAGTACAAACATTGAGCCTCAGGATCACATTAGGAGATTTCAAAAATTCAAAACAGGACTAAGTTGGCAACAAGGGCATCTTAGTCCTCCCAAGGGAATTTTGTAGAGATTCTTTCAGATCTTGTTCCGACATCCGAAGATTCCGCATTTCCTCCAAAAAAGAGTAGTGGGACAGAGACAAGAATAAAGGTGTCTTAGTCCTCCCTGACATATTTTGACTGGATTTTTGCATTTTCAGAATCCTCATCACATTTGTAGACTTCCTAGGCACATAATCATAACTTTCTATTTCTTAATTTCATCATTTGTATCCATCATTTAGCTTGCATTACTAGGTTTTGTGAGTTGAATTTTAAGTTGTCTTTTTCAAGCTTTTTCTTGGTGGTGAACCCCTCAAAGCTTAAAGAACCCCATCTTGGGTCTTCCTTGTTGAGAATTGACTCACCGTTGAGGTTGATAGTCAATCCAATTTGGGTTCCTTGGACATTATTGAGTGATCAAAAGAGAATAGTGGGTATTCCCCCACCTATTTTCTTTCTGATTCATGAATATATCATCATAATCAAATATAAGGTTGATTGAAAATCCAAAGAAGTGTGTTATATATTTTAATATGAAAAAAAAATTTGTGCACTAGGGGAGACCATAATCTCTAAAGGGTGTAGTTTATTTTTGTTTATGATAAAAAGTTAAGACTTGAAGTTGAGGATCATCGAAATTGTTATATTGCTAGTAAACTTGACTTAAAATTTTATTCATTTTTTTAATCAATTTTTTAATGCATTAGATATTAAAGTTAGCTAAGGGGGAAAAAGATAAAGGATTTAAATTAAATTTTTCTATATTAACGTGGAGGCTTCTTGTCTTAATATTTCAAGATTTTCTTTAGCAATATAATTTTAATGTCAAATTTATAAAATGTATATCGAAGTAATTTTTAAATAAATAAAAAAATAAAAAATACAAACATAAACTGCACTAAAAATTTATATTTATATTTATAAAATTTTAAAATTCAAACAATATATCAGTTTTTATATGGGATAATCATGGTTTGATTCAATAAATTTTTACCTCTTTTGTGGCATGTCATACTTATAATCAAATGAAGGGCAAAGCTATTTATATTGCATTGATAAAAGCTTGTCAATTGAGATGGAAGAAAATTATTCATGATACATATTCCATGATTTTGGTTTCTTTGATACATGAAAGGAAGTCACTTTCTTCATGGAAATCAACTACAGCAGTTGAGGAGATTCTTAGTCTTATTCCTATCTTTGACTTCATATCTATCCATATTCCTAGGGAATGGAATAAGGTGGACGACTCTTTGACCAAATGAGCTTCTAAGAAGGATAATGATTGGATTGGGGGTCTCTACCTTTAGATAAATTGAGGGGCCTCCTTCAACTAATTCACCATTATTCATCTTAATTTATTCTTCTTGAATCATGTTGGGAATATGAGTTTGGTTTGGTTTAGTTCAGTTCTTAGATTGGTATAATTTATGAAATTGATGGTATTACAAAAATCCTCCTTAAATATTTATACTTTTGACTTTATTGATAAATATGACTATTTTGAAATCTTACTATTGTAATTAGTCTTTTATTGAAAATAAAATAGATAAATACAGAGCTGGGAGTTACATTGTAGTAGCAGAAGCCGAACAAAATTCTGCTAGGAGAGAAACGAGGTGAGCCACAAGCAGGGCCCAAACAAAAATATAGCAAACAACCTCCAGGATAAGAAGATATAGAGCAATAAGAGACTAATCAAACCAACATAGGGTTTACAAAAGTCAAGACCACCTTTTGATAAAACATTGAATTCCAGGAAATAGCTGCATGCGCCAGTGTATAGACAAAAGAAAAGGACATTTGATATGCTTGAGATATCTAGATTGAATGAGACCAAAAGAGTTCCCAATTGAGAAGGAGGAGACAAACTGAAGAAGAGAGGAGGAGAAGCCGTAGACCAAAAGCCATGAAATTGTACCAAGAAGAACCAAGAATGGAGTTGCCATAACACACTAGTAGACCCCACTTTCAATCGAGGATTCTAGGTTAGCAGGAGGAGTGAAGTATGGTGTGGAGTGAGGTTCCACAAGTGCATGACGAATCAGGAATTGCATAGCATCAAAAAGATCGAGAAGAATATTAGAGATCGTATGAGCCAGCCTTGGTTTGAGCCAATGAAGATTCCTTATGAAATCATAGGAATAGTCGTCCAACAGGCCATGAGCCATTGAACTAAAAAGAGCAGAAATAGAGTGATCAGAGAGAATAAATTGGTAACATAAGAAACCACCCACAAGGTTAGAACCATTCAAGGTATCATAATCCTATAAAGCAATATGCAGAGAAGAAAGCAGACAAACATGTGGGAGGAGGTAAGAACCTGCCAAAAATTTTACCATTTCACCACACCATAGCACATCCATCAAGTTGGAAACAAAGCGAGAAGAAACCTCATGAGGAAGCGAAATTACAAGAAATTCCAGCCAGTCATGACCTAGGATCGTTCTAATTGCATCTCCCACAAGTTTGCATTTAAGGATACAAGTTCGATCTAATTTTCAGAAGAGAAAGGCCTTGAATCCCTTAATTCCTGATATCTTGGTGGGATAAGGACCCTGAAAGAGTTTTGCATGATTCCTTCCATAAGAAACAAACCAAGTTACAGAGAAATGAAGACCAGAAGTAACCCATTAATAGTGATCTCACACGCCTGAAGTCATACGGTTGATGCAAGATAATTGATGCCAATGTGAGTTCATTGCACCAAAAGGTGGTGCACAAAAAAATTAAAGAGCCAAGAATGCTTTTCCATAAGGCGATAGAGAAAAATAAAGCCATTTTTTACCAAGATAAAATTAGATGACTATAAGGTACCATATGAATTGCAATTTGAATCAATGCAGATATATGGAGATTGCCAAATCAGTTTTACATATGCCAAAATTTAATCTAGCAAAAAACCCAAAGTGAAGTGATGCCCCAAGTACAATAGGGCATTCCCAGAAGTCATGGGATTAGAGCATGCAATACTGACATTCACACGATTCACTAAGTACCAGAGTTTTTAGCATTAAATAAGACAATTTAGTAGAAATTCCATATCAGAATTTTCTAGTATTTATCATTTTAGCTGCATTGCTGAAAAGAGAAATGTATGTAGATAACAAATAGAAATTGTTTCCCAAAATTGGAGCTGAAAAATAGGACCATTAGCCACATCAAGACCAAATATTGGAGAACTGTCAGATAGCTGAAAACCAAATAATGCCTCGTGCAGATAAATTTCAATGTGCACCGTCAATGCTTCATCCCACTAACCGATCAGGGGGAGGGAATCCCCATGAGCAATTAGCACAGAGAAGGGACTCGCAAAGAATTAAATCATTCCCAAGAACTACATGTGTACCACATATGCTACATTCAAAACCACAACTAGCTGTTGCGAGCAAATTCAAAAAAAATTCTAGCTCACCAAACCACATATATCAAAAAATGAATCAAAGTCAATACCTGACCGAGCAAAGCAGGAAGCTTAGACTGAATGAACCAAGGAAAATGTACAAGACTTGTAAAATGTAGACTCTACAAGAGACCATTATTGAGATGAAATTAACATTTGAAGCTCAACAAATTCAAATAATCCCACCTCGAGAGAATTTTTAAATGTAAATTTTCATCAATTGCTTTATTTGCTAATCAGTCTGCATGGCAATTGGCCTCCCTATAACAATGCATTACTTGATATGAGGAGAAATTATTTAGGAGGAATTGTATGTAGGATGCAAGATAGTTCAATTTCTTGAATGACCATTTAAAATTGCAAAAACCACCACCATGGAATCCCCTTCGATCTAGATTTGGGGGATAGAAAGTTCTATTGTTAGCTCAAGCCCAATTTTTAAAGCATTAAATTCCATCATGTTATTGGTACCTTTTGGTAGACTTGAACAGATTGCTCCAACAAAATTACCTTAATAATACATGAGAACTGAAGTAGCCCCAGATTTTCAAGGGTTACCTCTAGAAGCCCCACCAAAATTGAGTTTAATATAATCCTTGGAAGGGGGCATCCACTTAATGGTTGCTCTGTTTATAGTATGATTCTTCGAGGAGATGGAACCCGTGTTGGGAATTCTGAGAAAATACCAATTATTTAGAATGAAAGAATCCCAAGAAGAAAAACCATTATTGGAGATTACATTTTTATACAAACTTGACATTGTTGTTTTCGAAATGGAGATTTCAAATTTTGAATGATTTGTCCCACATACAATTGTTCTTTTTTGAAGATTCACCTATTTCTCTCAAGCCAAATGTTCCATATGAGAATTGAGGGAGAGATTTCCCAAAGACAAGAAAATTTAGAATTTGAATGCAACCTTGGCCAACTCTGGAAATGCTAGAGGATAAGGTTTTGTAGGGGAGTTTGCCAACCCAATCTTCTCATTAGCCAGGTCCAACATTCATATGCAAAGGGGTAACTGATGAGAAGGTGATCTGTAGATTCTAAGGCATGACCACACATTACACAAGTGAAAAGAGGCACAATTCCCAATTTTTCAAGCCTTAAGCCAGAAAGAATTCTATCTTTAATGGCCAACCAGCTAAAAGATCCTGCCTTCAGAAGGACATTGGGACCCCAACAAAGATTAGAAGGACAAGAAGAGGGGGCTTCATCCCTCACCAGAGAATTGTAACCTTCTTTGATAGTGTAATTTCCAAATTTGGATCTTGTCCAAATAATTTCATCAAGTTTCTCTGAAAAAATAATTTTCCTTTTCTGATGTTCGGACTTAAGGGAGTCCTTCATATGAGATGGAACTGGGAGAAAACTAAAGTCCTTCCATTTGATTATGTGTAAAGGATCCTTCTGATCAAGAACAAAATAATATTTTACCTTATTCCCCCAGAGGCTTTTTAGTGCAGACTATAATTGAGACCAATCACCTAGAAGTTTGAGGGGTTGATGACCATTCCATGCATCATCCCAAAATAAGGCTTTCTCACCATTGCTAACTAGCCAGGAAAGGTGAGGAAGAATGACAAATCTGAAAGCAACTATAAAATTCTAGATTTCAGAACCAGCAAGAGGTTTCTTTGTGTAAAAATCCTTTCTCTGTCTAGGGATTCCAAATATTTATGATGCATGATTTGGAACCATTTCTTATCTAGATTGGAGTACAATTGCCAAACTAATTTGGTGCCAAGATCTTTATTTTGTAAGAAAAGGTCTCTCAGACTCGCACCACTGGAAGCTTTCGACTTACAGACATTTTTCCTATGCAACTAATGGAAGCCTCTTTTTTGTGTAAAATTTTCTGCCCATAGGAATTTTCTAAAAAGTTTTTGTAGAGAAAGCCCTTTCTCATATGGAATTATCAAAACCAACATTAGATAAATAGGTAAAGAATGAAGAAATACCTTTAAAAGTACCAATTTTCCTGTAAAAGATAGTCATTTGGACTTCTAGAGAAGCATTCGAATGGAAGTGGAAGAGATTAAATTATCCCAAAAACATGCTTCTCTTTGCTCGAGAAGAAAGGAATCCCTAAATATTTGCAGGGTAGGGTTCCACATTGGAAACCTTAAAATTTTAGGAGTTGAGTCTTAACTAGGGGGTTCACATTTATGAAGAATATCTTTGATTTCTCTACATTAAAAAATTGACCTGAGGCCAATAAGTAGTCAGTAAGGACTGATTTGATTTCGCTTGCTTCCTCCATGGAGGCCTGATAAAAAAGGAGGGTATTATCACAAAGAGGGAGTGGGATATTGAGGTAGGAAAAGGTCTAATATAAATGCCTTTCCACCTTTAGTTGTTCCTTGAATCAATGATAGATCTACTTAAACCTTTGACCATCAGAATGAAAAAGGATGGATAGAGGGGGTCACCTTGTGTTACACCCCTCATAGGATAAAAATTTTCCAACTAGAGAACCATTTACCAAAATAGAAAAACTTTCTCCAGCAAGAAATGATGATACCCATTTACACCCAACTATTTGAAAAACCAAAATTTTTAAGTACTGCTAATAGGAAGTCCCAATCAACTTTATCATAAGCTTTTTCCATATCTAGTTTCCCACCGTGGGGGACTTGTCCTTCATTACTGAATGTAGAACTTCATGGTCTAATATAGCCCCTTCAAGGGTGTCTTTTCCTGGTACAAAACCCCCTTGTTCAACAGAGATGATGGAGGGGAGAATTTTCACAAGTTTGAGGGCTATTGCTTTGGTGAAAATTTTGTATACTATAATACACAATGCAATAGGCCTAAAATATTTGAAGGACATGGGATCTAATTTTTTGGGGAAGAGAGAAATCATAGTTGCATTAAACTCTTTTAGTATTTTTCTATTCCTTCTTGATTCTTCCAATGCAAGATAGATGTCTTTGCCAACAAAATCCCAACATTTTTTAAAGAACAATGTTGTGAAACCATCTGGACTAGGAGCCTTTTTTAGCAACCATGGAAAAGACCACATTTTTAACTTCATCCATGGTGAATTCAACCATTAACATTTTATTATGTTCCTTCTCAACTAGAGTGGGGATGTTATTTAAAATAACATTGTTTTCCAAATATCTATTAGTTTTTCTAGGAGCTAGTAGGTCTTTAAAAAAGGAAACTACCTCAACTTCAATATCATCTTCTAAAATTAATGTTCTTCAAGAAGAGGAGAGAATAGATTCAATCATGTTTTCTTGTCTTCTCTTTTTCGTGGAAGCATGGAAAAATTTGGTGTGTTTATCACCTTCTTTTAACCAGATGTCCCTAGATTTCTCTATCTAATAACATTCTTCCCTTGCCAAAAGTTCATCTAACTCTGCCTTAAGGGATTTTTCCTTATCGTAAAGAGATGAATCCATTCCATTTTTTACCACTAAATCATACATATTAGACAATTCAAGCTCCACTATGAATTTTTCTTTAAAAATGTTCTTGAAACATGTATTCCATTCCTTTATTTTAACTTTGATAAAATTCAACTTTTTACAAAGTTGGAACATACGGGTACCAACAACAAAGGGACATTTAGACCACCACCTTTTAAGGAGAGGGATAAAGTCTGGATCTTTGAACCACATAGATTCAAATTTTAAGGGACCCTTCTTAATCGGCTTATCATCAAAAATTGACAAGGAGATTGGGAAGTGAATAGATTCGGGAAGAGTCAAAATTGAGGAAGAGAAATCCCAAGGGGAATTAAACTAATTTTTTGATAGGAGAAATTGATCCAACCTCTTAGCAATTTGAGAAAAGCCTCTATGCTTATTAGTCCATGTGAAGTTTTCATTCTTTGGTGTACAATCGTGGAGGCCATTATTAATAATAAAATGATTAAAGTCCTCCATAACCTTGGATGGAGGGATGATACCTCCCATTTTATCAGAGGAGCATCAAATTGCATTAAAATCACCAAATAGTATCTTCATGTCATTTTTTAGAGAAGCTGATATTGAAGAGAGGTAATCCCATAATTGTTTTTTAGCAAAGGTTGCACAAGGACTATATATGTTGAAGATGAAAAATTCATTATTTGTTTTCAAACAATTTACAAAGGCTTGAATCCAATTATCCATGATAGTTAAAGATTTTAATTTAATATAAAAATTATTCCAAAGAATTGCAATGCCTCCCAAAGAACATTGGGTAGGAGAGAAAATGAAATCCCAATTATACCAAGTAGCAAAAAAATTAGAAGCAAACTGGGCCAAAAGTTTCATTTCTTGGAGAAGAACAATATCTAAATTGGTGCTTAAAATTTGACACTTTATAAAGTGTCGTTTGTTAGGGAAATTTAAGCCCCTAACATTCTAGGATAAGATCCTCATTTTTCTTGAGGAGAGAAACTGTCTCCCCTCATTTTAATATTTAATTTAGAGATCTTGTTCTTCACAGCAGAATAGGGCTATCCCGATTGGGAAATATGACAAGAATTTTCCAAGCCTTTAAGTTTTTTTGTAGCAAATCTTAAATTATTTTCTAGTGTCGTTTGTATACCCATAGCCACCTCAATTTTTGTTTTCTCATTGTTAGGCTTTCTACCTCTTTTATTCTTGGGGGAGACTAGAGTTTTAGTGTTTGTTTGAGATATTGGTGTGGGAGAAATGGAGGTTTGGCCAATGGGGGAAGTCTCATTGACATCCCTAGCCGGAGGAGTCAACTTAATAGGAGAAATGAAATCCCTTGCATTAGATTTTGAAATTGGGCAAGAGGGGATTTAATTTTTTGATTCAAATTTTGCAAGAACTTCATCAATTGTTTCATCAATGAAATATTCACCCACCTTAGTGAAGACCTCGTTTACAATATCCATGATATTTTCCTTTTTTAACAACCCATTTAACAAATCTTCAAAGTGAGAAACACCCTTTGGAACATTCACTTTAGACCAGGTAATGGATTCAAAATAGACATGATGCTTAATGAAGGTTCTTGAGGGGTAGGGATAAACTGAGGTGTAGGCGAGGTGCTAGGTTGTCAAGGAGAGAAAATAGCACCAACATAGTTCAAGAAAGAGAATTCAAGAGGTTCTGCCCAAGAAAATAGCTCAAAATCAATCAAAATATTAGCCTCTTTCCAAGAGATCATGTCCAAAACCAAGTTTTGACACCATTCACCCTTACTAGTGAGGATCTTCAAAGAATGAGGGACCTTTTTCATATTGATAATTAGTGCCCAAACCCTAAGAGTGGGTGAACCATTAACCAACTCAAATTCATTTTTCAAGAAATCCCCAAAATGTGAAACTATTTTCTTAACAGAGTAAGATTCCATGTAATCCACTGGAAGGTGGGGGAGTGTAAAACAAATTGGCTGCTAGGGAAAAGAAATAGAATCCATCGATAGGTTAGGTTGCTAGTAAAAAAATTCCAGAAAATTTTTACCGAACTAGAAGGGACCTTTCCTAAAGACCCTATTCTTAATAGTAGGATTTTTAAAGCAAATAAAGAATGAAGAAGTCGAAACAATTGTGAGATCAAAGAATTCATACCAATTTTATTTTAACTAGGCGTGAATAACATCTGAAAGTGGCTTTTTCTCTCCCCAAATCTAAACAAACAATCCATTCTACTCAAATTCTGAGATCTAGGTATCCACATTGAGGGATATTGATGAAATCAGTTCCCAATGAAGGTCATGGCTTGTGGAGGGGTTAGTTGCAAGTGCATTTCCATTCGTGCTTGACTTTTACACTTCAAAACAAGTTTGAGAGGGAAGATAATCCTGTGGGTTCTTGTTGGTATCCAAATTTTTAACATTTGGTTGAGAGGAAGAAACCTCTTTGTGGAAATGGTGGGCCCATCTTGTTTCACTAGCTCTTGAGGACTCCCCAAATTGATCAGACCGAGAATGCCAAGAGAATTTTTCCCTTTCCCTAAACCATTTCTAATGATTTGAATCAATAGATGCAGGGTGTTGTGAGGAGTGATTACTAACCCTAGAATGATGGGGAGGTTGTCGATAAACGTGAGACTAATGAGGGAGCATATTAGGGTTACAAGATGAGTTTCGAGAGGTGTTTTGGGGATAGTGAGGAGGAGGGCCTAGGGTCTTCAGAATACCATGACATTGACACACGGGTTGGTTGGGATTGAAAGGTGGCAAAGGGGGCCATTAAGAGTCGGCATCACAACCCAGTGTACCTATTTTGTCTAAGGACAATATGACCTACTTGGACTTGCACTAGGAGCCATCACAATAATTAGTGAGAAAATGTTACTTGCAGGCTAGAGAAATTTTTAGTGTCTACTCCTTCTGCCTTGTTTATTGTTGAGCTTAAAAGTCATTAAATAAATAAATATTTTATTAAAAGATAAATTAAATAAATACAATAATACACTATCTAATAGCAAATACTAATAAAAAGAATAAATCAATTTTTACTTAAAAATCTACCTAAACTTATTTTCTTTTCTTATAATTACATATTCCATAATTACAATATGGTTAATTAGCCTTGTTGGGACTATAAAAGTTTACAAAATTTTAAGTGCCCATGATGAAAAATTTGCTTTGCACACTAAAAAATGCACCTGAAAAATCTACCCGAGTGACCTACTTTGTAGGGTCATAATTTGGATCCCATTTACTTTCATGCCAAATCCGTTGGTGAGTGCATTCATTTGACATATGTGAACATGTATGTCTGATTTCAGCTTCCTATGATTAGTTTTGACAAGGTTTTGAAAAGCAAAATTGGAGGGTTCTAGGAATATTTTGCTATTTGCAAATTCGTAGGCCTGCGAAATAGCCTCCTATTCAGATTGATATTTCATAGCTAGATGATCGTCATGAAAAATGGATTGGTGCTATGCATTCCCCTCACATCCATATGCTTCTTGGTCCGGTTTTAGAGCCTCAGGATAAAGTTTGTTATTTTTATCAGGTCAAAAGCAAATGCAGTTTGTTCTGTTTTTACATTTGCATTTCTTGAATGTTTCAAGGAGGTCAAATTTGACCTTAATATCTTGTGAAGAATGTGGATTGAAGGAAATATCTCTTGCACACATACTCAATGGACCTAAATGATTTAGTGTTTCCAATGGAAATCTCCTAGGAGATGATTTAATATTTTTTTTAGATGGTGACTTGGTGAGCCCTAATTGGTTTTTGATGGGTGTAGTTGCAGAAAAGTTTGAGTGAGCCACTTTGGCATTGAATATCTTGCACCTTGAGATTTGTTTTTCCAAGCCATTTGTTGCACTGAAATTTTGGTTCAAATTTCTACACGCCTATAGATTTTCATGACTTCATGAGGTTGTTTGACTAGTTCTTTTGGGCGATTCTAGAGGCCACTTGACCTATTTTGACTACTATGCAAAATGCCAAAAAATGGATTATGATGACTACCCATTCCAATTTGTTACTCCATATGCATACAGGGGCAAGCTTAGGTCAATTGAGGATGAAACTTGTTTCAAAATAAAAGATTTTAGTCGGGCCCACATGGAGACCCAACATGCTTTACAAAGCTATGAAGTTGCAAGTGTTGTAGTGTTGGAAAAGGATACACAACTACTAATGTTGTAATCACGGATCACATTTTATAAGGGATGATAAAGGGCAGCCATAATGGTTTGATAAGTTTTAAATACCATTTTAAGTCTATGTATAAGTTCTACCAAGATGAATTTGTGGGTGATGTGTAAAGATCATCTTAAGTTGGGTCACATGGCATTGGGAGAGTTTTCTTATTTTAAAAGATTGGTGAAAATTGGAGAATGATCATTGATAGTAGAAGTAGGCATGGCATAGAGGAAAACGAATGGGTAAATGAAAGTCTATATGGAGAAATAATAAGTGGGAGTTATGGCTTGTATGTGAAAATGAAATGAAAATTTCCATTTAAAGAACAAAAACGGCATATATATATACTGTACAAGAACAAAGTGTAGTGACAGGTCAGAGCTTGAAGCCAAGTAGTCTTGCTTAGATAGAAAAGGTAGAGAATGTTGATATTCATGATGATAAAAATGGTAAGCTTCATATTGTTGATCACACTTGTCTTATACATATATGATTCAAACAATGATGCAATGTTTTCAATTGAAGAAAATGTTTTCCAAACTAAGATTATTTCTCATAATGA
The DNA here is from genome assembly GCA_007258455.2 of Sequoia sempervirens. Classification (NCBI taxonomy): domain Eukaryota; kingdom Viridiplantae; phylum Streptophyta; class Pinopsida; order Cupressales; family Cupressaceae; genus Sequoia; species Sequoia sempervirens. Next base: position 494,846,149 of record VDFB02000017.1, read on the forward strand.
TGAGGAAAATATTGTCAAGCATCCAAGAGATGTGGTATGCATTCTTGAAACTTACAGTCATACTAAACTAGTGCAAGATGCTTCTTTGATGGGTACAGTTGAAAATAAACTTGCAAAAGGAGGCACTGCACTGTTTAATCTTGCCAGGTTGTTTAAATAGTTGCATGATATTGAGAACACAAAACTTTTATCAGGCTAATGTTGCAGAAGGTTTATTGAAAATGTGGCTGCATAATCTTGAAATGATCGGGGATGCACTT
>VDFB02000017.1:494846508-494888573 GCA_007258455.2 Sequoia sempervirens
TTGCTACAATGTTGTTATAGAGAGTCCGTAAATAAGAAGAATGACACAAAGAGAGAAAAATCAAAGAAAAGATTTTTGGTCAACATGGAAGAGACCTAAATGTCTCGAAACCTTGTGTCATCCCTAAAAGGAAAACACGAGACAAAGAAAAGATAAAGGTTTATGACTATAGACTTGAAAATGTCCTGATCAACTAACTTTGATTCTTCTTTAAATCACCCCTTTATTAACTACTTAATTAATCAATCTTAATTCCTCTATTAATCAAATCAATCAAATTTACTTAATTAAATCATAAATCAATCCTAAGACCCCTCTTTAATTAAATAAACCAATCTTATTTAATTAACTTCTAAAGTTCTTCATTTAATTAAATAAATCAAACTTATTTAATTAAACCACTAACATCATTCCCTTTAGCTAAGTAAATCAAATCATTTATTTAACTAAGTGTAAATCACTTTTCATCTCCTTTAGATTTATTTTAATCCATAAATCTAAGTCAAAAAGTCAAATCATCTAATCCCTCATTAAATTAATCTAAACTCATGTCACATCCTCTAACTTTTCCCACTTGCACAAATAAATCATTTAATTCATTTATTAAATCTTCAAATTCCCTCAACAAGGCATCTTTAGAGAATATTCCCTCAAATTTGAATTCAAATCCAAGTGGGATGAGTTCTTCCAACAAGGAATTTATTTCACCTTACAAGTCTTTTTGCATTGAGCCAAGTTCCCATTACTCACTTTGAATCTCCCTCCACCTTGTCATTTCAACATTTTCAAATTTCAAATATAGGCATTTATGGGCACATTCATCAAAACTTGCATATCCTTGGCCCATTCACATGGTGACAAGTGGCTCCTTCTTATTGGTTGGGTTTTTATCCCACATTCATCCCTTTCACCTCTTCTCTCATCAAACTCTTCTATAAATTGAGAGGCTATTCTACATTTTGATCATCCACAATCTTCATGCAAAGTTACTCTCTTCACATTAAGAGCTAATTTTTTCCTTTATTATTTAATTTTCATCATTTGCTTGTCAAGGGTTGGGAAAGGGTCACTTTTCACAACAAAGTGACACCAATCCACTATGGAATAGGTGTGCATTGTACTTCTCTAGGCATTTTTTTTTGTTTATGTTGTTATTTCATTTTTATCATGAAGTATGATGCATTATTTCATAGGAGTATTTGTAGGTTTGCATTTGCACGAACTAACCCATTGAAAATGAATATGAAAGTTTAGCCATTTGCAGATTTAGGGGTGCTCATATATGGCGCTAGAAGGAGCGCTTCAACAACTGCTCTATCATAATGTTGGCTTTACTAGTAGCTTGTTTTGTGGAATTCTCTTTCATTTTAATACACTTCTCTGTTAATACCATTGTCTCTATCCATTTAATTTGTTGGGAAGTTCTGCTAATTGTTTCAGTAGATACTTTCTTCCATATATTGGCCAACATGGCAGTCCATGAGATTAAATGTTGGATTTTGGTGTTTGGTTATTGATGTGTATTCTCTATGTTTCCCACTTGATATATGAGTTTAGGTTTATGTTGAATATACCTATTCTATTTCATTTTAGCGCTATCCTTGCATCCTTTGGCACCATCTTTTGTTTTGACACTATCTTCTATTTTGTTGGCATCATCTTCTATTTTGGTGCCATACTTTGTTTTGGTGCCATTTTTTATAACAACATCTTAGGGTCTGTGCAGGTTGCTATTATATTTTACAGAGAAAAGAAAGCTTGTTGAAGACAAAAAAATCAAACTATAACATCTCATTGCAAAATTTCCACTTTTTGAAAGTTTTAAAAGCCTTTTTAATCCATTTTGTGCATATCTTGCAAACATTGCAGTCTATGAGATTGCACTCTATCAAATAGTTTACATGATTTTTCTATGCTTCTACATTTTGCATACTTGTCTACCAAAGCATCACACCTAAACTATCTACCAGAAATCCATCATGTGCTTATTGTCAGTCATGAGATCACATCTTTAAGGCATTTTGATAAACACTTTGCATGTCTTCTCTTTACTTCCATTCTGGTGCAGGCAAAAAAGTCACAGTCAAAGGCTAAGGAATTTGACTTTACACTTGCTAGCTACATTAGTTTGAAATTTTTTAAAAATAGCTTTGGGCGTGTTTTCTTTTACTCCTGCTAGTTGGATTAACTTAAAGCTTTTTGAAGATTGTGAAACTTAGCTTTTTACGCCTACCATTCACATTTATTGTTAAAGTCTTACAAATGACTTTTTAGATGCGTCTTTACACCTGCTAATAGAATTTTCTTGAGAGTTTCGTATGTGTTGTTTCAATGAATTCATCTGTGTAGATCTTGCAATCATTACACTTTGGTGGAAAATAGTATAAGCACATTTTTCTGAGATGGCTCCATTCATAGGAATTAATGAATTAACAATACTGTGAAATTATTTTTGATTACTGGATAAATGATTGCCTGAAAATTTTCCGCTCTAGGTATACCACGGTTTTGATAGAGTTACTTCCTCTGAAATTTTTGGCGCTATTTAATGGAGCTTCTTCCTTGTCTAGATACTTGTTTTACATTATATTTTCCCATTCAATCATTTTGACCAAGCGTAATTACATCCCAAGCTTTCAGACTAGCCACCCTATTGCATCGTTCTAGTCCACATAGTTTTTTTTACCAATGATGGTCCTCAAACTTGCATGATATTTGTTTGTCTAGGCATTTGTTTCATCTTTTTTTTTTGCAATCATTCTCAGTACTCACCACTATTAGGATTGAATGTGATCAGAGATAGGGAGGTGCTTATACGTCCATCTAGTCAGCTTGACAAACATCGGGTATTTGGTTGTCATGGCTATCATATTTATATCTGATGGATGCGTTCTATGTCTCACACAAATAAGTACGCTTGAATATTTATGAGGATGATTGAATATTTAGAAAATTGCATGTGCAAAGAATCTCCAAGTCTTTACGATCTCCTAGAAATATGGCTCACTTTTTCTCATGGGAAAAATATTGAACATTTAAGTTTGGAATTTCGTTAGTGCCCCTACATCTATTTGATCACCCCATGCAAGCCCGAATGACAAGGTCTCAATTTGTGGTGATACAGAAACACAAAAATATGAAAGCAGTTCAATAGCTTTCAATTTATCAATATGCCAATAGTATGGCTCCCTAATGCTCTGTAATTAGGATGTTATTTCTTGTCATTTCGTTACTTCAACCAGTCACAAGAAATGAACTTTTACCTAGGAGTCTCAATAGTGTTGTCGGGATTATTATTCTCCCTCATCAACATTTGGGTTAATAAACATTGGTTGGTAAGCTCACAGGAGGAGTAAATAGTGGCACCCCACGAGAGTAGGTGTCTCTATTTGGTGATTGAATGCATCAGGTAGTATTTTGTTTGCCATCAATATCACTATCCTCATCACTGTCTATCATTAAATATGGTCATCTCTATCACATTAATTGTTGTTTGACATTGTAACCTCTCTTCCATTGTGACCATCAAAATTAGTCACAGTCCAAATAATGTTTGTGATCTTTATGAGATTTTAGAGTTGAATTATTTTGATCTAGCTTTTTATGCATCATACTAAATTTTCCAAATCTACAGCCTAGTGGACATGGTAGTGCTTCTAGCTGTTTGGTTTCATTATTAATTTTGAAGAGTGCATTCACTAATTATGAAACTGTTGGTCGAACCTCATTGGCAGTATGCTTTTTATTTTTGAAATTGTTGATTGGAAAACTTCAGTATTGCAATGCCAACATTCAAAGTATAACATGCAATTTGGGGGCAGTTGATGTCATGTCAAACACATTGTGCCCTTTTATTATATGTGGAGTCATTATTGTGGAATTTCTTTCAGTCATTAATGTTTTGATTACAATTTATATGGTTGTGTTGTTTGGCAATCTATATTAAATGATCCTTCAGATACATGGCCTAAAACTAAAAAGTATGAATCTCAATCATATGCATCTTCATTTGGCATAAATAATGTACATATACCTTTATCATTAATTAATGTGTTTGGATATTATCAAAAGAATTGTGTCTTATATAGTTGTTGCTACACCCTATAGTCGACCCCATCTTTCTTGCAAGAAAATATTCCGTAATAGAACTCAATCTTGGGCTTATCTCTTCACTGTTCAAAGTCCAATGTAAGTGGTTAAAAGGTGTGGGAGGCTATGTGCCTTTCATACTTTATCTAAGGTTTATCTTAATTTTTATGTGATTAAGCAACACGCATGAAGGCGGGGAGGTAGAGGGGCAATTGTTTTGTTGAGAAAGTAGCATACAACATTGAATTGTTGGTGTATTGCGTCTTCTTGATTTGAGATAACAAATATTATGCTCTAACCATTGTTTGTTCTTTTTTTGACTTTACATGATAGGGGTAATTTTTTTATGCATTGGTTCATTGATCCTTTAAAATAAATCTTATTTCTAATAAGCTTTGTAATGTTTGTAGGATTGTATCAAGAAAGAATGATGGTCTCTCTCATGAAAATCAAATAACAAAATTGGAGTTGAAGAAAATCAGGCATTGACGATTGAAGTGGACTAAGCATTTTTAAATGCTTTCAAGGGCTTCTGTTTCATGCTTTAATTTTTTTTTTAAACCAACTCTCATATTTTTTTGGGCTCTTAAAAAGAACACTTCAATTTCTTGTTACAAAAGGGCTTAAAATGAACTTTAGAACACAAACTTACTAGATTTGGTTTTTAGATTTAACAATTGAACAAGGAAAATTCCACATTTGATTTGGTGCTTAAAAATAAGTCATCATTACTTTGTGAACTTAAAGTGAACAAGTGTTTTCTTTGTCTTGTATTTGCTTACTCAAAGTAATACCATCGAAAGGACGTATGCGCTTCTCTCATGCCTTACGATGATATTGAGAATCAAAAGGCCTTTTGGTGATCTTAAGTTGGGTAAAGTAATTACCTCCACACTTCATTTTGGAACTAAAATTGAACAAAACATCTTGCGAGTGTGGGTAAACCTATCGCATGTATTCTCTCTTTGTTTCTCAACAAAGATCGATCAAGTTATGGATATGTTTGCTTGCTTTTGTTTATCTTAGAGGGCCTGCCTTGGGGAAAAAGTACACCCAAGGGAATGACTCAACCAGTAACACTCTAAAGCCAAGAGTATTTCCAGACAAGATATTGTGTGTATGAAAATATGATCAATCTAAATTGAATTCAACAACACAATCAATAAAACATTAAATCAAAGAAGCTAAAAGAAGATTAAACAAATAAACAAACTCTTATGGAAACTTCTCCGAAGTTGTCTTATTGCTCTCTATCTCCAGCGTTCCGTCTTTGCTCAAGTTGCTCTCAGATTTGGAAGGCCAAGCTCAACGAAGTAGGCTACTGAAGAATGAGATTAAAAATGCATACTATGCTAAATGCAAGATTATGCTATGATGAGAATATTGTTGAAATGCTAAAAATGCAAGAATGCAAGCGTATGTTGTGTTCGTCCTGTGTTGTAACCAATGTTTGGATTTGCACGTGCATTTATAGAGTTTTTCAAAGATTTCAATTGGCTGGGTTAGTCAACGGCTGTGATAATTCCTGATAGATCAAACAGTTGAAGATAGATGAGATTGAAGAGAAAATAGAAGAAAATGAATAAAGCAAGATTTTTCTATTTTAATGGAAGAGATAAGATGAGATGATTTAAAAATCATCTTTTTAGAAGAAAAATGGAAAGATTATGATAAGATAAATAATGAATTATCTAATTCAATTACTTATTTATGAGTGCATGTTGATTTTTCTTAACTAAATAAATATTTATTTAAGATTTTGAGGAAATCAGAAGATTTCATAATTAAACATAATATCTAATTATGATTTGAAGAAAGCAGAAAATCTTTAATTAAATAAAATATTTAATTAAATTTGAAAGAATGACATTAATTAAATTAAAAGTATTTAATTAATTAGAGGAAAGTTTTAAAATAGAAAGAAAAGAGATATTTAAATTTAATTAAAAAGATTTAATCAAATTCAAAAGATGATAATTAACTTAAATAAATAAAATGTATTTATTTAATTTAATCAAGTAGATATGTGGAATAATTAAATAAAATAAATTTATTTAATTATGGTGGAAGAATAAAATGAATGAATACAATAATTAAATTGATTAAATTTAATTACGTGTAGAAGACTTTTAGAGGAATTAATTAAATAATAAATATTTAATTAAATGTCAGGAATAATTAAACATGACCAATTTTATGCATATACATTTTGCCCCTTTTTGAAGTGATGTGTGAAATGTATTGCTTCAAAGATTTTTTTTTTTTTGGTTGCCCCTGATATGTTTTTGATGTTGATGCTGATGATGCCCCCTCGGGAGGTAAATCACGAATGATGAGAGTCTGTTGGGGAGTTAGTGATTTAGCTCCTGATAAGTGATGTAAAAGATGCCCCAGTTTAAAGTGAAAAGAAAAATGCCACCAAAAGCCCACCTTAATCGACCTATGTAAGGTAAAAGGGATGAAAATGGAAGTCATTTTCACTCTTTTGCTACAATGATTTTGTTGCTCTGACAGTGACATAGCGAGATGCTGATTCCATATCACACTCACAAATTCGAGCGGGCACGACGATTTCAAAGACCAACAGTGTATGGACCATGGGTAAGTTGATTAAACCTCTTTGTGATTCAAATTTTTATGAATTTGATCCATTTTTGCAAGTTTTAATGCGGATTTAGGATTAGAAATGTCGTTTTAGCGCATCCACGGGCCTGTTTTAGCACTTTCGAAGTGTCCGTTAGCGCATCTAGGGTGTTCTATAGTGCTTTTAGGTGCAGTGTAAAACCGGGTAGTCTAGCGCATATGAAGTATAAAGTAGCACTTCTAGGGTAGTAGGTTGGGTAGGTTACTTTAGCACATACAGGGCACATAGTTGCACATCTAGGAATTGGCTAGAATAAAGGTAGATTAGCGCTTCTAGGGTGCGAAGTAGCACATATGCAGGGTAGTTGAGCACACTTAGTGTTTTAGTGCATTTAGGTGATGAAATAGCGCATGAGCTATGTGTATTAGCGCATCCCTAGTTCTAGCGCTTATAGGTAATGAAGTGGCGCTTTTAGGGTGTAAGAGACTGTCGAGTGAGTTTTAGCGCTTTTGAGGTAAACTGTAGCACTTTTGAGTTTTAGCGCATATGAGGTGCAGATTAGCCATCTGAGAAAATTTTGGTAGAATGCCAGGATGAAAAAATGATGGTCTATATTGCGTCTTTGGTCAATAGATAAAGAAAGTGTTTTTCCATCATGCTAATAGTTGATGATTAACTGATAACTTTGCTTCCCCGATTAGAAGACAAAGAGTAAATGCATGATAGGACTTTTGATAAATTTGTTTCCTGCGATAGAAAACAAGTAGTAAATGATTGATATGACTCCTGATAAATTTGCTTTCTATGATAGAAAAAAAATAGTAAATGATTGATGTGAAAACATATTTGTATTTATGTTTGAAATACAAATAGAATGATGTTTGGATTGTGTGATATGGGTCACTGATATGGGTTGCTTTGATATGGGTCGCTGAGTCCGGATTAGTGACTTTGTAGTTTAGACTCTCGTGTTTGGGTCTCTGAACCTTGACCTTTGATTAGAGTTGGGGCATACTGGTGTATTACATCAACCTCTTTATCCCTCCAGAACTCATCATTGTAAATGGTATCCCATTCATATTCAACAGAGTCTGTGTCAAAATTATTATCCAAGAAGTTCTGAACCGTTGCCAAACATGCTTCTCATGAATCTGAGCGTTCTTGCAACGCGAAGACAGTGCCATGCAGTTGTGTGGATGTGCTTTCTTTGGAGTGAGTATCATAACCTAATCCAGTTTTCTCTTTTACGGCGAGTCCGCGGAGGTGAATAGGTTCAACTACTCCTTCTTTCCTTTTTTCGATAGGACCTTTATCATAACCCATCTTCTGCATGATTGAATACCCTTTTCCATATTTGTTTGTGGGTAATTTGACATTACAAACTGCTTCATGTTCATCTTTATAGAGCCAGTTTAGAATTTTTGTATCCTCAGGATCTTCCATGGGGAATTTCTCTTTGATGAATTGTCCATTAAACTTTGTGATTGGCTCTGTTGGTGATTGCTTTGATGTTGATGCTGCTGATATTTGATGTTTTGTGATAGATGGTTGTCCATGTGATCGAGGCGATATAGGTAAATTGGCAAGACAAAGAGAATATTTTCTGACCCCATGGTCTTTGAATTTCAATTTCTTATCAAAACTATTGGTTAATTGACTGATTTGTGTGTCAATCTTTAGAGAAGTACAAGCACAAGCTTCTCGATTGTTAGGAACCAAAGTATCTTGACTGGCTTTTATGTTGGCACAAGTTTGAATGTTGGAATTATCAGCTGATATCATGATTTCCTGTCCATCATAAGGGAACTTTAAACATTGATGATAGGTTGATGGGATAGCTTGCATTTCGTGGATCCAAGGATAACCCAACAAGATGTTGTATGCCAGATCACGATCTAATACTTGGAAAAAAGTAATTTTGATAACAGGACCCACTCTGATTGGCAACATGATTAGACCCTTGGATGCTCTTTCTTCATCATCATAAGCTTTAATGGTGATCTTTCTTCTGAAATCAATGGAGTCCTCAGAAAATCCTAAGGCTTTAAGCAATTTCATGGTATAGATATTGAGACTAGTACCTCCATCTATTAGAACCCATCTAACACGAAACTTATGGACCATGACTTCTAAGTACAATGATGAGTTGTGGGGATGAGTTATGGAAACGTCATCTTTTCCAGAGAATGAGAGGCAAGTGGGTGAGAACAAGTGTCCTACCATGGCTTGAAATTGGTCCACATCCAAATCAGTGGATACATTTATTTCAAAGAGGGCTTTTTCAAGAATTTCCTTATGCGCTGGGGAAATTTTTAAGAGTTCAAAGATAGAGATTTGAGCTGGAGTTTTCCAAAGTTGGTTGACCAAATCATATGAATGTTGAGGTGGAGGTTCAGTGGATTTCGAAGAGGTTCCCTTTAAGACAACCTTAGCTTGCGCCCTCGTTGTTGCATTAACTTCTGTATATTCTATCTTCTTGTTGAATTTGATGACATTTACCCGCTCATCGTTTGTGTAGAGATGGTTGATTATATGATCATCATTGACATGATTCACATTTTTTTCAGAAGACTCACCCTTTTGATAGTTGGGCAATGGGTTGCGAAATTCTTGGTGGTCTGCGTTTGATTGTTGATGTCCTTCTACTATAATGATGTCATTGTCGATTAAGTCTTGAATGGTATTCTTCAATGCTTGACAGTTATTTGTGCGATGACCTTTACAGTGATGATAATCGCAATAGTATGCCTCATTCCATGATGGAGGTTTTACACTGGGTTCATAGTTTCGTTGAGGCGGCAGAGTAATGACATTTTTGGCCATCAACTCTTTGAACGTGGCTTCCAAAGATTGACCCAATGAAGTGTAAGTTCTTCTATTCGAGAAGAATGAAAATCGTTGTGGAGTTGTATTCGAGGTATTCCCTAAGGAGTTGTTATTGTTATTGGTTCCTTGGTAACCTTGATTTTTGGCAGTCCCTTGATTGGGAGTAGAGTTTTGATTCACATTGTTTCTCAAAGGAGGATTGTTTCCTTGATTTGCTATCAAGTTGACATTGTTGTTGTGCTGAGTATCTAGAATACCAAGGAAAAATGGCTTGGTTGAGACCTTATTTGCATCAACAACACCATCATTCACCACATTTTTGTTGTGAGTCCAAAATTTAGACTTGTCCTAATTATTGTGATGGTTGGATGAGCTAGGATTGTCTTTGTCAAGTTTTATTGTTCCTCTTTTGACCAATGCACCTTCAATGGTTATAGCATCTTCGATTAGTTTCTCAAAAGAGGTAGGACAATGTAAATTTAAATGATAGCTCATCTCTGAATTCAAGCTGTTTATGAAGGTAACCATCTTTTCCTTTTCAGGAACAAGACGTGGATATCTAGCGAACATTCATCTCCATCTCTGAAGAAACGTAATGAAAGATTCACCAAGTTTTTGTGCAACTTTGCAAAGATCTATCATGGTGATCTAGTGTTGTATGTTGTAGGCATATTGTGATATGAATAAGTTGATTAATTCTTCAAATGTCCTGACGAGAGGTGTAATCTTAGATAGCCATTCCATAGAGTGAACTCCAAGGCTCCTAGGAAACAATCGCATCAAGTAAGTTTCTTCGTGAGCGAATTCCAATGTCATGTTTCAGAAGTCTCTAACATGATCGATTGGATCCAATTTCCCATTATAGCGATCAAATTTTGGAATTTCACAATGTTTGGGAAATGGAATCATGTTGAGGCTTCGATTGAAAGGATAAGGACAAATGTCCTCAAGAGTATATTTCTTTGTGGTGGTTCCCCCTTGTAACTCTTTAACTTGTCCTTGAAGTGCTTTGATTTGTTGAGTCAAAGCACTAAGATCAGATGGGGGTTTTTCTTTAGGTTTGTTCTTCAAAATCTCAGTATTAAAGTCATGTGGAAATTTAGCTCCTTGGTCAACTAGATAGAGGAAATATTTTTCTTTATCGCGTTGCAAGATCTTTTCTATGGCCTTGTAAAATTTGGGATCTTGCTCATCTTCTCTAAGGTGGTGTTCATCTTCATGTTCCTCATCACTATCGACAGTAGTATTGTTTATGGCTTTGTACTTGTGGAAGGGATTTTCTTCTCTGTTATCCATGTCGTCGTTGAAAAGTGGATTACGACTCATACTGTAGAGAGGATTACTGGTTTCACCTTCCTCTTGAGTGTTTTGAGTATGACCTTCTGGTTGGATTTCCTCCCTCGATTTGATGTATTGAGATCTTGTGAAGATAGGCATGTGATTTTGAAGAAATCTTCTAAACTTAGATCATAGTTTTGATGAGTGCGACAATGATGATATTTTGATCTGATAAGATGGGAATCTTATGATATGATCAAAGATGTTTCCTAATTCTTGATTATGGCTTCCGATGATGAAGGATGTCAGAATCCTGTTGGGGAAGTTGAATCAATAATCAGAAAGTTTGTTTTGGAAGATGCACTCTTAAAGATTTGATCTTTGTTTTTGAAGGAAGAATTCAAGATCACTGGAGGATTTGACTAGGATGTGAGGGATACTCAATAGAAGGTTGTCGTATATTGTCAAACTCAAGAGGTTGATTAAGATTATGCCATTGAGATAGAGCTAATCTTTGATAATAAGCTCGAGAATCCAAGGGATCTACAACATACTCGTCAGTGAACCCCCTAACAAAGTCTTGGTATCTATGAAGAAATCCACGAAAATGAAGCAAGACGTGGCAACTTTTGTACAAAATTTTTCTTCTTTGCAATGACTTCTTGTACCCTAATTGTTTCTTGGGTTTCTTGATTCTAGTGGAAATTGATTTCTTGACAAACTTTGTTGATTTCCACTTCCTAAGCATGAGAACAAATATTGAGAATGTTACTGGACCAAAGATGTGAATAGATTTTTGAAAGGTTTCAATTGTTGTTCTTCACGTTCATTTCAGATGATCTTTTATCTGAGTTAATGTAATGGAAGACACAACAAACATTCTAAAAAATAGTTGTTTTTAAAACCCTATACTAACATCAAGTGTTTGATCGAGAAAATGTTTTTCAGCAAGTGTTTTCACAGGTTTAGCACATGAAAGACAATTCAAGCAGACTCACTCTTAGTACTCAAGTAGGTCATACTAGTAATCAACAACCCACATCTTAGAACTGCGTTGACTCACACAGCCGTGTCACCCTCGAAAGGGCGCCCGTGTTTTTGTCTTTTCCAGGTGCGTACTCAGAGTGAGGGAAGTGGATACCGAATCCCCTGAGCAAAAAATCCTTGGCAGTTATATGGTGAGTGTCTTGGGGGTAGATTCTTCCCTCCCCTTGCACTGTGATTATTAGTATGTTCAAAAACTAACTTCGGCTGGCTACTACACTAGGTTCATAGTAAGGATTTCCATTTGGTGCGGAAATAATAAACTCCCTCAGGAGACCTCCCAACCTTTAGAACAAAGGCTTTGGGGGTGGTTATCTTGCACACTACCGGTAAAAGAGGGTTTCCCCATATTTACTTTAAATTTTATAGTGGGGTGGAATAGCCTGGCTTTGGCTTGAACCCACTTGAGTCGTTCCCGTAGGGTGAGTACTTTTTCCCACTACGGCAAACTCTCTAAAGGATGTAATCAAAGCAGTAAATTTGCATGAAATTGAAAAGGCAAGTCTGGTATTTTGATCACCCAGTTAAGGGGAGAGCATAGACCTATTGCCATAGACAAAGCAAACAAATGTTCTTTTTAAATTCCAAATCACAATGATCTAATCTAAGTGAAGATATTGCTTCAAAAAAACAAATTGTTCAATTTTAACTGCAAAAATCATTGTATGGTGTCTATCCTAGATTGCTTCATTTTAAGTTCCATGCCTATCCTAGGATTGATCAGTTTTTATCCAGACGTGACTATCCTAGGATTGCTTCTTTTTAACCAGAGAAAATTTTGTCTGTGGAAGGCGTCAGACTCAGAATTCTATTTTTTTTGTGTTACAACCAGATGCATAGAAACATACCTTAAATGCATAGAAACATAAATTATAAGTGCTAAAACAGACCTTAGATGCGCTCAAACAGACCTTAAATGCGCTGAAACAGAATTTATAAGCGCTAAAATAGACCTTAGATGCGCCACAAAAATTTCCTAAATGCGCCAAAACAATCCTTAAAAGCGCTAAAAGAACATAGAGCTATAGACAAATGGACTTGAGATGCGCAAAAACAGACAACTAATGCACTCAATCATACCTTAAAAGTGCTAAAACAGTCATTAAATGTGCCATTTTAATAAACACAAATTTAACTCTGAGATGAAATGGACTAAATGCGCTATTCTGTCCCTCATATGCGCTAAAAGAACTCTCAGAAGCGCCGAAATAGTCCCCAAATTTAATCGGACTACCTAATTATGATTTGAAGAAAGGGTGAAGATCTCTTTAATTAAATGAACATTTAATTAAATTTGAAAGACGACATTAATTAAATAAAAGCATTTAATTAATTAGAGGAAAGTTTTAAAATAGAAAGAAAAGAGATATTTAAATTTAATTAAAAAGATTTAATTAAATTCAAAATAATGATAATTAACTTAAATAAATAAAATGTATTTATTTAATTTAATCAAGTAGAATGTGGAATAATTAAATAAAATAGATTTATTTAATTATGGTGGGAGAATAAAATGAATGAATACTATAATTAAATTGATTAAATTTAATTACGTATAAAAGACTTTTAGAGGCATTAATTAAATAATAAATATTTAATTAAATGTCAAGAATAATTAAATATGACCAATTTTATGCATAGCTATACAGAGATATAAAAGTGGGTATTGGAACAAAGGCCAGTATCACATGGTTGGTTCTAATGAGAAGGGAAGCAATGGTCTCTTGCCTTGATGGATCAACACCTACAAATGAAAATTTTGAATTAAAACCCTTGTTGTAGAAAAAGGCCAAAATCCCTATCTATTCATTGGTAAGAACAAATACTGGGGTTTCCCACACTTTTATGGTTTTAGTAAAAATGGAAAAGTAAGTGCCATGGGAGTTTCTTAAAGGGTGATTACATTTTGCTGCAGCTCTCAAGAAGTGAGTGTCATGGAGGAGCCAATGGGGTAAAGGATATAACCATTCGAGCAAAAATAAGTGCGCTTGATTCTTTCCAAGTGGGGATTCAACAAATATAAGGTTTCATAACCATAGGGTTGTGCATGTTCTTGGAGACAAAAAACTTTGCTTGTTCGTAAAAATTGGGAAAAAAAACATTCAACATTTGTCATCAAACTTCAAACCCTTTAGGAAGAAAATATCATTGAAAAAATTCAAATGTTATTGCTTTCTTGCCCCTGGGATTCTCATCCTCGAGGCTTCTAAGCATTTGAATTTCATCTCAATTTGCTCCTACTATAGTCAACATTAGGAAATTCTCCTTTGATTTTTCTTCTAGATTTCTACATAATGGACTTTGTGGGATGAAAGAGAATTAAGACATTAGACATCTACTTTGAAAACTTAATCAAGAGTGTGTGCTAAAAAGAACTCATTAAGAAAATTTAACTCAAATTCAACCCCATGGGTATGTGCAAGATCATCATGGAAAAAACAAGCCCTTAAGTGGCAAAAAAATCAGAAAAAATAGAGTTAGAAAACTTGACATAAACTTTGAATAAGCTATCTATATTATTTCAAAAATATGTAAGAATAGAATTTGTAGAAAATTGAATGTAGTTTCTAAACTTAATTAGGTTTATTTTAAAAACACAAAAATCTATTTGCTGAAAATTTGAAATTTCAATGAGTACTTAAATTTCGAAAAAATAAGTAGGTGTCTCATTCCGACCACCCTAACCATAATAAAATGATAATATTTTTTAAAAAAAATATTTTTAGATATAAGTAGAGTGACTCATGTTCGATGTGATGCATATGTTTTTGTAATTTTCCAAGCAAAAATTAATTATAATTTTTTATTACAACTTTAAAAATAATATAAAAACTCCTTGTATGTCCTAATTAACTTAACTTGGTCAAACTTCATGAAATTAAATTTTGTTTTTTAATCCTATAGTATGCAAAGCATAGAATGTGACACTTGTTGTGGATTCAAAAAATGTGATACCGCTTTGAAAGATATAAATGTTTTTCAATCACCATCAATTAGACTTTAGTCATAATTCAAATAGAAAAAATGAATAATAATTATTTATTAAATTCAAAGTAAAGCATAATTTATATTGGTGGAAAGTCGGTGATCTCCTTTAAAAACCCTTTTCGTTTCATCAATTTTGGGTAAAAAAAAAGTTTTCAGCCACATACCCTACACATACCCATCATATCGCCAGTTTTTGGCCCATCATGATCCTACACATACCCCCACACATGTGCTTAGTCTCTTTTGGTCATATGGTTTTCATGCAAACATTGGTCTTTTGGTTTGAACTACTCTTAAAGAAAAGCATGTTCTTCAATATCTTGGTCTAGTAAACAAGTCCTTCTTAGGTTCATTTAGGATCAAATCAAACACTTCATTCATCCCAACATTTATCATCCCATCCCACCAAACAACTTTAGAACTTTGGAAACATCATTTTAGACTTAGGTAAATCAACCAAATCAAAATCATTTGTTTAGTTAGGTGTGCGTTGATGAATAATTCCTCACACACTTAGTTAAATCAACACACCTTTGAATGAGGTCATCCTAAGATAACATCTAAACATCTTATGGTTTACAAGTTCATTATCCCAATCAAACCAATCAAAATCAAATCCTAAAAGTCTAGCATTGATCCAAAGTTCCTAAACGTTCAACACCCATATCATTCACCCCTTTCATCCTTCATCTCATCATTGGTCCTAAACACTTTAGAAGTCCCTTTTGCAACAAGGTAAAAACACAAGAAGAACATGGAATATAAACTTGATCCATACATCATGAGTAATCCAAGCCAACTGGACTTTCAAAGCCTTATGTAATGCTGATTGATTATCAAAACTCACATTTATACAATTTGTACGTGGGATCATTATCTCCTACAAACCTCAATGATACAAATGTGAGTATTCCCAATCAAAATTTTGGAAAACCTTTCCTGATGATAGATGTAAATCCAAGTCCAAACCTACAAATCTATCAACCAAACAATAAATACATGAGTCTTCAACAAAACAACATTATCCCACCAAATCCATTGATGCCAAATGTGAACATACCAAGTACAACTCTACCAAACATGACCATTTTGAATCCACACTTAGCAAAATTTGGGATAGATATGTTCGTAAAACATACAAATGTTGTTCAAAGCCCAAGCAAGATGTTAATGACTCCATGTATTGGTCCAATTCAAGGTAACACCATGCAAAAGCAAAGTTAACTAAATCAAGGCAATGTGATTCCCAAACACAACAATGATCAATTTCAACCTATCATGCCAAATCCAAACATCATCCCAAATGAGAACATTGTCCAAAATCAATTTGTCCATGATGCCATACAAACACCACAAGTGTACATTCCAAATACGCTTAAACAAAATCCAAATCAACTATATCAAGGGTGTCAAGATCAAATTGCTTTACTTTCCAAACTAATTGAATTATTGAGCCAAAAGACATATTCACTCCAAAATCAATACACTCTTCCATTGGTTGAACCATGTCATAAAAGAATTGAGCTATGTCCAAAACCACATCAAGAACAATATCTCCAATGTCAAGAAGTTGGATATCAAGATCAACAGCATCAACAACAAATCCAACCCCCACATCTCGAAGATCAATCACCACATCTCAAAGATCAATCACCACATCTCCAAAATCAATCACCACAAGGAAAAATATCACAAGATAACAAATGAAAATACACACCACTTGGGACACCAATAAAATAAATCATGCAACAATTGGTACAAGAAAATCTCATCAAACTTCCTGTTTATAAGAATTATCAAGAGCCCCTAGTTAAACTACCATGGTACAGTGAGAATCACCTTTGTGATTTTCACAAAATAAAGGGACACACAACATCTGATTGTATTCAACTCAAAAATCTCATCCAAGAACTGATTGATCAAAAAGTAATAACTGTTGGGGACAATAATTAGGATTCAACCATTGGCGATAACATTGGTGATAGCATTGACAATCTCTCCACCACAATTGTTGGAGAACAAAGATCAAGATCAAACCATCATTGAGCACTCGGGTTGTGTCTACTTCATCAATGATCAAAACCATACATCATAAGGCTGTTTTCAATCATGATCAAAAATTCACCAACAATACTCCAACAATGATCCAATTCAAGAAATGTCAACATCATTTGACCCTATGGTTGAAGACATTGATAATCTATCCACCATAATTGTTGAAAACAACGTTCAAGATCTCTCCATTAATGAGCACATTGAAGATGATTCTACCCCATTCGAGGATCAACTCACCATACATCAAGAGCCACTTTTTAGTTATCTATTTCAAGGAGTGTTAGAATTATTTGATCCCATTGACATATAATCTACTCTAATTCATCCACTGAATCCATCATGTTGAAAATGTCTCTACTTCAATCTAATGAGTTAGAGAATATATTCAATAATTTATTCCAAAGCATGATCAACATTTTCACCAAAGTATAGCAATGGTCTTTTCCAAGACATGTTGACACCCTTTAACCTCATGGTAACAGATACTGAAGGAATCCTCAACTGAACATTTGATCCAAGTCCACTCAGAGATCAAGAGGATATTGAGTTGCTTCCCATGTCTAATGACGACATCCAAGAACCATTTATAAGAAATCCATCCTTTGAAATTAACCCATGTCAAGAACATGATCCAAAGCATGTCAAAAGCAATCCCAAAATTAATCAAGATCAAGAATTCATATCTCCAAGGTACTACAATGATCTAATGGACACTCTGCTATCTATACAAGATGATCATATCCACATAGCACATACTCCATCTACCCATGAGATGCTTTCTGAGGATGGACATGTAGATGATCTTCATTTAGAACAAGATTCCTTTACTCCTAACATTATGACACAAAAAGAGAAGATTATTGATTCCTATATTCAAACTGAGTTGTCAACATTAAGATCAGATATATACCAAATTTAGGCTGGGAACATCATGAATGAAGATGATATCAACATTATCCACTCAAAGGAAACAAGTTAGGCGAGCGGGGATATTCGAGTCAACAAAACAACAAATTGAAATAACATCATCTATGGTGGTCATTTATCAAACAATGCATTCTAAACAAGCACTCTTTGAATAGGTAGAATCAAAGCATGAAGGCAACATTTCCACAATACTGGGGGCAACTTTGTCTCAATAAAATATCAACATAGGGAGCACAAAGAATCATTATGATGAAACTAATGCCAATACTACAACTAGCCATGTCATGAATCTTCATCCATCCATCACCCCATCCATGAATTGGGACCAATGTCAAAAGAAAGATTTGAATCAAAGCATAAGGAATGTTATCAAAGCAAAATAAGCAAGGAAACATAATGGAAAAATAAAATACTACATGGATAGCAAAAATACCAAAGAAGATTATCTATCAAACTCCATTAGTCAAAGAAACTATGGGGCAAAATAAAAAAGGGAAAAGTATCCATCAAAGATGTCCATGTAAAAGAAAAATTAGGCTTCTCAAGTGACATACAAAGTATATCAAGTGGTTGGTCCTAATTCCATGCACACTTCCATATCCACCCATCATTGCTCATTTTCCCAAGTTTGGAGAGTCAAAGGTTCCAAACTATAAACAAATCCATCTCTTATCCCTAAAACACCTCCATGCATGATATCCCATTCTCAAATTGACCATGTATTGGCAACGGCCCTTCATCATAAGGATTGAGGAAGGAATCACATCGATATTATGCACAAGAGACAGGTGTATTTCACCAAAGTAGATCGAGAATCTCAAAAGTTGTATTCAAATGCACGTATCTTAGCAAAGCATCTTCTTCAAGCAGGATACTAATGGAACATTATGATAGAAGCATCTACATCAACACCATAAGGTGGTTCAACATGAGCTTAAAATATTTCCATAAAAAAATAAAAAAATAAAAAAATGAAAATCCAAAAAAAAAAATTAGAAAAAGGATTGAAAATAGTAGAGAAAAAAATTGTCCTCTAGTGAAAACCAGTATGGTGGTGCTTTGGATATGTACCATGTTGAAAACCTGGAAAACATGCATCATGTGTAGAATCGAGCATCTACGTGCGCCAGTTCAGGTGAAAGCATCTCATCCCATCCATAATAAAGCCAGTATTCCACCCATCTTATCCATAATAAATCCATTCATCCATGAAATCCATGTGCATATATCTGCATCCATAGTCCAAGTTATCTTGATCTTGACAAACTTTGGTTCACACTTTACACTTGCTTATGGTAAAAATCTTGACATGGGTCATTTTCATTGATCCTATCCTATCCAATGTTATTTGAACCATGAAGCACTATCCAATGAAGCATTCCTCCATTCAAACACCAAGTATCTTATTGCAAGATAATCACATTATTATTACTTACCATATCCATTCATCCATACACCTATCCAAGCATCCACCCATGGCATTCCATACATTGCTAGACACTGGGGGAAGATATTTACATCTTGCTTTAGGAATAAACCTTGATCTATATCCTCCAACTTATGTGGTGATCCGAACATTGGAAAATGTGAAATCACATTGGTCAAAGAATTTGTGAGAAGGAACATCCAAATCACTAGCCCATGACACATTTTGATGAGAAGAAATTCCTTATCAAGCTTCATCTTCCATCGAACAACATTCCAAACAATCAATATTAGTCACATCTAACACATGCTTCAATGTCACAACAAATCATTCAAACATCTTTTGTTTCAAACCAAGCTTCAAAATCCTAATCGATCAAATCCAATCAATCCATCATGATCTTGGGAGATCCTTCCCAATCCTCATGTTACTTAACACTATCCTTGCAATGTTGTGCATCCTCAACAATGTTAACATCATCAATCTTGATAAATCAAAATCCAATCAATCCCTCATCATCTTGGGATATCCATCCTAATCCTTGTGTTGCTTAACACTATCCTGGCATTGTTGTGTATCCTCAACAATGTTATCATCGTCAATCCATCGATCTGATCAATCAAACTTAGCTTGGTCTTCAACAAAATCCCAAACAAAAACGATGTCATCACATATCAATATCCAAATCATCAAAATCATGTGAAAATCCAAAAAAATCAATAAAACCAACAAAATCCCAAAAGATTTAAAACATATCAAAATCAAAAATGGAGTCAAAGCGTTAGTAAAAATTTAAAAATAGGTTGTCTTGTCAAGTATGGGTCTCTAGAAGCCTTGAGCATTAGGCAAGGTTGATGTACTGATCATCCTGAGAGACATTTAAGATTGATCCTTAGGAGTCTGTCTTAATAAACTAACAATCCATTTGTTCATATCTCATCAAATAATCGAGTCTGTGTTAGTCAAACTATGTGGTCTCTACTTGTATAACGTAGGCAAGGCTAATCTATTGATCAACCCCCAAGGCCCCTAGGATAGTTATTTATGTTAGTCTCTTAGTCAAAACTTGAAAACACCCAAACATTGGAAAATTCAAAAAATCAAAACATTTGTAAAATCTCAAAATACCAAAACAACCTCAAAACATTTCAAAACCTCAAAAACATCCAAATATTTGAAAAATGCATCCATCAAAACTGCGGCTTTCACCTACAATAAATGCACTCATAATAAGAAGTAGTTGTCGTCCTCAACCTTTGGTTGAAACAATTGGAAACAAGTCTAGTTAAAAGTGAAAACTCAAAACATCAAGGTCTCAAGTTTAGGGCAGTATGTAAACATGTTAGTCAACTCTTTGTGTTGATAGCCTATTATCCAATTAGTCCCATATCAATCATCTAATAACATCATGTCCTAGGATGTATCCTTCCTACAATGGGAATTATTTATCGGAAAGAACACTTTGGATAAACGAAACAACGTGCCACCATCCACTAACATGTCCTAGGATGTATCCTTTCTACAATGGGCATTATCTTTTTGGCAATAGTTTAGGTTTTATCCTTTAAAACACATTTCCTTTGGTTGAGTGGTATAAATAACATTAGCTTGTTTGTTTGCTTCATCTTTGTCTTTTAACTTATCTTATTGCGCTCACTCTGATGACCTCTCGATGATGTCCAAACAAAAGGATTTAGAGAGAAAGGAATGGGGCAATGATCATTATCTTTTTATCTATTGTGCTTGTTGGATGTTCTTGTAGTATAACCCACCGATTGATGTGTGCTTTATTTGAGTGGCGAGGTCATTTTTAAGGTATTTTGTTAACCATAGGAAATATTTTCTTTCTATGTTTTGCAGTGCAGATGTTTGAAATATCACGAACCTCATTTTTAAAATAAGGTTTTATGTTGGAAGTGTGAACAAGAGTACTCCTATGGAGTTAATGAGGGTCAAAGTCCATCACACTAAGTGCAATGCCATCCTAGTTCTTTATACCTTGATGCATCGTGCTTATGTGTGTTATCAAACATAAGGTAAGTGGCCCTTTTAAAGTCCCAATTCTTGATGAGTGAATCCATCTCATCATCATTGTCTAGGTGTCTTGTTGGAATCTCTTTCTTTCTTTAATCTCCTTTCCATGCTACCATCATCATGATCATGTAATCATCATCACCAATGCATCCATCTTTCATCCACAAACCATCAACATACTACATATCATATCATATCATATAAGAAATATCGATCATCTTACATGCATGTTCATCATCATAATATATATCAGTTAGTCTAAGCATCTCATAAACCATACATTTGCATAAAACATCCATTGCATAATCATATAGGAATTATCACATCATATCATCATTTAAGTTGTTTAGGATAATATAGATTGGTTATTCTAAGCATCTTAAAACCACCTCATTTGCATAATCATCTAACCATCCATATTTCCATCTTGAACCTCTTTATCATGAGATCGACCCTCAAATTGAATCTTTTCGCTGGATCTCTTAAGGGGGCAATGTACCGGTGTACTTCTTTCAGGGCATTAAAAAATTGATTTTTTGAATTTTGATCGTGGAAGTTTATTCTTTGAATCAACACAACAAGTGCATTGCCTCAAGCGGGAAAAATGTAGACATGAAAATTTTCCTGATCAACTAACTTTGATTCTTCTTTAAATCACCCCTTTATTAACTACTTATTAATCCATCTTAATTCCTCTATTAATCAAATCAATCAAATTTACTTAATTAAATCATAAATCAATCCTAAGATCCCTCTTTAATTAAATAAACCAATCTTATTTAATTAACTTCTAAAGCTCTTCATTTAATTAAATAAATCAAACTTATTTAATTAAACCACTAACATCATTCCCTTAAGATAGGTAAATCAAAACATTTATTTAACTAAGTCTAAATCACTTTTCATCTCCTTTTGATTTATTTTAATCCATAAATCTAAGTCAAAAAGTCAAATCATCTAATCCCTCATTAAATTAATCTAATCTTGATTAATTTAATCTAAACTCATGCCACATACTCTAGCTTTTCCCACTTGCACAAATAAATCATTTAATTAATTTATTAAATCTTCATTTTCCCTCAACAAGGCATCTTTAGAGAATATTCCCTCAAATCTAAATTCAAATCCAAGTGGGATGAGTCCTTCCAACAAGGCATTTATTTCACCTTACAAGTCCTTTTTCATTGAGCCAAGTTCCCATTACTCCCTTTGACTCTCCCTCCACCTTGTCATTTCAACATTTTCAAATTTCAAATATAGGCATTTATGGGCACATTCATCAAAACTTGTACATCCTTGGCCCATTCACATGGTGACAAGTGGCTCCTTCTTATTGGTTGGGTTTTTATCCCACGTTCATCCCTTTCACCTCTTCTCTCATCAAACTCTTCTATAAATGGAGAGGCTATTCTACATTTTGATCATCCACAATCTTCACACAAAGTTACTCTCTTCACATTGAGAGCTAATTTTGTCCTTTATTATTACATTTTCATCATTGGATTGTCAAGGGTTGGGAAAGGGTCAGTTTTCACTACAAAGTGACACCAATCCACTATGGAATAGGTGTTCATTGTACTTCTCTAAGAATTTCTTTTGTTTATGTTGTTATTTCATTTTGCTCATGAATTATGATACATTATTTCATAGGAGTATTTGTAGGTTTGGATTTGCATGAACTAACCCATTGAAAATGAGTATGGAAGTTTAGCCATTTACAAATTTAGGGGTGCTCACAATGACATATAGAAGAATGAAGATACATATAGAGGAATGTCACAAAGAGAGAGATACATCAAAGAAAATGGTATGGGAGATCACATTATGCACATGCAATCACACACATAACATAAAAATAAAATAAAGACAAGACTAGTAAGGCACATTTGAGTCGACCTATAGTAGGTCGTCTGCATCCCAATCTTGTTCATGTTATGTAGAAAGTGAACAACTAGCCAAAGGGACAATAGAAAGTGTGGTACTAGGAGTATCACCAAGTTCAACACATGGTGAGTCACTATTTTTAGGAGGATCATCACAGTTGGAATTGTCTAATCTCATAGAAGAAAACAATAAATTCAATTCATTATGCACTTCCTCATCAATTTTAGCAATCTCATCATCATCGTGCAAGTTAATCACAATAGGAGGTCGAATGATAATGTCCAAAGATGGTTCTAGTCCTTGTTGTGGTTGCGATATAGGATCTTTTTGTTGTGGTGAAGAGGGAGACTCATCGTGTATTGCTTCACTTAATTTTGGGTATTGACTTTTTTTGTTACTTTCTTCATTTAACCTTTGAGAAATAGCATGACATCACCTATTCCCTCTAGCATTTCTATTTATTTTGGTACGATTTTCAAGTTGTACTTGTGTAGGAGTGGGTTTATCAGCCATAGGTTTCTTTTCTTCCCTTAGAGGAGGAACGTAAGGAACCATTGGAGGCTATTCAACCATTTTCTCTTTATCTTTATAAACTCATTTTATCTTAGGAGGTAGGACAAGATTTTTTTGGTTGTCTCTTGGTCATTTGTAGGAGATAGGAAAAGGATCTATCTTTGGTTGGTCTTGGTTACTTGGAATGTTTTTTGGTTTAATCATGGTTTCATCAAGGATAGGAGGCTCAATCATGAGTTGAGGCATGCTTCAAAGGGATAACTGTGCTATGCACTTTGCCTTAAAAATTTTTAGGATTTGAAAATAAATCTTGACAAGGTTTAATAGGTTCAATAGGCTCAGGCCAAAAGAAATCCAACGATAAATTCCCATGGGAAGACATATGATTAAAGTTGCTATGATGCATAATAAAGATCTCATTTTCAAAGGGAAACTTTAAACATTTATGCACAACCAATGGGATGCCTTCCATGGAGTGTAGTCATGGATAATCAAGGTTCACATGGAATTGATCCGATGTTGGAATGATGGAGAATGAGACATCTAATTATTTCAATCCAACTTTGAAAGGAAGGATGATCAAACCTATTGTAGGGCAAGGGAAACAATTTTTTTTTTATCCATGCTTTTGATTTATCATATGTATCTTAATAGAGTTCATGCACAAGTAAGAATTCTTTAGTGATCACATTGTCTCCATGGATGGGATCAATTAATATCCCATTAGTGGGCTTGTCATTGATTCATCTGACTATGTAAAGAGGACCATCAGGTGCTTTGTTGATTATATATTTTGATGAGAAAGCAATATCAAGAGGCATTTTAGTTTGGCCCTTACAAGATTGAATTTTGATCAATCCAACCATACTATCCATAATAATTTGTTCATTAGTATCCATGTTGTCGTCATCTGTATCAACACTCATCACATTATTCTTCTTAGTTTCACTAGCTTTGAAAAATGAAATATTATGATTTGGCATGGGGTTGGGAAATATTTGCAAGTTTTGGTTGGGAGGGGAAACTCAATTAATGACACCAAATTTTTTAATATTATTGGAATAAATTGTTGAATTTGAGAAATACAACCTCACAAAACCTAGTGAACACCTGCAAGTAAATAACTTGTCATAGAGAAGAGATACCAAAAACACAAGAATAGTGCTCTGCTTTCCCGTGAAGCAAAAATGCATAAAACAAGAATTGAATTAATTACAATAAGATCAATCCTTATGAAAGGAGATCAAAACCCTAAAGGTGAGTAATTAAGAATTAAGAATTATTAATTAATTAATTATTAATGGGCCTTTAGCTTAGCTTAAGTGAAAAACTAAAGTAAAGATGACTTAATTAATTAATCAACATGATTAAATTAATTAAGTAATTAACCTATTACTCTAACACCCCCCCTTAAGATGAAATTAGGGAGAAGCTAAAACAACTAAGGAAGTAATGCATGAAAGCAAAGATGGGTTCTGGAAACAAGGCCAAAAGAGGTACCCAAATACAACCAAATCTTTGTAAAGTAGAGAGAATAGAGAAAACCTCATGGGAAAAAATATACTCCAAAAAGAGATGAAAAGCATGCTAAAAAACCATGAAGGAAGGAAGGCCTCAAAAAGACCCCCCAAGGACAACTTCCTTCACCCCAAGCATCGATCACAACTCAAGATAGTGTGGTGATGCGAAAGGTTTTGTGAAGATTTCTGCAACATGTGCCTCAATAGGAATGTACTCTAAGATGAGAGAACCATCCTCAATCAATTGCCTGGTGAAGTGCATGTGGATCTCAGTGTGCTTCATCCGTTGATGCTCCATTGGATTGCAGGAAATGTGTATAACACTCTAATTGTCACACCAAAGAATAGTGGTACTATCAAGGGGAAACCAAAACTCTCTCATCAACTGTCGAATCCATAAAATCTTCTAACTATCTAACACTATTGCTCGGTACCAGCCTTTGTAGATGATAATGCAATAGAAGATTGCTTCTTGCAAGACCATGTGATAGGACCAGAACCAAGGAAAAAATAAAAGCTAGAAGTGGACATCCGATCATTGACATCACTAGCCCAATCTAAGTCAGTGAAGCCAACAATGTGAGGGGCTCCTGATGCATAGTGAATGCCATACTGTGTGGTGCCCTGAATGTACCTGAAGATACATTTGGTAGCTTGCCAATGGCTCTCATGTGGATCATGAGAGAACCTAGAGACAATACCAACCACAAAGGAAAGATCAGGATGTGAATGTGTCTGGTACAACAAACTGCCAACCAACTGCCTATATAATGTAGAGTCTACTAAAGGAGTAGTGCAAGTGGAAGACATAACAACACCTGACTGAAATGGTGTGGGGGTAGGATTGCAATCAAGCATGCCAAATATATGGAGCATATCAAGAGCATACTTCTGCTGACATATGGAAATCCCATCCAAAGACTAAATAACCTATAGACCAAGAAAATAGTGCAAAAGACTGAGATCTATCATCTCAAACTGCTCCATCAAAGCTTGCAAAACACTCTGAATCATAGAGGATGAGCTACCTGTAATAATGAGATCATCAACATATAGAACAAGAATTAAAATATCACCCTCTTGACGTTGAATGTACACTATGGGATCAAAATGATAGCATGTGAAGTGAGAGGAAAGCAAGAAAGAGTCCATATTCTCATACCAAGCCCGAGGGGATTGTTTGAGACCATATAATGAATGCCAAAGTCTGCAAACCAAGGAAGAATCCTACACAAAACCCTAAGGATGCTCCATATAGATCTCCTCATGTAGGTCCCCATGCAAGAAGGCACTCTTCACATCCATCTAAAAAAGTGTCCATCCTTGTGAAGCTGCTAGTGATAGTACAAAGTGAATAGAATTCATCTTGGCAACAGGAGAAAAGGTCTCAGAGTAATCAATACCCTCAACTTGAGAAAAAACCTTCACAACAAGACGTGCTTTGTACTTATCTATCGAACAATCTGTAACAAACTTGGTATGGTACACCCACTTGCATTGAACCAACTTTCTTCCCTTAGGAAGATGACAAAGATCCCGAGTATTATTCGTCATCAAAGAAGAATACTCCTCATCTATAGCCCCATCCCACTTAGGGTGACCTGTCACCTCTGAAAACCTTTGAGGATCATCCGAAATGGCATGAATCAACAGACTAGCACCTAATGTATGTGCACATGTACAACAAGAATCTAAAGGATCACCTACCAAAGATCCAACTACCTCTATAGTAAAGTGGGCTCACTTGGGAAAATATTATGTATCTGGTGGTGGTGGGGATAGTGGATCATCATATAAATCATCCTCAAGTGATAAAAAATCCTGAAGAGATGAAGAGGGAGGAGTAGGTAGTGAGGGAGAAGCTGGTGATGAAGAATCCATCAGAGGAAAGTGCTCATCAAATTGGACATCTCATCGAAACAAGACCTCTCTGGAATTAGGATCAAACAACTTGTATGCCTTAACATCCTCATAGTATCCAATAAATATGAGTGGTCGACTTTTCCTCTCCATGGATTTCTGCTGAGCATCAGGAATAAATGCCTAAGCCTCACTACCAAAAAATCATAATGTAGAAACATCGGATGGGTCCAAGCGTCCTTAGAAGTCATGTATCGTAATTCCTTCTAAGGCATTTGATTATGAATATAAGTGGCACAATTGATTGCCTCAACCCAAAATGAAGAATCCATAGACTGTGATTGTATCATACAATTGGCCATCCCCCATAAAGTCTTGTTCTTTCTCTCAACAACACCATTCTACCGAGGGGTGTAAGGAACTATAAACTGATGCTACAAACCATGCTCAGTGCAGAAATCCCTAAAATCCTGATTAACAAACTCCCCCCATTATATGTGTGTATCCTCCTAATAGAAAGACCAAACTACTTCTCCACAAATGTCTTAAAGATCCTGAATGAATCAAAGACATCAGACTTGTACTTAAAAAAGTACACCCATGTACATATGGAGAAGTCATCAATAAAAGTGAGCACATATTTGGCCCCTGAAAAAATGAAGAAGTCAAAAAGGACATAAGGTCACTATGTACCAAATCCAAGGGTGCCTTAGCACGTGTGGCTCTACCTATAGGAAAAGAATCCTGGTGATGTTTTCCAAGTACACATCCTCAACAAACACCATTAGTACATGAAATTTGTGGGATCCCAATCACAAGTGCTAGTGTACTCATCTGCTATAGATATCTGTAATTGACATGGCCAAAAAGCTCATGCCAAAGCCTACTCACTATGTCTGCATGTGCTATAAGAGATGAACCTAAACCGTGTGTACTCTTAAAGTGATCAAATCTATATAAGCAAGATGCACAATCAACACTCCTAGTAGCCACAACTAAGTCAGGATCATGTAGGTCTCGAATAACCACATCATGTGGGGAGAACTCAACTGTCTTACTAGTGCTAGAATGGAAAATATAATAAATGGAAAGGAGGTTTGTCGAAATGTCAAGAACTAAAATTACATCCTAAAGACAACCACCATCCAATTAAACAAAAGCTGAACCCATAACAGTAAGTTGTGTAGAGTCACCAACTGCAATTTGTGAAGTGCCACAATGGGAAAGTGTGGTGAAAGACCCCTGAGTGTGCATGTCATATGGTGAGAAGCACCATAATATAGAATCCAAGTGGATGCTAAAGGTAATGCTCATGCAGAAAGAGCATGACCTTTCCCTGTGTCTAGGGAAGGTGACTGAGGTGAGGTGATATGATGTTGCTACATGGTCTCCTCTAAAGCCTCTAATTGCTTCCAACACCTAGAAACTGGATGAACTTCCTTTCCACAAAAAACTACAAGGATCACTTGATTTTTTCTTAGTCTTGGAGGAAGACTCACCAGACTTAGAAGATTTACCCTACTTAGGGTTGGATTGTGGTTTAGAATTAGACTTTGATGGTGGCTTGGAGGAACTCTCACTACCTGCTGAATATGTCTTCATCTTTTGTTTTTGCTTTTGCTTCCCCTGTGATGTCTGATCTACCAATGCTCGGTTCTTTCATCCTGGAAGAGAATCCAACTATGTTAGCTTGGCTTGCTCATGTGTCAACCGATCATAGAATACCTCAATGGTAGGGATGGCAAATCATGGACCCAAGGAATCCATGGTAGAATAGAATGTAGAAGAGAATATCTAAAATGAACCTTGAATCTTAGATAGAATCAGGTATATACACTCGGTCTCTATTTTGTTCTTACCCTAACCCTATAACAATAATCCGAGTGATTTGAATTTCATCAAGAAATCCTCAATAGAGGGAAAAGAATCAGGTACCAAGGTGGTTAATTCTACCTTAATCTGAAGTTCCCTGAACTGATTAATGGTGCCAAAAATATCATGAAACTTATTCCACATAGCCCAAGGAGTTGTGCAACCCTCCAGGTGAAATAAAAGACTTTTTGTAACATGTAAAGATAGCAAACCCATAGCCTCATCCATTTTGTTTCTGTGTTGTAAAACCTCAAATGAACGTGTCAACTGAGGCTTATTTTCATCCAAACATGACCATAACTCAAACATGAGAAGTGTTTTCATATGTGCCTTCTAGGTATGATAATTGTGTGGGGAAAGACGATCAAATTTTGAGTAATCTGCCATGATGTTTGAGTTTTGAAATGTGTTTAAAGGAAGAGTTTTCTGGTTTCTGATGTGCATATACAGAAAAAAGAAAAAAAACACCCCCCACAACAAAAAAACCAAACCTTAGTACAATTTTGAAAGTTGGAAAGCTTGAAAAAAAAATTCACTTCACACAAATTTTTGTGTACCTAGTGTAGATGCATAAAATTGGTCATATATGATTAATCTTGGCATTTAATTAAATATTTATTATTTAATTAATTTCTCTAAAGTCTTCTACATATGATTAAATTTAATTAATTTAATTATATTGTTCATTCAAATTATTCTTCTATCATGATTAAATAATTGATTTTTATTTAATTATTTCACATTCATATGTCCACTTGATTAATTAAATAAATACACTTTATTTATTTTAATTAATTATCACTCTTTGAATTTAATTAAGTCTTTTTATTTAATTAAATTTAAATATTCCTTTTCAATTTCTTCTTCTGGTTAATTAAATATCTCATTTAATTAATTTCATTTACACACCATTTCTTAAAGGTTTAATTAAATATCTTTATTTAATTGAATATCTTCCATATCTTTTCAGAATCATGATTAAATATTCTATTTAATTATGAAATCTTCCATTATTCTTCAAATCTAGGGTAAATATTCTATTTTAAGAAGAATCTTGTGTCACCCATAAATAAATAATTGAATTCAATAATTCATTATTTATCTTCTTCAAAATCTTTCCATAATCTCACAAAAAGATGATTTTTAACAAATCATCTTCATCATCTTATCTTACCTCTTTTATAGAAAAAGAAAACAAATCTTGCTTTCTACTTTCTTCTGTTTTTCTTCAGTCTTATCCATCCTCAACCGTTTGATCTGCCAGGAATTTTCACAATCGTTGATCATATCAACCAATCAGAAGCTTTTGAAAAAATCTATAAATAGCACAACCAATCCAAGCAAAGGTTACACAACACATATCAGAGTAATTAGAGATTAATTGCATTCTAGCATTATAGCATTCTAGTTTTATTATTCATAGCATCATCAATAGTCTTTCATTTTCAGCAATCATGTCTTAGCTTAAGCATTACATGCATTTCATATTCAATCTCGTTCTTTAGGAGGACTGTTCATTGAGCCTAGCATACAATCTAAGAGCCAGCTGGAATCAATGAAAATACTGAAGATAGAGGATGATAGGACGACATCGATAACAGGATACTGAGTTTGCAATCTTTATTACTTTAATATTCTGTTTTGATATAATGTCTTATTGGTGTGTTTGATTCATTTCATTTTTACATATTTAACGCGCACAAAATCGACCACACATTATTGGTGCCCACCATGGGGCATTGCCCTATTTTTAACATCTACTTCATAGGATTCTGCGTTCGGGAATTCAGATTTTTGACAAAATTTTTCCATTTTAGCGCATATGACAAATTTTGAAGCACATCAAAGGTTTTTAAAGCACATCTGTGGCTTCTTTCAGTGCTTTTGCAGGTACTTCGACACATCCAGGGACTGTTGTGGCACATCCAGGAACTGTTTCACATCTATAGAATAGAAGGGTGCATATGCTTGACTTAGTTTGTTAAAATTTTGAAAAACAAAAAAGAAATTTAGTTGCATTCTGTTTTAGCTCATTTAGGAGTTTTCATAGCGCATTTAGGACTTTTTGTAGCGCATTTACTGTCTGTTTTAGCGCATTTACTTGTTTTTGTGGTGCATACAAGTGATCTTTTGGCGCATACAGGTTGTAACTAAACAGGTTTCTGAGTCTGACGCCTTCTGCAGACATAACCTTTTTCTGGCTTAAAAAGAACCAATCTAGGATAGTCACAGCTGGTTTTAAAAGGAAGCAACCCTAGGATAGACATGGATTTAAAATAAAGCAATCTAGGATAGTCACCACACACTAATTTTGTGGTTAAAATGAATCCCATGCTTTCTGTGAAGCAACATCTTCACATAGTTTAGATCATTGTGATTTGGGCTTTTAAAAAGAATAGTGTCTACTATGTTTGTGGCAATAGGTCTATGCTCTCCCCTTAATTGGGTGACCAGAATACCAGAATTTCCTTTTACATTCATGCAATTTTACTGCTTTATTACATCCTATAGAGGGCTTGCTCTTGTGGGAAAAAGTACTCACCCAAGAGGAATGACTCAAGTGGGTTCAAGCCAAAGCCAGGTTATTCCACCCCACTATAAAATTTAAAGATAGCCATCCCCAAAGCCTTTGTTCTAAAAGGTTGAGGTCTCTGAGGAGTTGATTATTGCCTTGAATGAAAAACCATTACTCTGAACCTAGTGTAGTATCCATCCAAAAATAGTTTTGAACATCACCAATAATCATAGTGCAAGGGAGAGGAAGAATCTACCCCCAGATACTCACCACATAACTCCCAAATCTGAGTTTGCTTTCGAGGGGGATCTAGTATCCACTTGATGCCTCTAAGTGCATTGCTTGGAAAGAAAAAAACCGCAGGCACCCTTGAGTGACGTAGGTACAATATTAATTCGTAGCAGTTCTAAGATGTAGGTACATTGATTATTATGATGACTCTTGAGTACTAAGAGTGAGTCTACTTGAACTATCTGTCATGTGTAAAACCTGTGAAAACAATTTTGAAGAACATTTTGATCATACACTTGATGTTTAGCATTGATGTTTAGCATAGGACTTAAAAATAACTATTTTCAAGGTGTTTGTTGTGTTTTCAATCACACTAATTCAGATGAAGGATCATCTGAAATGAACATATCAAAATTTTAGCTGAAAACAGTTCTCAACTGTTCGGGAAAATCCCTTGGAAAAATTATTTTAGCGCATCTAGGGTATAATCTAGTGCATATAAGGTCTATTTTAGTGCATTCACTAGTTAAATCAGCACTTTTTAGGGTCTGTTTCAGTGCATTTGGAGTCTATTTTAGCACATAGGCTGAGTATTCTGCAAATAGTTTTGGGTCACTGTCAACATTTTGTGAAGCGCATATAGGATATAGATTAGTGCATCTAGGACATATTGAAGTGCATTTGACCATTTCTCTAGCACATATCCCTATTTCTGAAGCACATATAGGCAACAAAAAAGTGCATCTGTCATTTTTCTCGAATCATTATTTCTGACAGATCTGAGTTTATAGCATTCTTGGTCCAGTAGCATATTTTCTCTCATGTTTAGGGAGTGGAAATCTACCAAGTTTGTTAAGAAGTCAATTACCAATAGGATTAGGAAACCCAAGAAAACTCTAGGCTACAAGAAAAGTTTACAACAAAAGAAGTTTTTATACAAGAGTCGACACGTCTTGCTCCATTATCGCAAATTTCTCCATAGATACCAAGATTTTGTTAGAGGATTTACTGATGAATACATTGTGGACCCTCTAGATTCACAGGCCTATTTTCAAAGAATATCTCTCTCTCAACGACATAATCACAATCAACCTCTTGATTTCAACTACATACCACAACCTTCTATCAAATAGTTGACGCATCCTAGTCAAATACTTTAGTGAGTTGAAATAGGCTATTTGATATATTGATCATTCTTCGAAAACGAAGATCAAATCCTACAAGTGCACTTTCCATCACAAACTTCTAAATTCTCGGTTCAACTTCTCCCAATAGGATTTTGACATCCTTTATCATTGGAAGCCACAACCACAAATTAGGAAAATATAGTTTTGATCATATCATAAGATTTTCATCTTATCAGATTAAAACACCATCATTGATTGCACTCATCAAACTATGATCTAAGTTTAGGAGAACATATTGAAATCATATGCCTATTTTTACATGATCACAATACAATAAACGGAAGGAGGATATTCAACAAGAAGATCATACATCAACAACTCAAGAAGAAGGTGAAAATAGTGATCCCCTTTATAGCATGAGTTGAAATCCCCTCTTTGAGGAAAACATGACTGAAGGAGAAAAGAATCCATTTACTTCTGAAAGAGATCTAAGAAAAACCCCTGAGGATAGTGAAGATGAACAAGAAGAAGAATGACACCTTAAAGAAGTTGAACAAGATCCAAAATTTCTCAAAGCAGTGGAAAGGCTCGTAGAACAACAATTTTTTTTTTCCTATTTGTGGCCAATAAAGGAGCTAAACGACATCATGACTTTAATACTAAGAACATAAAGAGTAATCCTGATGAAACACCCTTATCTAGTCTTAGTGCCTTGATTCAATATGTTAAAACACTAAAAGGGAAAATTAAAGTTCTAGAAGGGGGAGCCACAACAAAGACATACACTCTTGATGATATTTTTCCATATCCTTTTGATCGATGTCTCAACATGATTCCATTTCCTAAGCATTGTGAAATTCCAAAGTTTGATCGTTATAACAGAAAATTGGATCCCATTGACCATATTAGAGAATTTTGAAACATGACTTTAGAATTTTCTCATGAGGATACATACTTAATGCATTTGTTCCCATGAAGTCTTGGAGGCCAATCTATGGAATGGTTATAAAAAATTACACTGCCTGTCAAAACATTTGAGGAATTGATCAACGAGTTCATCTCTCAATATTCCTATAACATACAACACCAAATCACAATGATTGATCTATGCAAGGCTAAGAAAAAGCCTAGTGAATCATTCATCACATTTCTTCAGAGATGGAGAAGATTTTTTGCCAGATATCCACGTCATGTTCCTGAAAAGGAAAAGTTAACTACATTCATAAATAGCTTGGATCAAGAGATGAGTTATCATCTAAATCTTCATTGTCCTCCCTCTTTTTAGAAAATGATTGAAAATGAAATCACGATTGAAAATGCATTAGTCCAGAGAGGGATAACAAACTGGATAAAGACAATCCTAGCTCCTCAAATCACCACAATGACAAATCTAGATTTTGGACTCGCAACAAAAACATGGTGAATGATGGTATTGTGGATGCACATCATGTCTCAGCTAAGCTAGTTTTTCTTAGTGTTCCTCGCAACAACAACTACAACAATGTCAACTCAGTTACAAATCAGGGAAACAACTCCCCTCCTCCTCCAAGGAATACCCAAAATCCAACTTTTGTTCCAAATCAGAATAATACCAACAATCAAGGGTATCGTGGAAACAACAATAACAATACCTTAGGAAATACATCAACACGAATCCACAACAATCTTCATTTTTCTCCAACAAAAGAACTTTTACTTCGTTGGGACAATCTCTGGAATCCACCCTTAAAGACTTGATGGCAAAGAACGTCATTACCCTACCGCCTCAACGTAACTTCAAACCTAGTGTGAAGCCACCATCATGGAATGATGCATACTATTGTGAATATAATAGATGTAAAGGCCATCGTATGAATAATTGTCAAGCCTTAAAGAATGCTATTCAAGATTTAATCGACAAAGACATTGTCACAATAGAAGGGAACCAACAATCAAACAAAGACCACCAAGCATTTTGAAATCCTTTGCCCAACTATCAAAATGGTGAGTCTTCAGGAAATAATGTGAATCATATTGATGAGCATATAATCAATCATATCTACATGGATGACGAGCGAGTTAATGTTATAAAATTCAAAGAGAAAGCGGAGTATCGAGAAGTTAATGTAACAACAAGGGTACAAGCTAAAGTTGTCCTAAAAGGCGCTCCTTCAAAATCCATTGTGCCACCGCCGTCAAATCAATATGATTTAATCAATCAACTTGGAAAAACTCCTTCCCAGATCTCTATCTTGGAGCTTCTGAAGATTTCCCCGGTGCATAAAGAAATTCTAGACAAAGCCCTCATTGAAACAATTGTATCTTATGATCTGAATGTGGATCAATTTCAAGCCATGGTGGGACATTTTTCCTCACCCACATGCCTTTCATTCTCTGAAAAAGATGATGTTTCCATGACACATCCCCATAATTCATCATTATACCTAGAGGTCATGGTCCACAAGTTTCGTGTCAGATGAGTTCTAATAGATGGAGGTGCTGGTTTAAACATATGTACCATGAAATTAATTCGGGCTTTAGGAATTTTTGAGGATTCTATTGATCCCAGAAGAAAGATTACCATTAAAGCCTATAATGATGAGGAAAGAGCATCCAAGGGTTTAATCATGCTACCAATCAAAGTGGGACCCATTATCAAAAATACTTTCTTTCAAGTATTAGACCACAATCTTGCATACAACATCTTATTGGGTCATCCTTGGATCCACAATATGCATGTTGTACCATCTACATATCATCAGTTTCTTAAATTTCCTTATGATGGATAGGAGATCACGATATCAACTGATAATTCTCACAGTCAAACTTGTGCTACCATGAAAGCTAGTCAAGACACTTTGGTTCCTAACAATTGAGAAGAAACTATTAGTGCTTCTCCAAAAGTTGATACACAAATCAGTCAACTAACCAAAACCTTTGACAAGCAATTACGGTTCAAGGATAATGGAGTAGGAGAATATTCCTTCTATCTAGCTAATCTTCCTACGTCACCTTGGTCACATGGACAACCTTCTATTGTACACCATCAAATATCTGTAGCGTCAACATCAACACAATCAGTGGCAGAACCAATCACAAAAATCAATGGACAATTTATCAAGGAGAAATTCCCGATGGAAGATCCCGAGGATAGAAATATGCTAAAATGGCTCTATAGAGATGAAGATGAAGATGAAATAGTTCTTAATATCAAGTTACCAACTGATAAATATGGTAAGGGATATTCAATCATGCAAAAGATGGGCTATGAGGGTAATGGTCCTATCGAAAAAAGAAAAGGAGTAGTTGAGCCTATTGATCCTCCAGGACTTGTGGAAAAAGATAAAACATGACTAGGCTATGATACTAGCTCAAAGGAAACAACATCCAAACAATTGAATAATACTATGCTCACATTGCAAGAAAGATCTGATCCAAAGGAAGCATGCTTAATAGCAATTCAGAATTTCGTCGATAATAACTCTGACACAGACTTTGGAGAATATGAATGGGATACCATCCATAATGATGAATTTTGGAGGGATAAATAGATTGATGTGATACACAAGTATATGCCTACTCTAATCAAAGGAGAAGGGTCAGGGACCCAACCACATGAATCTGAACTACAACGCAACTATGATTCTAGCAATATTGAGTCAGATTTAATCGAACAAGACTATCGTGAGGACAATACCATCATTGATCTACCTCATACTTCGGATCCTATAGACACCTCTGTTATGACCATAACCATAGCTAATTTCATGCAACCTAATGACCCGCTACCGCTAATACATCACGATCTCATTGATTGGGATCTATCTAAACCTCCTGATATATCTATGTTTCCAAATGACGAATCTATCGTAAACTTCCTTTCCACAGATGATGTAAATGATTGTTCCACTGGAAATTTTTGGCATGAAATCCTTAGTCAGGAGAGTGTCAAGTTTCCTAGTTGCAAAAGTAAAAATCAAAAAGAAAGATCTAATGGTGAAAACTAGAATCTGGCAGTGTTAGATCAAACAAAAGATAAAACAAAGAGTGTATTAGATGGTGAAAACCTTTTTAAGGCACCAGATGATGGGATGCTTGACACTCTCTCAGAGCACTATCATGAGCGATCACCTATCTTGATTGAGCCTACAAAAGCAGTTAATCTTGAAACTATAGAGAAACCGAGGATTCTTCAGTTAGCAGCATCAATGATAGATAAAGAAGAACCCAAGTTCATGGAATTTCTTAGAGCAAATCAAGTCAACTTTGCCTAGTCTTATGCAGACATGCCAGGTCTTGATCCTGATCTTATAATGCATCACTTGTCCATTAAACTAGGAGTAAAGCCTGTGAAACAAAAACTTAGAAATATGCATCCTCATGTGGCACTACTAGTTAAAGAATAACTTAAGAAACTCCTCGATGTGGGATTTATAAGATCAATTGACTATGCAGAATGGGTCTCCAACATTGTTCTTGTATCCAAGCCTGACAAAAGTGTTCGAGTGTGCACAAATTTCAGAGATCTTAATAAGGCATGTCCTAAGGATGATTTTCCTCTTCCAAGAATTGATAATATAGTTGATCTAATGGTGGGCCATTCCATGTATTCACTAATGGATGGTTTTCCCTGGGGGACTTACTGTTGGAATGTCATGCCTTTCGGTTTAAAGAATGCTGGGGCTACATACCAAAGAGCTATGACTACAATTTTTCATGACATGATGCACACATTCATGGAAGATTATGTCGATGACATACTAGAAAAATCATACACAAGAGAAGGACATCTTGAGATATTATCTAAAATATTTGCAAGGTTGGAAAAGAAGTTCTAGTATATCAACCAGAAATGTGTTTTGAAGTCCACATCTAAATAATGGAATATATAGTTTCAGCAAAGGAATTGAAGTAGATCCGCCAAGGTACAAACCAATCATGGAAATGCCTCCACCAATTAATATCAATGGGTTGAGATCCTCTGAGGATGACTTCAATCTATACGAAGATTCATTGTACAACTAGCAGATAAATGTCTACCTTTCACACATCTACTACATAAGAATGTTCCTTTCGAATGGGATGATAAGTGTGAAATGGCCTTTCAACAAATCAAGTAGTATTTAATGAACCCACCCATTCTGATACCACCAAATCTAGACAAACCACTCACCTTATACATTGCTTCCATAGAGACATCTTTGGGGGCATTGTTAGCATAGGAAGACTCTAGAGGAAAATAACATGCAATCTATTATATCATTCGAACATTAACAAGTCATGAACTCAACTACACTTTCATCGAGAAGGCTTGCCTAGCAGTGGTCTTTGCCTCCCAAATTTTTTGACATTACATGTTAACTCATACAATCAATCTGGTTGTGAAGATTGATCCACTCAAATATATGTTAAGCAAGGCCACATTGGCAGGAAGGTTAGCAAAATGGGTCATGATCTTAAGCGAGTTCGATATTCATTATATTGATTGCAAAGAAATCAAAGGACAAGCTATTGCTGACCAACTGGCTAAAGCACCCCTACAAGCAGAACATCCTATGCACATTGAATTTCCATATGTTGATGTCTTCACGACAGAGTCAAAGCAACCTTGGTCATTATATTTTGATGGCTCATTTACTCAACACGGATCGGGGGCAAGCATACTCTTTGTTACCCCTCAAGGAAATACCATTCCTCGGTCATATCGGCTAATGTTTCCATGTACTAATAACATAGCCGAATATGAAGCTTTAATCATTGGACTCAAAATAGCATTGGAATGGAGAATCATAGAATTGCAAGTCTATGGTGACTCATGGTTAGTCATTAACAAAATTAATGATGACTATCAAACCAAAGATGAAAAATTGTTGCCATATAAGAAAATGGTTGACGATTTCAAGAAACACTTTGTAGACATCAAGTTCATTCAAATTCCAGGGCTTGATAACAAGGCAGCTGACGCTATGGCCACAATCGCTTCATTGTTACAACTCCCAGAAACTCAGGCTCGCTACGAATTTCTAGTGGAACAATCATTTACGCCTGCTTATGACACACCTAAAATCCAAATCATTTTCCACTTAGTAGGATCTAGTTATGGTATGGAAAGATTTATGCCTACCTAAAGATGACATCTTACCCTTGACTTATCCACGTAGCAAAAGTGCAATTTTATCTGCCAATCCTCTCGCTATACCCTTATCGCTAACACTCTCTATCACCACGGTCTTGATGGTACTTTACTTCGATGTCTTGAATGTGACGAATCTGATAAGGCTTTACAAGAAGTTTATGGTGGCATTTGTGGTACTCATTCAAGTGGACTAACCTTATCCAATAAATTGATTAGAATGGGATACTACTGGCCTACAATGGAGAGGGAATCTTTCAAATTTGTAACGAAATGCTCTAAATGTCAGATACATGGAAATCTCATTCATGCACCAACACAGGAACTACAACTATTTGTACCAACCTGGCCATTCTCTCAATGGGGCTTGGATTTAGTGGGAAAGATTCATCCTTCATCTTCGAATGGGAACAAGTTCATCATCACAGCGACAGAGTATTTTACCAAGTGGATCGAGGTAGTACCTCTTACTAAGGTCACTGGAAAACAAATCTCATCATTTATACTCAATTATCTCATTTGTCGGTATGGCATTCCCAACTCCATCATCACAGATAATGGATGACCATTCAAAAATCAGGATGCTGACGAACTTTGTGAGAGATTCCATATTCAACACAAATACTCAACACCTTATTATCCACAAGGGAATGACCAAGCAGAGGCCTCAAATAAAACAATATTGAAATTTTTAAAGAATGATGCGGGGAAAGATTAGTTCAACTCAATCTGCGCTGCTCGACTGCGAACTAGTATCTGAATGCTAATAAGGGCAGCTTACCATTTACTCTTGTCTATGGAGCAGAAGCCATTTTTCCATTAGAAGTTGAGATCCCATCACTTAGAGTATCACTGAAAGGTCTCATAATAGATGATGAATACAGATTTTCCTGACTACAAGAATTAGAACTTCTTGATGAAAGAGGCGAGCGGTGATTGTTTGAAGAATATTAGCAAATGATGTCTAGCAGCTATAATCATATTCAAACCATGTAAATTTTTAGGTTCGGGATCTTGTTCTAAAAGAGAATCTGCATAATCAGTAGGACAAAGAAAGGAAAGTTTGAAGACCTAATTGGCTGGAGTGCGTATAATGGCCATAGTAGTATGGTTAGAGAACATACAAACTTTCAGCAGCTAGAAGGGACTGTTTGTGAACCCATCAACAACATGCACTGAGAAAGAGTATTATGTCTAAAGGCAGGTCATCATCATTTAGAAAATTCTGAAGAAATACAAAAACATTCAAAAAGTCTTGAAATGCAAAAACAACGAGAAAAATATTGAAGAAACACAAAATAGGCCCGAGAAAAAGTCTAAAGAAACACAAAAACATGAGGAAAAGTCACGAAGAAATGCAAAACATCGAGAGAGAAAGGTCCTAAAGAAATAAAAAACAACAAAAAGTCCTTTGGAAAAATGGATTTACCTGGTGAAAACTTGGCAAACAAGCATCTTGGTAATGAAAAAAAAAAAAAAAACACAGAAAAATGCAATAAAAACAAATAGTGAAAATCTGGAAAAAATACGTTATTTGTAGCTCTCCATCTATTAGTTCATGTTTTGCACTAGGCTTTCATTTCATGCATCTTTCCTTCATCTTAGGATCATACCAACATCATGTTGCCATCATTTTCCTAGAACGATAATGTCTTACCATGGCTTGATTTTTGGTACATATCCATTTCAGCAAGTTGTGTCAAATACTAGGGGCAAAACATTGAAATACTCTAGGGCAACCAACTTTCAGGTTCTACCAAAACAACTCGACAACGCTATAGAACTCAGTCATGCGAACAAACAATCAACACACATGAACAACTATCCAATCATCGAACCACATCACAACAATTTTTTTTTCAGCAAAAATACCATATCATGGCTCATATTTGGATGATCTAAAATCTGAATAATGATTAGAATATTAGTTTTACATTTTGCACAATGGTTGTTTGATGTTTCAACATCATCTCTCTGGAGCACACTCAATGATGTAATGAACTAGAGTGACAAGGAAGGAGGATGATTTTTCTTTGTCTGCTGTCTTGAGGTTAACTATTGCTTTGAAGAAAATATGTCATGAAACATGATTTCCAAAGCATATCATTAACAACAGTTCCACATTTGCATTAGAAGGTGGTTAGTCTTTGTTTTTTTATGCAAGAAATGCTCAGGTCATCTCGGTTCAATTATACCTCGATGCTTGTGTCGCTTGCTATATCAAAAATCATGAAAGTTGTACTTAGGTCATCATCGGTGCTAATTTCCCCTATGATGCTTGTACATACTTCCAAAATTTTATAAGGCTCTATGATGATTCACAAAAGCTACTCAAAAGCTCAATGAACAGTTGGTTTTATTTAGTTGCATTTCATTTAGATCAATGTATATATTTTGCATACTTGATTCGCATTAGAGTTTCACACAAGGATGAACAGATAAATCAACGGTTGTCATGTCTCTTTGGATTATATGTGGAGGAAATTTGGACATTTGTTTCATCCTCATTTCATTATCATTTCATCTCGGTCTTGTGCATATCATATAGTTTAAACATCCATCATTGGGATCCTTTCCCATTTATGTATCCTTCCTAATGCATTATCATTTCATATTTCATATCGTTTCATTGCATATCATGGGACATTCTCATTTTTTATCATCTTCATTTCATTCTCATGTTATTCCAATCCTTTTATCATTTCGTATCATTCATTCATACATTTAACCTTTTTTCATTATTATCCCCTTCATCATTACATATCATTTCAATTTTATCATTTTATCATTCCATTTCATTTCATTTTATCATTTCATTCCATTTCCTATCATATCATTTCATAACATATCATCTCATTTTATTACATTGCATATCACTACATTACATTTCATTTTTTTCCTTTCATTTATTATCATTCCATATCATTTTAATTTTCTCATTTTATCATTACATTTTCCATAACATTTCCATTTTATCATTTCATTCCATTTCACTCCATTTCATTTCATTATTTACTCATTTTTTTTCATCACATCATTCTCTCATCATTTTTTATCATATCATTATCATTCATATAACTATCATTCATCATTTATCATCTCATCGGCTCATATCATTTTATCATCTCAAGTCACTTCATAATTCATTTTTTCATGTCTTTTCATTCCATTTTATTATTT
>VDFB02000017.1:494919757-494952543 GCA_007258455.2 Sequoia sempervirens
ATATCTATATATTTATATTTTATAAAATTTTCAAGTAATACATGCACTATATAATAATTCTTATCTAGAATAAAATTTCATATATATATAACTTATCAGATGGTTAGGTGACAAATTAAAACATTCCTTAAATAGTTTCTTAAATCATATTCATAATAAATTAAGGGCAAGTAATTCTAACTATTTTCCAATTGCATAGCAAATATCTGAATCAATAAAAAAAAAAACCATCTCCTTGTATGTATATTTAATGTATAATCTATACAATTGAATAATTATATAAAATGTGGTAAATAGAAGACACATGAAATATGTATAATCTATACAATTTGAATAAGATATTTAAAAAGTGACATCGAACAAACATATATAATGTACATCAAGAAGTTTAATGTATAACTATATAACATGATGAAACATATATGTGCATGTAGATACAATTAAAGCTTATCAACTTTTAGGTGAATACCAAAAATTGATATTTACATAGTCTCCAGATAAAATAGTTTTCCAGTTCAACAATCACATTGTAGACCAACTTGATGAGAACTTGAAAAAATAATTAATGTAAGTAACTACAATTTTTACGAGTCATTTAAGTAAAAAATTCATGCAAGAAAAGAATTGCATATAGTAAATTCCATACAAATTCAAATGATGTTAGCCATAGGATGGATTAAGGGGACCTAAGAGGTTGGATTAGGGGGATGAAAGAGGGTGGATTAAGGGGAGTTGATAAAATGAGTTAAAGTGATGTAAGAGGGTGGATTTAGGGGGAGTTGAGAGAATGAGTTGAAAGGATGTAAGAGAGCGGATTAAGGGGATGCAAGAGGGTAGATTAAGGGGAGCTGATAGAATGAGTTGAAGGGATGCAAGAGGGTGGATTAAGGGGAGTTCATAAAATGAGTTAAAGTGACGTAAGAGAGTGGATTAAGGGGATGCAAGAGGCTGGATTAAGAGGAGTTGATAAAATGAGTTAAAGTGATGTAAGAGGGTGGATTAAGGGGGAGTTGAGAGAATGAGTTGACAATATGTAAGAGAGTGGATTAAGGGGATGCAAGAGGGTAGATTAAGGGGAGCCAATAGAATGAGTTGAAGGGATGCAAGAGGGTGGATTAAGGGGAGTTCATAAAATGAGTTAAAGTGACATAAGAGAATGGATTAAGGGGATGCAAGAGGCTGGATTAAGGGGAGTTGATAAAATGAGTTAAAGTGATGTAAGAGGGTGGATTAAGGGGAGTTGATATCACGAGTTAAAAAGTGATGTAGAGGGTGGATTAAAAGGGGAGTTGAGGAATGAGTTAAAGTGATGCAAGAGGTAGATTAAAGGGGCTGATAGAATGAGTTGAAGGGATGCAAGAGGGTGGATTAAGGAGTTGATAGAATGAGTTAAAGTGATGCAGAGGGTGGATTAAAGAGGGATACAAGAGCTGGATTAAGGAGTTGATAAAATGAGTTAAAGTGATGTAGAGGTGGATTAAGGAGTTGATAATCTGAGTTAAAAGTGATGTAAGAGGGTGGATTAAAGGGGGAGTTAGAGAGAATGAGTTGAGAAAAGGATGTAAGAGAGTGGATTAAGGGGATGCAAAAGAGGGTAGATTAAAAAGGGGCTGATACAAGATATTAAGGTTGAAAGGGATGCAAGAGATTGGATTAAAGGGGGTTGAGAGAATAGAGTTGAAAGAGTTGTAAGAGAGTGGATTAAAAGAGGGATGCAAGAGGGTAGATTAAGGGGAGCTGATAGAATGAGTTGAAAGGGATGCAAGAGGGTGGATTAAGGAGTTCATAAAAATGAGTTAAAAGGTGGCGTAAGAGAGTGGGATTAAGGGATGCAAGAGGTTGGATTATGTATGTTGAGAGAATGAGCGGTGCTTTTAGTGCAAGAGGGCGGATTAAGGGAGTTGAGAGAATGAGTTAAAGGATGCAAGAGGGTGATTAAGGGAGTTGATAGAATGAGTTAAAGCGATGCAAGAGGGTGGATTAAGGGGATGCAAAGAGGTGACCAAGGAGCT
The DNA here is from genome assembly GCA_007258455.2 of Sequoia sempervirens. Lineage (NCBI taxonomy): Eukaryota > Viridiplantae > Streptophyta > Pinopsida > Cupressales > Cupressaceae > Sequoia > Sequoia sempervirens. Next base: position 494,921,770 of record VDFB02000017.1, read on the forward strand.
GATAAAACGAGTTAAAGCGATGTAAGAGGGTGGATTGGAGCGGGGAGTTGATAGAATGAGTTAAAACTCCTAAACCCAACCCCAAAGCCTTGTTAAAGTGATGCAAGAGGGTGGATTAAGGGGATGCAAGAGGGTGGATTAGGGGGAGTTGATAGAATGAGTTAAACCCTAAACCCTAAACCCTAAAATGAGTTAAACTTACATAAGAGGGTGGATTAAGGGGATGCAAGAGAGTGGATTAAGGGGAGTTGATAGAATGAGTTAAACCCTAAACCCTAAACCCTAAAATGAGTTAAACTTACATAAGAGGGTGGATTAAGGGGATGCAAGAGGGTGGATTAAGGGGAGTTGATAGAATGAGTTAAACCCTAAACCCTAAACCCTAAAATGAGTTAAAAGTGATGTAAGAGGGTGGATTAAGGGAGTTGAGAGAATAAGTTAAAAGTGATGCAAGAGGGTGGATTAAGGGGAGTTGATAGAATGAGTTAAACCATAAACCCTAAACCCTAAAATGAGTTAAAGTGGATTAAGGGGTGTTGAGAAAGTGACTTAAGGGGATGTAAGTGGATGGATTAAGGGTAGATATATGAGGATATTGATTGAGGGGTCCTAAGAGGATGAATTAAGAGGTGTTGAGTGAGTGACTTAAGTGGATGCAAGTGGACAAATTAAGGGTAGATATATGAGGGTATGGATTACGGGGTCCTAAGAGGATGGATTAATGGTAGTTGATAGAATGACTTAAGGGGCTGCAAAAGGATGGATTAATGGTACATAAGAGGATGACTTAAGGGGTTTTAAGAGAATGGCTTAAGGGGATATGAAATCAATTATAAAGTATCAATTAAATGTATCTAGAACTATATATAGTTACCTGTCTCTAGATTGAAATTCCATTTAATATATGTGCATCTCCTCTCTTTTTTGTAAAGCATCTAATTTTGGGAGACCTGAAACAAAAAATGATATAAAACTTTAATTAGGAAATGATTAAAGACATATATATATATATATATCAATTAAATATATATACGACTAGATATGCTTACCAATATTTATTTACTCTATTGTACCATCTGCATCCTCTCTTTTTTTTTAATGCATCTATGATTGTCTCGTGATCATCCATTGAAATTGTCCATAAAACTTTATTAGCAGGCCTCCCTTGATATCTAACTAGTTTTATATTGGTTGCCAAAATCAAATGTGAATAATGCATAATTTTCTTGTGTCTTTCATAATCTTCAAATGCAGGCAAGCCATTCTTTCTCATCAAATATTTTCGAAGCCAGGTGCCAACAACAACCACTGAACCAGTTGGATACTCAAAGTTGTCATCATCTACTCTAGTATGTACCAACTTATGTTTTCTCTCAACACATCTAGCCAACCAGTACTTGTCTGCTCTTCATTCCCTTGAGGTGCAACAACAGCATACACATGTCCTACAAAAATAAATACAAAATTCAATAAAAAGTGACTTATATTTAACTCATATAAACATGCATACATACAAAATTCAACTCAATAAATAATGTACCTTCTTGTACAAGATCTAAAACATGATCATAATCATCTGATGCGAACACTTGATTATCTTCAATTGTCATTTCATGTTGAACATGTGTCAATGTAGGCGTTAAAGCTCTTTGTTGCCATTGTTCGACCCATTCCATATTTTCACATGCTTGCCAATCACCTACAATACAAAATTGACAATAGCATGCCAACTCCCTTGTCCATATTGTCCATGTGTTTGCATTTGAACTCTTAAATGAATGCCATTTTGCACTTCCATTAATTGTTTCACAATCCTGTCGAGAAAAAATATCATTTTCTTCAACTAACCAAAAGAAGCGTCGAATTATTGATTTCTCACTTGTCCTTGTAGATAATTTGGTATTGCACCAATCTACAATTGCACGTGCATTTCTAAATTTTGCAGCATCCTCAAATTTTAGTTGCTCTCTAGCAAGAGCTCTTTTTACACATGCACCTGCTCCATCGTGTTCTCCCTTACCATGACCAGCTTCAAAAAAACTCCATATGTGTTGGATATTATTTTCCTTATGAACTCTACATAGCCAATAAAACATTCTAGCATTTTTGAATTGACCCGTGCAATTATCTGACCATATGAGATGTTCTATTATTTGAATTCCTCTCTCTTTTAAATTTTTATTAAATATATCAAAACAATATTGTACAAACTCAGATGAATGTAATCGATTATCACTTACATAAAAATGGTACTCTTTCAAAAAATTTCTATTATCTTCTGTACTATCTTCAGCATGTCTATAAACAATGTGAACAAATATAGCTACTTGCACTGAATTATAATATTGTGATTGGATTTCTTCTTGTGGAGCAAGAGTATAATTTTCAGCAAAATCAACAATTGACAATATAGTTCCAATTGGAAATGTGTTTTTACATAAACGAAATTGATTATCAAGCCAATGAGCATTCTGAGAGTGTTGAACATATTTAGGTACAAACTTATCTTTAAATTCAGTAATAAAAGTATGCACACTAACTTTTTCCACAATTAGCTCAACACGTCTTCCAATTTTACCATCTTTTGAAGAATACTCAATATTTTTAAATTTTTTTACATCCACTAATTGTTTTCCAAATTCATCTAAACTACTTTCATGCATACATTCACCTAATAATGAAAAGTTACCACATCTATCGCATTCTCCAGATATGCATCCTTTTAAAAAAAATGAGTTTCCATTTAAAGAGGGATTACAAAACAAACCTGCTATAAAATCTTTGATTCTTTCAGGTGGCATAGTAATACCACAAATGTCCTGCATAATTTGGTTAGCATGCAAAGTGCATCGTATATATCGAAATATATCATAATAATAATGAAATTGTACATGAGTCTTACAACAACAAGAGATTCGTTGCTTATTAATTCTAACATACCAAGGTTTACACTTTTCAAATGATCTTTGAATTATGCTAATATTCAATGGTAAGATTGAAGCATCTAAATTTTTTTTATATAATTCAGTTTGAGTCATATCTAAGAGATGCTTTGGATGAGGTTCACGAATTTTGGAACCCACCCTTAATTTTAAGACATCTCTAATGTTAGGTGATACTCTTGTATTATCATACCCAAAATTTTTGATTAAAGATTTAATTTCATTAGTTAATTTCATGTCCGATCTTGGGAGTCTACCATAAAACTCCAACATTGATTAATAGGATCTTTTTCAATACTTTCTCTTGCAGCTCTTATCAAAGTTCTAGGATTTTAAGTTTATACATTTACTAATCTTACTTAACATTCTTTTATTTGGAAGCTGTTTTATCAACTAGAGCAGTTGTTATTGCACGGCGAGCCGCATTCTTATCTTTTGATCGACTTTTCTTACCAATAACATCAATAGCATTAGCAACACTAGATATGACTTGTTCTACTGAATCATCTTTCTTTTTTGGTTTTACAAAAACACCTAATTTTTTCATCACTTTTCTCATTTTAAACATTCTCATCAATTGCACCATGAGTTGACATTGGAATCCTAATTTCTTTCTATAAAAAAACATTTTATATATTTTATTTCCATAATTTCTAATTTGTCTTGAAGAAACTTTACCACGAAGGTTATTTAACACATTTGTTTCAATTGTTAAAAAAACATTTTCAACTTCATCCATAGATGGAGTTTCATTTTCATTCACACAAGGGGTTTCATTTTCATTTTCAAATGTAAAAGGGATTTCATTCTCATTTTCATCAATATTAGGGATTTCATTCTCATTTACATTCTCATAAGATATAATTTCATCATTTTCTTGTTTATGTATTGTTTCAACCCTAGTATTATTAATCTCATCAATTGTGTATCCAGCTTCTTCTAAACAAGCAATATCAATATTATAAAAACTTGGGTTTGAAGACATACCTGGATAGATTGTTTGAATAGGTACATTTTCCATATCATTGGGAGGTGGATTTGAAGACACACCCGAAGTTATTTGCATATTATTCAAAGTTGAAGTTGAAGGCACATTTGGGTTTGTCTCCATAGTTGCATTTTCTTCCATATTCACCATCTCCACATTTGCATCATCTACATTGATTTCATCATTCATGGCTTCCTCTTCGACATTCTTAGAACTAGATGCTTCCAAATCTTTCATTTGATGAATCCTTTGTCTCCTTTCCCTTTGTCTTTTTGCCTCTTTATCTTTATTTGCTTGAATTTCTTCGGGTGTCATTACCTTCCTACATCTTTTTCTTTGTCTTTTTTTATCACCCATGGTTACCAAACCCTCTTTGATGACAAAAACAATAATTCAAGAAACCTATTTTAAAATTTCCCCCTCCTTCAAATATTCAAATAAAACTATGTACTATGAAGATTATTTTTTCTATAAATTCTGAAGTACAAAATCATCATGAGTACATCCAAAAATTCACTTTTTCCAAATCTTCTTGTAAAATATTTTTGCACTTGATTCCACTTCAGAAAATTTAACTTGCACTTTTACTCTTCCAACAATTTGAATAGAATATGCCCTGCACAAGACAAATCTGCAATAAAAAACGCAGAAAATGACACTTTAGGTCCGTACTGCAGAAAAAGAATGCTGTAAAAAAATCGTGTTTTAACAGTATTTTTCAAATTAGGAAAAAACGGCTATTATACAAACGCGTACGCGTTATGAAACGCGTACGCGTTATATTTTTAAAATGCGTACGCGTTCAGTAACGCGTACGCGTTGCTTTCTGCCAACGGGCAAAACATAACGCGTATGCGTTGTGAAACGCGTACGCGTTTTATTTAAATAACGCGTACGCGTTTCTATAACGCATACGCGTTATTTTATTTAAAAGTTGATCTCCCAAACCAAATCTAGCCCCGGTTTTAGGCTCGGGAAAGGCTTGGCAATCCGAGCCTTAGCTTTTGACCTGCAACTAAAAAACTAAGGCAAACTGAAAAAAATGTCCAACTTTGACAACATAGATGATGAACTTTTTTTCTGAATTAGTCTATAAAATTAAAACCCATTAGAGAACACAATGTCTACTTTCTAGATATATAATTTTTGTTAAAATTGGATTAAGTTTGTTATTTTTAAATTAATTTCTAAGCAAACTAGGCCTTAAACTTGAAAGATCAGGTTTTTTTGTTTTTTAATAACTTTGTATTGGTTAAGTTTCTTGTAAAAAAAATTATATGGTCCCAAACTTCAGACAATTCTCTACACAATGAAAAAAAAAAGAGTCAAAAAATGTTTTGTTTAGGTCCAATTATGTTGTCCGTACACGTTGATTTGAAAAAACATCAATTAAGGCCAATAAAAAATTAATTAAAAAAAATATATTCAACCAAAAATTACAAAAAAAAATCCAGCCCAAACTTCATGTTGTTAGCTCTCTTTTCCTAAAAGGAATTAGCAAAATAATTTTATTTGGGTCAAAAAGTGTTGTCCGTACACCTGCTTGGTATGGTTAAAAAACAGGGACTTTAAAAAGTGGTTTTTATAGATCTTTATCAAAATTTAATTTCTATAAACTGGGTATTTTAATAATTTACATATTTGGAAACTAGATTCAAAATTATAACTTTCATATTACTGACTTTTTTTAAGATTCATTGTGGAAGTGCCTCAAATTTTCAGTCCAAGTGTGACAAATTCTGAAAAACAGCAAAAACATTTCCACTTTTTGAGTTTTTGTGTACCCAACTTCTTGCATCAACCCCAATGATACTCGCTTGCATCCCTACTTGGAAACTTCCAAAGGTCCATCAGTGGGTATTGAAAATTCAGCCCTTGCAGAGGCAGCATCTGAAGAAAAATTTTCTCCAATGGCTGGAAGCCTGGTTACCTCCATAATTCTTTCTTTAGTTACAACAACTGTTAGACCCCATACAATAGCCTCCCCTTCAGAAAGGGTTCTCAAAAATTTTCCTACAGCCTCTTCATTGAAAGCATTTAAACTCAAAAAGTAATTTAACCATCCACAGAGGCTGAATGCCTGGACTGTTTGAAGATTTTGCAATTATAACTCATGAGCTACAGGCTCATGTCGCACCAGCTGACCACCCATGTTCACAGTTTTTCTTTAGCTGAACTCAACTCTTTGCTGAAAATCCAAAGATTTCCCTTTCTGTTTCCCTTTCTGTTCTGGTTCTTTTCTGTCGTGCCGTCACTTTTCTCTCTTGTTTCCAAAAATGAACTTTTTGAACAAGCAGTTTTAATTGTAATTTACAATGAAAAACATGCAATGAAAAAGATGTGCAAATCATATTTGGAAAGTACCAGAAAAATAATAAAGGTTATATGAGCAGTTGTGGCAGCGGCAAAAAGACAGGTTTTCAAAAGTGGATTATCCCACCCCCTACTTAGAGTATGACATGTGTCCTCACATGTACTAAAGAATGGGCAGAGATTGGGTAATAATGATTGATACAGACATAGTAGTAAATGAACAAAATAAAATAAATCGAATATTCAATAACAAAAGATATGGCGTACTTTTCAATAAATGCTTGTACGTGTTGAGAAAGATGATGACTTCTGCATGAATTGACAGTTGGGAATGATATCATAATTAAGGGGTGGTGCGGATGAATGAGGTGGATGGGTGACGTGGGCAGACGAGATGAATGAATGGAATGGATGGATGGGATGGATGGATGGGAGATAAAGAAATGAGATGTGGCGATAAGTGAAAATGAAGAAAAAGGGGTTTCCTTAAAAAGGAAACCTTTATTATGAGCATGCTTTTCAAAATTACAGTGAAGTTGTAGGAGAAAGGGTAAAGCTTTCAGCTGCAGGAAGGGTAGCGGTAGGATCCTAATCGAACTGCTGCATGAATTCTTCTTTTGAGACTGGTTTATGGTACAACCGGAGGCGGTGTCTATTAACTAACAGCTTGAATCGAACATGATCAATTGTAATAAGTTGAACTGAACCATTAGCAAATACATTTTCAATTTCATATGGGCCCAACCATCGAGTCTGCAATTTTCCTGGATTGTCCTTGTACTGTGAATCATAAGGCAAAGCCCAATCTCCTACTTTGAATTTATTTTCCTTAATGTATTTATCATGCCACCTTATTCGCTGATTCTGTATCATCTCAGTGTGCTGCAGGGTATACTTTCAGAGTTCATCCAGAGCATTGAGCTGCATGATTATGTCCTTTTATGCATTTGTTAAATCCATGTCCATCTTCAGTGTTGTTCTGAGAGTCTTATGCTCAAATTCTATTGGCATCACAACTATTTTACCATACACCATTTCAAAAGGTGTAAATCCTATAGCAGTCTTCCAGGTAGTACGGTAGGCCCATATAGCTTTTGGTAACCTTGTGGCCCAGTCCTTCCTATGCAAATCTATAGTTTTAGTCAAAATGGCCTCTATGTCTCTATTGGTGACCTCAACCTAGCCATTAAACTGGGGGTGATAAGGAGTTGATCTCATGTGCCGTATATTATATTCATTGACTAAAGCTGTGATAAGTGTAGAAGTAAATTGTGCTCCCTGATCTATCACTATCTCCCTAGGAACACCAAACTTAGTAAATATTTCTTCATAGAGGAATTCAGCCACTTTATTATCCCTAGCATGTTTCATAGGTTTAGCTTCTACCCATTTTGTGACATAATCTGTGCATACAAGGATGTAGGACTTACCATTGGAAGGTGGATCAATTGGTCCCACAAAATCCAGTCCCCATTTGTTGAATGGTGTAACTACAACTTGTGAAAATAGAGGCATCTCATCAGAGCAAGTTGGTCTTCCCATCCATTGGCATCTGTCACATCTCCTTGTATACTTGGCTGCATCTCTATGCAAAGTTGGCCAATAGTAACCAATATTTAAAATTTTCATTGCTGTCCTTTTGGCAGCAAAATTTCCACCACACGACTCATCATGGCTTGCATGCAATATATCATGAGTGTCCTCGTCTTGTACACATTTCCTCATAACTTGATCTAGCCCTATATAAAACATGCAATCTGCAATCCAAGAAAAGTTAAAGCTTTTCTCTACCAATAATCTCTTTTCTTTAGGGGAGAAATGAGGAGGAGTTCTTCCTGTAGCTAGATAATTTGCTATATCAACATACCATGGGTGAATAACCTTGATTGCAAACAGGTGCTCATCAGGAAAGGAGTCTTCAATAAGTGCAGTGTCATCTTGCTTTTGAATTCTAGAAAGGAAATCAGCAACTACATTGGCTTTACCTGGCTTGTCCACAATTGTAATGTCAAATTCCTGCATCAGCAATAACCATCTTTCCAGTCTCCCAGATATTGAGCTTTTGTTCATTAGATACCGGATTGCTACATGATCAGTGTGGACGAATATCTGATAACCAGTGATGTAATGCCTGAATTTATTGATGGCATAGATGATTTCCAACATTTCTTTTTCTGTAGCAGTGTAGTTGAATTCAGCCCCTTGAAGATTTTTGCTTATGTAGTAGAGTGCATGTTATGTTGATCCATCCTTCTGCCCTAACACTACTCCAATTGCATAATCCAATGCATCAGTATGAATATGAAATGGAAGTGACCAATCAGGTCCTTTCAGAACAGGTGCCTGTGTGAGGGCGACTTTCAAGTCAAGAAATACTTTTTCACATTCCTCTGTCTAGGAAAACTCTGCATCTTTCTTCAACAGATTGTATAAGGGGCCTGCTATTTGACTAAATTCCTTGATGAATCTTCTGTAGTATCCAACATAGCCTAGAAAACTCCGTACCTCTTTCTGCTTAGTAGGAGAGGGTAGCTTAGAGATGATCTCAATCTTAGCAGGATCAACTTGAATTCCTGCAGTAGAAATATAGTGACCAAGGACTATTCTCTCCTACATCATCATGAAGCACTTTTTATTATTTAGTGATAGGTTGTGATCTTCACATCTCTGTATTACTTTCTCCAAGTTTTTTTAAGCTTCCTCAAATGTTGTACCATAAACAGTAAAGTCATCTATGTATATTTTCATGCAATCATATGAGATGTCTGAGAAGATACTTATGACTGCCCTCTAAAAAGTTGCAGGAGCATTACAAAGACCAAAAGGAAAAACTGAATAGGCAAACATTCCCCAAGGGCATGTAAAAGTAGTCTTTTCCTAATCCTCAGGAGCAATCTTGATTTGATTGTACCCACTGAAGCCATCCAAGAATGAGAAGTACTTTTTCCCTGCTAAATTATCTAGAACTTGATCAATGAAAGGAAGAGAAAAGTAATATTTCTTTGTTGACAAGTTGAGCTCTCTGTAATCTACACATACCCTCCATTTTCCTCCTTTTTTAGGAACAATGACCAATGGGGAAACCCACTAACTATCGGAGATTGGGTAGATAAAGCCAGCTGTTAACATTTTCTGCAATTCTTCTTTAACAATTTCTCTCAAGGCTGGATTAATTCTTCTTTGGGGCTGCCTGATAGGTTTGAAGTCACTGTTAATATATATGCGATTTGTATAGAGTTTTGGGTCTAAACCTTTCATATCTCCATAGTCCCATGCAAAAGCTGACTTATGACTGGTAAGCATTTTGATCATAGATTCTTGTTGCTCACTGGTAAGGTTTTTATTAATGCACAAGGTTTTTCCTGCAGCTACCTCAACTTGGGAGGTTAAGTCTATCATAGATACTTAAGACAAAAATGGCATGTCTACCTCATGGGGTAGTAAGGTGTGTAAGCAATCAGTTGCTGCAGGATAATGAGCTGATGTAGACGAAGGAAGAATAGTCTACAAGGAACATGGATTTTTTTCACAATGAAAATATTCAGTACCATAGTTATTCAGTAGGATATTGGATAGTATATCTTCTTCTTCTTGCTGTGTAATGAAAGGCTCTCTGGTAATCATCATTAAATTGGCCACGGAGTTCACTTCTTCCTCTTCTCCCAAATCTGGCCAAACAACATCTCCAGACTCAAGTTGGGGCAGTGCTGGAGAATAGAGGGTAAGCTTCTTTGTGCTATATCCATCAGATATTGTCATGTCACCCGATCTACAACCAATGCAAGCATCAATAGTAGCCAACCGAGGCCTTCCTAGTATGACATGGTATCCCCCCAATGATGCCTTTGGAGATAAGACCATAAAATCAGCAGGGTACTCCCAAGAATACAAGGTGACTACCAGGTCTTCAAATACCCCATTAGGTTTGACAGTTGAGCTATCAGCAAGCTTTAATATTGTAGGTGTAGTCCTTATTTATGAAATATTAAGTTTTACAACCAGGTCCTTTTTCATGATATTGATAGCTGCACCAAGATCTACTAAAGCATTCTTAATTTGCAACCCATTAACATTTATCTCCACAACAGGACTTTCTTGATCTAAATATTTTGGGATGTTAAGCTTCCCTAGCATTAAGTCAGAGAGTTGGCCTATTACATGGACAGTTTGAGGGTTTTTCTTTTTCCTCCCCAGTTTCTTCAAACATGCCTCCTTGATGGCCTTGCCATAGATAGGTACTTCTTTGATTGCTTGGAATAAGGGAATTTTCACACATTTATGCTTTAACTGGTCAAGGATGTCAAAGGTAGGTTCCTCTTATTTTTTCACATTTTCACCTTCCAATCTTTGTGGGAAAGGAGGGGGCACTTTATCAGATGGCTTAGGTAATGATGGAATCTGAATTGGCTGATTTGGTTGAGCTTGGTCATTGATATCTTCTTCTTGGTCAATCTCCTCAGATGGTAATTCTGAGATTATGGGAGGAGATGGTGTGTGCAGCACGGTTCCTAAATGTAAATTAATATTATTTAGGTTAAGAGCATAGGCAGGCTGATGATTAGGATCAGTAAAATAGACTTGTTGCTGCTGCGGTTGTTGGTTATTTGGATTAGGTGCTGCCTGAGCAGGTAGTTGGGTTGATTTTGGATTCTAACCTTGATTAGCTGTAGGAGGTGGCATAATGGATTCCTGCATTATTTGCTTGCTGGAATATCAAAGCAAATGGATTTTCTTCAGGATCTTCGTCAGCTGGGTCAAATGGCAGTTCAACAAACAGGTTTTTAGGGAGAAACCTTCCCAGCACATCTCTTCTTCTATGCATGCAATAGAATGAATGGTGATTTGAAGGATTTTGAAAATTCTTGATTAACAAACTAAACTAATGCTAAAAATGACTTCTGACAAGTTCTTAGCTTGACACCATCCCCGACAATGGCGCCAAAAATGGTCGCGCTCACAAAAGGATATGAAAATCACGACAAAACCTATCCTACGAATTGGACATTCCAGCAGGTGACTAATATCTCTCCATGGACGTTCATTTACTTGTCAAACCAAAGAACGTATACTTTGAATGGAGCAGCACAATATATGCACTAAGAACTAGTTTTAGTCACAACTTAACAGAAATAAATACTTGGAAAGAATTCTACCTACGCTATAGGAAGGTAATGCAAAGTTCTCTTAACTCAACCATAATTTAACCAAAGCAGAAATCATAATAGCTACAACTGAGAGACAAACTATAAACTGGCCTTATACTATAGGAACAGACACAGGGATGGATTCCTAATGCTGCAGGAACAATATAGAACTGCATTTGCATAAAAACTTCAAAGATGAAATCTAACTGATGAACAACAGAAAAAGGAACAACTAACTAACTACTACTGATACTTACTAAGTGGGCCCCCTTAGCAAGCATCAACTAATTACGCAAGTGCTGAACTCATAACTTTATGAAACTTTATTCATAAACTCAGAATGGTATACATTGCTCTGTTGATATGAGAACTAACAACAAACTCTGTCTCTTGTCATACGGATTATGCTTTCTATTATCATACTGACTATTACATGATATCTTTCCTATCACTATGCTTCTATCTTACTTGCTACTTTTCTATCCATCCATTGCTCACTCACCCAGGAGGAGCACTTATTTAAAATCAGAAAAACAACTACTAACTAACCCTATCAGAGAAAGACGTGGATTTGAAATGTATCCTAGAATTGAGGAATAGACTTCATAAATGAGTTTATCTGTTCAACCCGACCCAGAGAGAATATAGCACTCCACTCTTTCCAAATTGACTGACATTTAAAATCCTTCCCAATGGTTTCGGTCAAAGAGTCTTCGCCAGAGCTTCCTCGAAGTCGTGCAGGAAATGGGCTTTACTGCAAGGCCGAGATCGGCTGCGCTTGACTCGATCATGCTTTCTTCAACAACCTACGAAACACAAGGTAACATATGTGAAAGAAAAGGTGCATGGCACATACACAATATCTGTTCATTAATCACATATTTAAATCTATTTCATCATTCAAAAACTATATGCATTGCACCAGTCATTTAGGGAGTCAAACAGGGTAATAAATATAGATAAGTCAACAAGATAGGCTGCAGGAGCATGAAAGTGTTGCTACAGGATATCCCAATAAAAGGTTTCAAAAGAGTTTAAACAACCATGAATAACAAAAGTAAAGGTATTAAAAGTTCATCATGATATCCAAACTATAAGCACATTTTGGGCTCATCACCGACAAAGAGAAAGATTTAAATGAGCAAATGGATGATTAAGGAGATGACTTTGACCATATGGAAATGGTCAAATTTGGATGTCTACAACTACAATAGAAAATAAACTTTATTTATTAATTTGATTGATTCGAAAATGGCTACAGCTGTTGTTTAAATAGATACAAAAAAGTTGTCAACAATAACAGTAAAAGGAAATTTCTCACCGTAATATCAAACCATGGAGGAAAAAAACTAAACTAACACATCAATCGGATTTGGAAAATTCTAAAATAAATTATAAGAACTACGGTAGTACTGCGGAAAGTGTGGGAGAAATTAGAAGTCTGTTTCCAACACCACTTTCTTGGGCAATTTACGAAGCTAGAGGAGCTAGACATTTCGCAAAATCATCTCTCGAGTGTTGTCCCGACTTTCCTAAGCAATTTAATACAGCTGAAGTTGTTGGACCTGTGGTAGAACAATCTCTGAGATGATATCTAGGTTTCCTTGGGCAGTTAACGCTGCTGGAGGAGTTAGATGTGTCGGGGAATCATCTCTGGGGTGAAATTCTAACTTGGCTCTCTCAAATTTGAGAATATTGTATCTCTATGATAACAACTTGTCTGGACAAATTTCATTGAACATTCACCAGCTAACGAGCTTAACCGGTTTGGACGTTTGTGCCAATCAACTTCACCACACAATTCCTCATACAATTGCCAATCTCACATATCTTAGTCTTCTTCAACTGTGTTCAAATCGGCCTACCAGGAAGATACCTGCTTAGCTCGGGAGGCTACGATATTTGAGTAACTTAATGGTGTACGAAAACAAGTTTAGTGGCTGGTTCACATGGATGCCAAAGAAATGATCCAGGTGAAAGTGTTCTCATCATGCGAGCTAATTGACAAAGAAATGATGTCCACCTCATCTGCGATGACTTGTTCCATGGCACCAGCCACATCTTAATCATCGCAGCCTAGTAGACTTTATAGATGGCTAGCCTGGCTGGAGGGGCCATCCCTCTGGCCGTTCCATTGGTGAATCACATGCACTGCAGCCCTAGCATACATATTTTCACCATGTATCTTCATTTGATTTATAATATTCATTACATTACTAAAAACTGATCTACAAATTCTGATGAATTCATTTGAAGATTTTCAAAATTCCTTCTTAAAATCTATAATTTTGCAACTTTTACTATAGTTGTCCCTTGGTATGAAGTTTCTAAGATTTCTCAAGCTTGCTTAGAACTAGTCGCATTATCAATTCTAGAAAACAAAGTTTCATCCATTGCTTGTTGAATAAGAAACAAAGCTTTATAATCTTTTTTTTCTTTTTCTTAAGATTATCTTTTTGTGTTTGTGATAAAGTAGACAAATATTGAGGTTCTACACACCCATTTTGAACAAACTCCCATAAATCTTGTGAACAAAACAATGTCCTCATTTTTATTGCCCATGTATCATAATTTTTACCTATAAATAACAAAATTTGAAGCCGAGTTAAATTACTAGTGAATGCCATGAGGATATCTCTCCTAACTAATCTGCACTTATCTTATTTTTCAACAAAAAACCTTCCATTTCTTTATATCAAATCCATAAAATAACTTCATGAAATACAAAAAGATATAAATGACATCAATACTTAGCAGCTTCAACACTTTCAACAACTTCAACAATGATCACACATTTGGCTTCTCTTTATTAGCAACTTTCAACCTTCTGAAAGCATTTATCTCTGGTCACCTAGCTCTAATACCAATTTTATCGAAAGAGCAAAGACAAAAATAAAACAAAAACAGATTGCTACAATAGAAAGCAAACTTTATTTATTAATTTGATTGATTCCAAAATGGCTACAACTGCTGTTTAAATAGATACAAAGAAGTTGTCAACAATGACAGTAAAAGGAAATTTCTAACCATAACAACAAACCATGGAGGAAACAAACTAAATTAACACATCAATCGGATTTGGCAGATTCTAAAATAAATTATAAGAATTGCGGGAGTATTGCGGAAAGTGTGGGAGAAATTAGTAGTTTCTTTCCAACACCACTTTCTTGGGAAATTTACGAAGCTGGAGGAGCTAGACATTTCGCAAAATCATCTCTCGGGTGTTGTCCCGACTTTCCTGAGCAATTTAATATAGCTGAAGTTGTTGGACTTGTGGTAGAACAATCTCTGAGACGATATCACGGTTTCCTTGGGCAGTTAACGCTGCTGGAGGAGTTGGATGTGTCGGGGAATCATCTTTGGGGTGAAATTCTAACTTGGCTCTCTCAAATTTGAGAATACTGTATCTCTACGATAACAACTTGTCTGGATGAATTTCAGTGAACATTGACCAGCTGACGAGCTTAACCAGTTTGGACGTTTGTGCCATTCAGCTTCACCGCACAATTCCTCATACAATGGCCAATCTCACATATCCTAGTTTTCTTCAACTGTGTTCAAATCGGCCTACCAAGAAGATACCTACTTAGCTCGGGAGGCTACGATATTTGAGTAACTTAATGGTGTAAGAAAACAAGTTCAGTGGCTGGTTCACATGGATGCCAAAGAAATGATCCAGGTGAATGTGTTCTCATCATGTGAGCTAATTGACAAAGAAATGATGTCCACCCCATCTGCAATGACTTGTTCCATGGCAGCAGCCACGTCTGAATCATCGCAGCCCAGTAGACTTTATAGATGGCCAGCCTGGCTGGAGGGGCCATCCCTCTGGCCGTTCCGTTGGTGAAACCAAAGAAAATGGTCGCAGGCACTGCAGCCCTAGCAATGGTAGAAGCTGTTGTTATCTCGAGGAGATTTATACTCCAAGGTTTCATTGATGGGATCTGTCATCTCGTAGCCTTTGAAAAAGTATTGAGCTCCAATGAATTTCTTACTACAATGTGAAGAATTGAAACCCTGCCTATTCTCATATCCACCCTTCCATCTTGACGGAGTGGGTGCAAGACCACCATCGTTGAAGCTTTTTCTTTCAAGGCATATTCCTGTCGCATCCATTGGTGGAGAGATTTTTGAGCCACTCAGGCTGGAGTTCTGTGCTCGAGGTGGTGAAGTTTGGAGTGAGGCTTGCGCTACTTCCAATGGCAAACGATCAGGGCCTGAACACCGGACTTATGGCAGAGGAACTGAGAGTTCGAGTGGAGATAGAAGCTTAGTCTTGCATCCGGCGACCAATAAACAGGTAATGCCAAAAAAAAGAGCGGGTGATGATTAGACGGCTTAGACGAGTTCAATCGTGTTGAATATATACGTAGATGATATAATCCGTTGATCGGTCAATTTAGCTCAGCAAACTTCACACAGGTAACGCCTTCGACGTAATGAATTTGTAAGAGCATATTTTGTTATTAGTGATTCTAAAGTGCAATTAGTGTTGTGTGGTAAAGTCTGGGAACTTAATTAGTGGAAGTTAAAATGTTTGTGTAACATTTTATTTTTGAGATCACTCTTTTATATCAGATCAAGAGAATTCTTACTATAATATTTTAAGTTTTTTTTTTTTTGGATCCATGACATTGTCTTTTAATAGTTTTCTTTATATCTTTTAAGTCTAAACACGGAGGGTTTGAGAAGAAAATATTATGTATTATTTTTTTAAAATTATGTTAATAATTTTCTTTGAAGATTTAAAAGTGTTGATCTTGTTGATCTTTCTTTTGATAGAGCACTAGACTCTAAAAATATATTGCAACCATTTTTGTGACTGAATAAATTATTGAACATGTCTTCGAGGCTAGATTTTTTTGAAAGATTTTTTTTTTTAATATAAAATGCATATGTCAATCTTACTCTATAATTTCTATTAGTGTATCATTCCTATTCTTTTCTTAATGTTGTTCTACATATCAAAATGCTACTATATTTTTGTAGGTTAATTATGATGATATTTTCCTTATAAAATTAAGGTGAAAATATCTCCATGTTTAATTGTTAAAAGATTTGTGGAAATATTTCCTTTCCCTATGTCAAGAACCCCAAGCAAACATTGTACATTATGAGGTAGACTTGGAGGAGGAAGACATTGTAAAAATCTATGAGGTTGAGTTCACCAAAGGCATTGATCAATAGATTCTAGTTAAAGGTTCACATGTTGTTTCAATAGTTCCAGAGATGGTTTCTTTAATAGCTAAGGTTGTTTCAATGACACCAAATTGTTGTCACCAACATTCCTATTTTTGCTTGAATGGCCACACCCATTACAACCACAATATTCATCTTAGTTCTTGGTGTGCTTGATAGTCCTATGGTGATGAGGATATGAATGACCAATAGTCAATAGTTTTAGTTTTTCAATTTTAAATTAGTTTTAGCTTTAAAGCATATTAAAACAACAATATTCTATTGTGTAGCTTTGCTTTCACTTTGTTTAGCTTATTTTAGCCTGTATACAAAATGTGATATTAACGTCCAATACAAACGTCAGAGATAAATGGATCCATGGGAGACAGTTAGTCTATGTCATGAGAAGACGGTGGTGATTAGTCCAATAGACTATTTCTCCAATTTCTTAGCAATAATTCATATGCCTAAGCTTCTAGTTTCTTTGCAAGCATAGACTGCTCCATCTAGCCAAAGTTGCTCCTCTCACTCCAATAGTGACCCAATTTGAGGCTATTGCATAGGTTTATTTAAAATCTATTGGATCCAACACAAATCTAGGTCAATTTTAAGACATGTTTACTCCTACACCTGGAACTTCATCAAATGGTTAATATGTGGTAAGTGATAAGCTTGCCAAAAGATCTAGAAACGAGAGGTGAGGATTTGAATGTTGACATTATGTATTGAGAAAGGAATGATTTCAATGAAATGCTTGTATCCCAAAAAGATAAAATATGACAATCATGAGATGGCGATGTAGTCAGCAGAAGAAAATGGTGTTTAGAGTGCCACTTTAGCCATAGACTTTCTCTGATACATCTTCATCCACATCACTGATACCTTGTATGAGGAAAATGAGCTGCTAGCCTAGAAGGGATCCATTAAAGTGCTTGCAAGGGTAGTCCTCTTAGTGCAAGGTAGCCTTAGGTGTTTGTTCACTATCTCACACCATACGAAGAAGATATGAATGTTCATCAATGAAATATGAGGGTAATCCCAAGATTTAACACTGGTTAAATTTTGAAACTACCAAGGGATTGGAGATATTAGATTAGAGATGGATAATATATTTAGTTCAACATTCTCCAAACTTAGTTGTTTGTGGGTTTTAATAATTTTTTATATTTTTTAATTTTCTTTTGTTGGGAGTATGAGTTTAATTTAATATTTCTTTGGTTAGAGTTAAGGATTGATAGGTAATCATTATGTTAAAAATGTGGGGCATTGTCTTGATTTTAAACTTTGTTTACAATTTTAAGTGTCTAACTTGATATCTATTCAATTGTGAGTTAAAGATTAAGAGGTACTTATTATGTCAATTATTTTTGAGTTATAAACATACCTTATTTACAAGTATAAGTTTATATCTCTTCAATTGAGAGCTAAGGACTTACGAGTAACCATTTTACCAAAATTGACTATAACACAATCCTCACTTCATCCCTTATTTATTGAATCTATAGAGAGAATTGAACATTCATAGATGAACATACCATCATCCTCATAAAATGTACTAAACTAAACTAATATAACATCCATATATTTTAATTAGTTTCATATTGTGAATTAATAGATTTGGAATATTAAAAATCTCTGAAAAATGTTTAATAATTGAAAATTTAATTCATTTTTTCATATATAAATTTCAATTTGTTTGCACTTGTAGTGTAGAAAAATTTATCCCTTTACATTTTATCACTTGTTTGGGCCCTCCACATTTAAAATGGACTTAATTGTGCCTTAATTTAGTGTTGTAAGATGTATTTATTTACACTTTCACACTTATTTAGGGCTCCCTTAATTAATTAAGCTTAATTTTCTTCTTACTAAGTCCTATAATTCATTTACAAACCCATTTAATTACATTTTCCAAAGGAGGAAACCCAACAATAATTAATTTCAACAAATAACACTTTACATTGAGCAATGTGTGTTCCAAGAATAGGGACCTAGGAGGGCGAATGGGTCCTCCCTAAGCCTTGGAAGCCATTTTTAAATATATTTTTAGTGGTATTTTTATTATCCTAAATTAAAATTTCAAAGGTCGGCTTGTAATGTTTGAATATCAGGAAATTAAGGATAAATGTCTATAAATACAAGGTTATTTTGTCAAATTACCATTAGTTTTCAAGAGCACAATTGAGAGAACTTTCACAAGAGAAAATATTATTGTCAAAAGCATTCAAGATAAAATTTCTTCATTATTTTTTGCAGCATTTAAGATCTCAAGCATCATGTCAAAGCTATGTTCATTCATGCATGTTTTTGGAGATAACATTGAAATGTAGGTTTCAAGATCTATTCCAAGCATTCAAGTCAAAGATTCAAAAGAAAGATTCAAGGTTCAAGATCCACATCCACTTAATCCATTTCATGCAAGTTGCAAATCTACATTGCAAGGTTTATGCAAGGGTTTGTTGAGTAGTAACATTGCTTTGTTCAT
The DNA here is from genome assembly GCA_007258455.2 of Sequoia sempervirens. Taxonomy (NCBI): domain Eukaryota; kingdom Viridiplantae; phylum Streptophyta; class Pinopsida; order Cupressales; family Cupressaceae; genus Sequoia; species Sequoia sempervirens. Next base: position 494,940,820 of record VDFB02000017.1, read on the forward strand.
TCTTCATTCCCTCTTTCATGTTTCATTTCATTTCGAGGTTTGATTACCAAATGGGGATTGACCAAGGAAAACCCCCATTCATAAAAATAAAAATAAAAACAATTTTCCCTCTTGATTTGTGATTTTTGATTTAGGTGGAAGAAATCTCGAAGATCTCTTGAAGAGAAAAATTGAAGAAGTTGTTAAAGTTGCATCTTCTCATAGGAACTCATCTATATAATTTATCTCAGGATTTTAACCTAAAACTTAGAGAATGTGGAAGTGTAGAGATAGGAATAGAGGCTCCCAAAAGTTACAGAAAAACCCTAACTCAGAACCCATTTTCCCCTTGGTGAATGAGTTCCAAATCAACTTCAAATATTACCTTTTGGTGAAAGGTACATTTAGATCCACCCTTCTCTAATCTACAATTTGATTTTGGGTTCTATCATTATTGAGCTTAATCTTGTTGTTCCAAGTGTTAGATTGCATTTTGGTGTTGATTTATTATTTTTAGTTTTTCTCCCCAGAGTGTTGTTTGACCAAGAACCCCATCCTAACACAAAAAGGAAATATGTAGATTAACACCTTGAGTTGACTAACCTAAGGGTTGTAAGCCAATTCTTTGTGTGGATCTCATTTCCTAATGAAATAGAGGAAGATAGTTCCATTTATTATCATATTTGGTGCACTCCACATTTAACCCACCTATATTTTCCTTCATTTCATTTTGGTGAACTCAAATTTTGAGCATTGTAATTTTCTGATTTTTGGGTCCATTTTCACCCTAGATCTAGGATTTTCATTCATTTGGATTGCATTGCATTGAATTGAATCTCATTTAGGGTTTTAGGATTGCATTTTTTCATTCTTTAAATCTAAAATATACAAAAAAATTAGTCATTTTGTAAAGCATTTACATAGCATTGCATCATCATTCATTTACATTACAAAATTGAATCAAAATTGCACATCAAATTATGTCTCATAGTTTCTCATTTATCACTAGTTTGCATTTGCATTTAAACTTCAATTTCACAAAAAAATCAATCTGTAACCACTTGTCTCAGTCTAGAATCTGAAAGCCATAGGAATCAACTCAAATATTTGTAAATTCAATTTTCAAAACCATCAACTAGGACCTATTCACCCATGGGTGAATGAATCCCTAATTAGGGCTTTTCCCTACATTTTTGGTCACTAAAATCTCTTTTTTATATTCTATTTTGTTGTTTTTAGTTTGTTGTTATAGTTTACAAGATTTATGTTATTTCAAATTGATCATATTAAGCTTCATTTGATAAATTTAGTGCATTATGTGAATTCAAAATTTTATTTACAAGACATCACTTTCAAGTTTTTGCATAGAATAATCTAAAAATTATCATGTTTGAAATCTAGAAAAATGATTTTACATATTTGCATTGCTCTTTACAGCCTAAGTTATTTCATTACACTTCATGTTCTATCCATTTTGGGTCCATATCGTGTTTTTGAAACTTGTATGAGCTTCACAACTTGGTGTCTTATTGTCAATACTATTGTGAGACATAGTTCAAGACTTATGTCATCCCACGATACACCATTCACTATGGATCTTGGGTTTTCTAGCTCTTTCACTCATAATTTTGACACTAGTCAACCCTCTATGGATCATACCCTTAACACTTGTACTGTTGAAAAAAGGACCCTTTGCTTGACATGGATTATATCATGATTAAATGGACTTAATGAGGCCCTAATCTAGTGTTATGAGGCATTTTATGTGTCTGCACTAGGTCGTGGACCCTTGCAAATCAAGCAACATGCTTTTGATGAAATCTTGTCAAGGTGTTGTAAAGTCTTGTAAAGGACTTTCACACTTTTCTAGACTTAATTAATCTATTACAACATTATAAGAACATTATTACATCAATCTAGAAGGTTCTTAATGCAAACTTACTGATAAACTAGTGTTGAAGTGTGAATTACAAATTCACATTGGTTCTTGTGCATTTCTAGGCTATGTGGACCTTATTTTAGTGTTGTAAAGTACATTGATTATGTGTCCCAAGCCCTATTCTATATTCACATAATCACTAATGTGTCCTATTTCACCCATATTCTACATCCCGAGGCTTTAATTGATCAAACATATGACAAAATAACATTTTAAACCTCATTTCCTCTCTCCTAAGCTTCATAGGTGTCAGAATGGCCCCTGTGAGACCCATTCACCATGCTTGGCGAATGTGTCCCATCCAAGTGGGAGCCATTCGCCATGCTTGGAGACTGAGTCCTATCTGGCCCCCATTTTGACCCTTGAGTGGGAAAAAGTGAAATTTAAAGTTTATTTTCACTCCATGTCATCGTGTGATGTAGTATAATCAGGTACATAAAGGCACAATTGACTATAAATAAGTATTTTTACCCTCATTTTAGACATCTTATCTCATTATTATACCTCTCATCATCAATTCATCATCCATCTTCTATTACAAGTCAAGCAAGTTGAGGTTTTTTTCATTAAAAGTTTTCAAGTTAGCATTCTAAAGCATTCAAGGGCTGGTTTTTCATGTATTGCAGCAGACATCCAAGATCAATCATCATCGTAAGGTAATCTACTCTATTGTTGTATGTCTTATCCACTTATTTCATCATTTTAGTTTAATTACCTTAAAGGGGTTTGACCAAGGCAAACCTCCATGCCCTAACATTCAAAATATCTCTCTCTTCTTGTGTGATTTCAGATTTAGGACTCTTGGAAGCTTAGGAATCATTGAAGATCAAGTTGAAAGGTTGTTAAAGTCTTCTCCTGGGTATGTGTAGGATCATCATAGAAAAAAACAGGCCCTTAAGTGGCAAAAAATTTAGAAAAATTAGAGTTAGGCAACTTGACGTAAAAATTTGAATAAGTTATCTATATTATTTCAAAAATATGTAAGAATAGAATCTATAGAAAACTGAATGTAGTTTCTAAACTGCCTGGTTTATTTAAAAAATAAAAATCTATTTGGTGAAAATTTGAAATTTCAATGCGGTAGTACTTAAATTTCAAGGAAAAAATAAGAAGTAGGTGTCTTTCTAACCACCCTAACCACAATAAAATGATAATATTTTTTTATAATATTTTAGATATTGGTAGAGGACTCATGTTCCGATGTGATGCATTTTTTTTGTAATTTTTTTCCAAGTAAATAATTAATTATGAATTTTTTATTACAACTTTTAAAAAATATAAAAACTCGTATGTATGACAACCTTAACTTGGTCAAAACTTCATTAAATTCATTTTTTTTAATCCTATAGTATGTGAAGCATGAAATGTGACACATTTTTTGGACTCAAAAAATGTGATATAGTTTGAAAGTTATACATGTTTTTCAATCCAGCCCCTATCAATCAAGACTTTTAGTCTGGTCAAATAGAAAATGAATAATAATTATGTAGCCAAGAGACTAAATTGACATAATTTATATTGGTGGAAAGTTGAGAATCTCTTCAAAAACCCTTTTCGTTTCATCAATTTTGGGTAAAAAAAAGTCTTCAGCCACATACCCTACACATACCCATCATATCATCACTTTTTGGCCCATCATGATCTTGCACATACCCTCCTCATTTATCAAGTCAAAATATCAACAAAAATCCATTTTCAAACCCGTAAATAAGAGTTTCAGAAGTGGGCATCTGAAGGGCATCAAAGTGCATATCAGAAGCCTCAGAATCCACTTTTGAAATATTAGAAATTTAAAAGTGGAATCATTCACCAAGGGTGGTGAATGAGTCCCACCCCAAGGTCAATTTTTGAATTTTTACAATTTTGAGTACCCTTTTGGCAGAAACAGGCTATGGTACAGTTTGGCAGAACTAGGACTGATTCACCCAGAATGGTGAATGAGTCCCACCAGGCCTAAATTTGAGCATCAACAATATTCCAGAAGTCTTTTCCAATCCTCATCCATGTCTCAGGTGCACATTTTCAGTTTGATTCATTTCTGTTAAGTTTTGCATTCATTTCTAGTTCATTTCTGCATATCACACTGTGTTTTCAAACAAAGCATAAATCTTAGTTTTGCGTTTGTTTTCAGTCATTTAGATTAATCTATTGCATTCAAGTTCATTTACATCATATGACATCACATACATCTTAATTTTAATGTCACATAAGCATTTTAGGATCTAATCTCTCTCCTTTTGACTGAAAAACCCTATAAGAGTTAGAGAGTCCATTGGGTCCTAAAATCTATGTTTCAAGACTAAATTTACAATGACTTCCCTACCCACAACTAATGTGTATGATGTAAAAAAATGGTTGATAATGTCTTGCAAGAGAACATAAGAAGGATAGATGAAGAAATAGAAAAATTGCAAAACTTTGTGACTTTTGAAAACATTGTTAGTAGTGTCATTCCTGCTTTAGATAATGTTAGGAAAATTCTTGACAATGAACATGGAATAGAAATTGTGCGAATTCTAGCTCATATTGTTAATCAACATGACCCTACAAAGACTAATTGTGCTCAAGATTTGGAGTATATTTAAAGTCAAGGTGGAAGTCCAATTCCTCCTTCCATAACCCTTACCTCTATTCCTACATACAATAGTACTCAAGTTACTACAACCATCCAACCTACTAGCAATGTCAACACTTCCTTAGGTATTTCTGCTAGGAATTCCTCTAGCATTGTGCATTCAAATCTTATATCTCCTCATCCATCCCCCTCATAAATTTACAATTCACTTGCCCTCCACATACATAAACAACTCCACCTTATTCACCTCCATCTCACAATGCCAACAATGATCCAATCCTTAACACACTTTTGCAAAATGTCTCATCCCTACAACAACAAATTGTCACACTAAATAAAAACAACAATAGACAACCTTCATAATACATCAAAACCAATATGTTTTCCTTGGAGATATTGAGAACACGAATGCCACAAGGTATAGAGGTCCCTAGGTTTGAGAAATATGCTGGCAAAGGAGATACTGTCAACCATGTTTTTGCTTACACAACCTTATGATGTGACTTCATTTTTTAGGATAAACTCTTGGCTATACTCTTGTCCTAGATCCTTGAAAGATACTTCTTTAGAGTGGTTTTTCTCCTTACCGAATAATTCAATTAGTTCATTCAATGAACTTATTGATGCCTTTAACAACCACTTCCAAAGTCACATGGGTCCTAAGATTACCTTAGCTGATTTGATGGCATATAAACCAAAGGATGATGAAAAGGTCACTGATTTTATATTGTGATACAAAATTATTTATTCACAAATAAACATTAAGATTCCTAATGCCAACCTTGAAAGAATGTTTATTTCCAATTTTCAAGACAAAATCCAAGCTAAGCTCGAAATGTTGAGGTTTCCCTCTTTCACACAATTGTGTATAGCCCTTTGTGATTATCAAATTTTGATTAGTAGCCGTGAAGTGAAAACTCCCTCTAACTATCATAAAATTTTTGAATCCACACCCAAAACCAACTATGAACCTTTCAAGAAACAAAATAAGGGATTTCTATAAACTTAATCCCCCACATTCAAATCAAAATGTTGACACCCAAGTGGCTACTATAAAGACGACAAAACCATATGCCTTTTCATATAGAAATAGACAATTTACACCCCTACCTGATGCCCTTCATAGTATCATATTGTAGCTCTTAGATAAGAATTTTATTTCCTTACCTCCTATTAGAGCTCCTGATCCTACTAAGTCTTTACCTTCAAACTACAAACCAAATGCTTATTGTCATTTTCATCGACAAAATGGACATGATAGGAACATTGCAAGTGTCTTAAACATCTTGTGCAAGACGTCATTGATTCTAATCATATTCAAATTGGAGGTGTTAATGATCTAGGTAATAAGTCTATAGCTCCTAACCAAACACAAATCTTTTCCAATCCTATTCCAAATAATAATATCTCCTTTGTTGAAGCTATTGGAACAAAGAATGATGTGATGAATGTTGACATAGATGATGACAACATGAATGATAATGAAGAAGCCTCTATAGAATCTATGGTTTCATTTATATAAGCTAAACCTCGTAAGGGACTAACTAAGATTCCACTTGAAATTGCATTTATTGCTTTTTTTGGGGTTAATATTAGGGATGGGGTTAGGGTTAGAGATAGAAATAGGGTTAGGGTTAGTGCTAAAGAAAAAAATAGGGTTGGGGTTGGGGTTAGTGTTATAGATAGAATTAAGATTAATAGTTAGGGTTATTATTAGGGATAGGGTTAGGGTTACAAATAGAATTAGGATTAGGTTTAGAGTTAGAGTTAGAATCAAGGTTAGAGTTATAATTAGAATTATAGTTAGTTTTAGAAATAGGGTTAGGGTTAGAATTAGAGATAGAATTAGTATTAGGGTTGGGGTTAGCCTTAGGATTAGGGTTATTTTTTGGGTTACGGTTGGGTTTAGTATCATGATTAGAGAAAGAATTAGGATCAGGGAAAGGATTAGGGTTAGGACTAGGATCGTGATTAGGATTATGGTTAGAGATAGAATTAGGGTTAGGGTTGGAGTTAGTGTTAGCATTAGGATTAGATTTAGGGTGATAGGTAGAATTCTGATTAGGGTTAGGGTTATAGATAGAGCATGTATTAGGGGCACAAATAAAATTATGATTAGGGTTAGAGAGATAATTGGGATTAGGGTTATGATTTTTATTAGGGTTAAAATTAGAGTTAATTTTAAAGTTAGGGTTAAGGTTAGGATTAGCATTAGGGTTATTGTTAGAGAAAGAATTAAGGTTAGTGTTAGAATTAGAGTTAGATTTGGAGTTATAGTTATGGTTAAAATTACAGTTATGGTTAAGATTAGGGTTAGGGTTGGAATTAAAATTGGTGTTAGTTATAGAATTATAGTGGGTTAAAAATAGTGTTAGTGTTAGGGTTTGAGTTAAGGTTACAATAATAATTAGAATTAGTGTTAGATTTAGAATTATGGTTAGTGTTGGGATTAGAGATAGAACTAGAGTTAGGATTCAAGTTAGAATTATTGTGAGTGTTAGGTTTAGGGTTATAGTTAGAGTTACTGGATTATGATTAGGGTTAGGGTTAGGGTTGGGGTTAGGGTTAGATTTAGGGCTATGGTTAGGGTTAGAATTAGAGTTAAATTTAGGGTGAGGGTTTAGTTATGATTAGGGTTAGAGTTAGAATTAGAGTTAGATTTAGGGTTAGGGTTATGGTTAGGGTTGCAATTAGAATTAGTGATAGTTATAGAGTTAGAGTGGATTAAAAATAGTGTTATTTTCAAGTTAGGGGTAGAATTATAATTAAAATTATTGTTATTTTAGAACTAGGGTTAGTGTTATGGTTAGAGATAGAAATAGAATTAGGGTTCGAGTTCAAATTATTTTGAGTGTTAGGGTCAGGTTTAGAGTTAAAATTAGAATTAGTGTTAGTTTTAGAATTAGGGTTAGGGTTAGGATTTAATTCCAACCTCAACCCTAATTATAGTCCTAATTGTTATCCTACTTTTAATTATAATCTTAACTATAACCCTAATTATAATTCTAACCCTAACGATAATTCTAAACCTATTCATAATTCTAATTCTAATGACAACCTTAATTTTAAGTGTAATCCTAATTAAACCCTAACCCTAACCCTAATTGAACCATAACCGTGACCTAAATTTTACCCTAACTATAATTGAAGCCTAATCGTAACCCTAGTTGAACCCTAACCCTAATTGAATATAAACCCTAATTGTAACCCTAATTAATTCTTAACTAAATGTTAACTCTTATCATAATTATAACCCTCACTATGATTATAATTGAATCATAACCCCAAACCTAACCATAATGCAAAATTTATCTTATAATTTTAAGCCTAATTGAACACAATTGAACCCTAACCATAACCATAATTGAATCTTAACCCTAATTGAACACTAACCCTAATATTAATTAATCCCCAACCCTAACCCTAACTTCGATCTTAACTTGTAACTCCTAACCCTAACCTTCACCCTAACTCTAATATAAGTCCAACTCTAACTCTAATTGAATGCAAACCCAAGCCTCAAACCTAACCCTAACCCTAACATAACCTTAACCCTAATTAAACTCTAAATTAACTCTTTTGAACCCTAACCTTAATGCAATGCTAATCCTAATTGATCTGTAACCCTAACCCTATCCCTAATTGAACCCTAACCATAATTGTAACCCTGATATAACCCCAATCACCCTAACCCTAACTCCAAGCTTTATTTTAGCATGCTAATTGAACCTTAATCCTAATTAAATCCTAATCATAATCATAACCCAATTTTAAATAATAATAAATACATAAATAATAATATTGTTATATAAATTATTTTTAAATTATATGATAAATTTAAGTGTAAATTTAATTCTTAATTACATTAATTTTATAAATATATAAATTAAAAAGTTTATTTTTATGTGTAATAATAAACTTATTATTAGTTATTAATAAGTTGGTTTTAAACTAATTAATTTTTATTTATTTTTTCTCTTCAAATATAATTTAATTTTTTTAAAGTGAACATGTTAAATTAAAAATAAATAATTTATAATTGTGGGTGGATGGGAGGGCAACCCTCCAAGCTCGTGGAGGGCTATCATTGGTTTGAGTTGGGTGGCATCCACATAGGGATGTTTAGCATTGAGGTGGAAGCTAGCATGAGGGGTTGGTGATATCATTCAAGATGAAGTACTTGTAATAATGGGGATAGTTAAAGTGTGTTTTCTAAGGATTGCCTCACATATGAAATCGGAGATGCAGGATGGAAATACTGGCAAAGGGAAAACTTTCCAAGCCAAGAAATGATGCTTTGTTTGTCTGGCGATAGCATTGCTTGGAACTTGCGAACTTTATTAATGAGAGGAGGTGACAGTTGTGTAGCATAGTAGATTTTTTTGGTTTTGATGCTCTATGAATTGTTGGTGTGAATAAGTCTTGTACCTAGTTTATTCCTTTACTAGGGACTTAGGGGACTTAATTCACATGTTAAGTTTACTTAGGATATTAGTTGTCATATCTAGATAAGTATTAGTTGTCTTATCTAGAATTTCCACTTTCCTAGGTAGTTATGGTGGTTGTCTCATGTGATAGGATTAAGACACTTGTCATGATCTTGTCTTATACTATATCTCATCCTTGCCTTTATAAACAAGGCATCTCTAGCATATTTGGTAATGTATTGCATATAGCATTGTATTGTATTGCATTGATCATATTGTATCATATTGCAATCCTTGTTTGGTGGAATAGCATCTTCCATTGTTGCTTCTCTCTATCTTTGTGGAGGTTCTTTGGTGTTGTAGATTGAAGATCTTAGGTTGATAACTCCAACATGGTATCAGAGCTTTGAATCTGGCAAGCCCCTTCCATTTCTTTATTAGAGAGTTTCCATCAATTTCTATTGTGATTTTTGAGTTTCTTGTATCCTATATTGCATGCTTGCATTTTGGTGAGATCTAGTGATTGCAGCACTTTTGGCTATAGTGGCAGTATTTTAGGCTGTCCCATTGCGTCCAAGAGGCTCAAAAAAGTCAGATTTGGCTTTTGTTTCACTCAATTTCGTCACCATTTGCAACTTTGGCAAAGAAGGGTTTCGAGCTCAGATCTGGTGAACAACTTTTTACAAGAGCACTTTGAGCAAAAAATAAGCCTACCATTGCGTTTGGGTGGCCATTTCTGAGTTTTTTTATATAAAATTTTCTTATATTTGGCAAAAGTTTTTTTGCTGGGACAGCGTCCCAAGCGGTACGATCTTTCAATTTTCGCAAAAAAAATATTTTTAGTAAAATATTTTCTGTGTATTTATTATCAATATTTTGGGGCAAAATATTTTATATCGGGCTATAGTTATTGGGGAAATTTATTTGTAAATTTTTTATTGTTGGGGCATTTATTTAAAAATTTGGCAAAAGGTTGTGAATCGACATTTACGCAGAGAATATACTCTGCACAATCAGCATTAGCGGATCTGTACACTCGATCATCCTCATTGGATCGGTATATTCAAAGGTCCTTGGTCGATTTGCATTCAATTTTTTTTATCACCGTTCTAGCAAAATCCTAATCTCCGTCAGTTGCTAGTCGTACGCGCGTCCCGCCAACTAAATATTGCATTGTCTGCTTCTCTGTGGTCACATCGCCTGCATTGGCGTATGACATTGGAAGAAAATTTGGCATTGTCGCTGCTTGGGTACGAGATCTCAATCGGTGGTCAAAGCATTTATTTACTGATCATCCGTGGGTCTGTACAAAGTCCGTCAGCGTCCATATTAAGTGGTATGAGTTCATTCTCCATTGGCGGGTACATCAGCCATAGGTACAAGTCTTGATAATCACAGTTTTATATTAAATTCCTTGTAAATCTATGATTTTCAACTGTTGTTAGCCTGATACATTGGTCGATATCTCATAAGGCTGATGTTTGTTTATTAAAACCCTAATACTTGCCGACTATGTATTGTTTTTCCGACGGGTGTAGACCCACAGCGGTCTGGTTTCATTTTTGCAATTTTCCTAAGGTCATATGACAAACCACGCTTTTAGCCCCGAGTGCCCGAAATTTGATCCTTTTTAGCCTTCATTGGTCTGTGTATTTCCCCCCAAGTGTCTATTTATAGGCCTTTTTTTCGTTTTTGCATAACTTTTCGCCACGGCATCGGATTTTTGAAAATGAGATATCGTCGGAAAGCTAGTTCGATGAACTTCGTAGTGGTGCAGGTGAATTTTCTAGATTTTGCCAATTTTTTGCCAGTTTTTTCAGCTTGAAGGTACAAGTGCATTTATTGCTTGTTCTTGATGTAACTTTTGCAAACAAAGTCGAAATTTGGCAAATTTTTTTTGAAATTGATCAGAAAATTGCAAGGAATCTGTTTGTAACCTTAGTTTTTAGTTTTTGCAAGATATTTTTTCTGAAAATTGTAAAAATCACCATGTGATATAAACGGTTGATTTGAGCTTGTCACTTGTAAAAATTGAAAAATTTCTTCATTGTAATTTGCTGGGGGGGTTGTAAAATCAGTTTTAATACATTCTGGGGGGGTGAAAGGCACAATTTCAGTGCCACATTGTCTTCTTTCTTTTGGTGTTCATGGCAGATCTAAGGCAAATTGAACCACTCACTCCACACAATTATCATACATGGAAGCTAAAAATGACTCAGTTGTTACAATCTAAGGGTCTATGGCCAATGTTAGATGCAGAACAACCTGAATTTACAAGGGATTATGAAAATTTTATCCATAGATGTAAAATGGATGAAGCAAAAGGTCTCATTGGCTTACATGTATCTGATAATTTGTTGTTTCATATTTTGGAGTGCAAAACACCTAAAAATGTTTGAGATAAACTTGAAGAATTGTATGGTAAAACAAATCATTTCAGAACCTTGCAACTTCAAGCAGAACTACAATCCCTCTCTCCAGATGCATTTCCTTCAATTCAGGATTTCCTTGCACAATTCAAGATGATTTTGTCACAGTTGAAAGGATGTGGACATGATGTATCTAGTGATGAATGTATCTTCTTGATTTTGTCTAAGTTAAAGGGCCCTTATCAAGTGTTTTCTTCTACTTTCTATTCAACTATGGATGCAATAGGGAAAGATTACAAAATTCCTACATTTGAGTTGTTTTGTGAGTGTCTTACTAGGGAGGAGGCCAAGTTAATTCAGTTGGATGCCTTACCTAATTCTAAGAATCATGCTCTAATGGCTCAAACATCCAAGGGTAAAGGAAAGAACAAGAAG
>VDFB02000017.1:494952643-495055503 GCA_007258455.2 Sequoia sempervirens
GCTCCTGATCGCCGCATCTTGCATCCGCTGGCTCGTTTTGTCGAAACCACAGCAGTCGGCCTCTTGCATCCCTTAATCCCGCTCTTGGATCATGGCTCGTTTATGAACTCCCCTTAATCCACCCTCTTGCATCCCTTCAACTCATTCTATCGGCTCCCCTTAATCTACCCTCTTGCATCCCCTTAATCCACTCTCTTACATCCTTTCAACTCATTCTCTCAACTCCCCCTTAATCCACCCTCTTACATCACTTTAACTCATTTTATCAACTCCCCTTAATCCACCCTCTTTCATCCCCCTAATCCAACCTCTTAGGTCCCCTTAATCCATCCTATGGCTAACATCATTTGAATTTGTATGGAATTTACTATATGCAATTCTTTTCTTGCATGAATTTTTTACTTAAATGACTCGTAAAAATTGTAGTTACTTACATTAATTATTTTTGCAAGTTCTCATCAAGTTGGTCTACAATGTGATTGTTGAACTGAAAAACTATTTTATCTGGAGACTATGTAAATATCAATTTTTGGTATTCACCTAAAAGTTGATAAGCTTTAATTGTATCTACATGCACATATATGTTTCATCATGTTATATAGTTGTACATTAAACTTCTTGATGTACATTATATATGTTTGTTCGATGTCACTTTTTAAATATCTTATTCAAATTGTATAGATTATACATATTTCATGTGTCTTCTATTTACCACATTTTATATAATTATTCAATTGTATAGATTATACATTAAATATACATACAAGGAGATGGTTTTTTGTTTATTGATTCAGATATTTGCTATGTAATTGGAAAATAGTTAGAATTACTTGCCCTTAATTTATTATGAATATGATTTAAGAAACTATTTAAGGAATGTTTTAATTTGTCACCTAACCATCTGATAAGTATATATATATATGAAATTTGATTCTAGATAAGAATTATTATATAGTGCATGTATTACTTGAAAATTTGATAAAATATAAATATATAGATATGTATATAAATGCATATAATTATGAAAATGAACATAACATGATCTCATAATTGACTGCATATATAATCATCATATTAAAGTCAACTGATATAAATAAACACACATATATGATAATAACATGTTCAAAATAAAACTAGAGATCTACATAGTCCATAAAATTTATATGTCAAGTCCAACACATATATTGAAATGAAACTAGAGGTTTGTAGTCCATAAAATATAAAACTATCTAACTCTCAGGCTGATCGGTCAAATCAAGTCTCCTCTTTGTTCCACGTTGACTAGATGTACCTGCATCATGCTGTAAAAGAGTTCAAGAAACTCGAAATTAGATTTAAATTTATTTAGAAATTTTGATATAATTAAACATATTTAAAATTGAAAATATAAACTTTTAGATAAAAAAAACTAATTAAATATCGACTAAATATATTAAAAATGATTTCTAGTATGCATAAATTACCATATGGTCATGTGAATCAATTGGCACATTTTCTTCAACAGGTAACATAACTGTCTGTTGAGAAGATGGAAATGCCTGATCCACTATATCCTGCATATTCATATAAAGCAAACAATATGTGAAAACCTTGAATATATATATATATATATATAATGTTCGTAAAATTTGTATAGGAGATTTAAAGTAAAGTTTACAACCTCGAATGATATGACCTCATGATCACGCACCTGAGATTGCCCATGAATAGATGTCAATGATGTCTCAGGTGCGCGGCCCGCCATGGTTATCTCATCAAATCCCTACATATAGATGTACAACAGTTCATATAGATCATTCACACATGTGTATATAAATGTAAAAATTAAATTAGATCTATGATGTGTATTTAATTTAAACTTAACAAACTTTTGAAAGCACACACCTGAGCTGATGATGTCTCAGGAGCGCTCACCACTGTAACTTGTGGCTCATCAATACTAGGAATAGTATGACTTCCCTGCATCTAGATATAATATATCAATTCACACATGTGTACAAATTCAAATTAAATTATATATATATGGACACACAAATTATTTAATATATTTTGGTTCAAGTACCTGTTGAAAAGGTGAGCCCAAATCTACAGCACTCGACATATACACACGATGATGATATTGAGTTTCGGGCATCACGTCATCATGTGTCTATACACCAAACACAAAATTATTGAATTAATATTATATTATATATATAGTTTGATGTTATATTATTTACATGAATTTTTTACATTTCAAACTTGAATTAAATTTAAGTTCAAAAGATGAACATACCTGTGTGGGACGATCCTCAGAATATAGTAAATTTAGGTATGATCCCGCCCCAGATGCATGTGCCTCACCTGAAGTGGATGTCTGAGTATCCCTATAGCCCGAGCCTCCATGCTCTGTATTGGCCACTTCAGTGGCCGCGTGTGTAGTCTGCTGAATGAGATGTCCTGAAAGTGAACTCAATGCTCCTAGTGTAGATAACATGGTTTGCTGCTGAAATGCAGCGGGAATACCAGGAGAAGGAGGAGGAACAAGAGGCGCAACTGGAGCACGTCGCTGAGGATCGACACGTGCTCCTAGTCTATGTTGGGGCATGCCACGCCCAGCTCCCTGAAATGACCTCATATCAAAATAGTTGGGTTTTTTACCCAACTCAAACTCAGCCCATAACTTTCTCAAAAAATATAAGGGCACCTCACTGTTGCCATGTGGTGGAGTATCAAACACCATCCACCATCTCTCCCAAAAATTTGCAGCTATCTGCGGGTGCCTACACCATAAAATTGAAATTCTTTTTTTTGTGGGTGGTATTGGTTCGTTTGTTTGGGGGTTCACAAAATATTGGCATATAGCTTGTTTAGTGATTTTTAGGTTATTGATTTCTTTATATGACAACCCATCTGCATAGAATTGTCTCCTCTCTTCTCTCCATTGATGGAACCTATCTAGGTCCGCATCGATAGATCGAACAGAATCGACAATAGTTTGCATCGTAGATGCAAACCGTGCGAGATGAGGAGGGATTCTAGTCTCATTTTTTATGAGATCTATGTTCCCTTGAATCACAACTAAGTTGGCTCGAATATTATCTCTGAGTTGATTTTGGTCAAATGGAGGAGGGGGTGGGGGTTCAGGTGGTGGAGAATGTGGAGGTGACTGAGGCATATCCTCATGTGGTGGGGTGGGGTGTGCACCAGGATCTATAGGAATTTCTGGATTAGGCATGAAATCCTCTAAAGTGAAAAGTGGATCCATGGACGAGAAATGATATGGCAACTGCATGTTAAACAATTAAAAAATATATATCAACAAACTAATTAAATAATGTACACAATTTCAAAGTTATTTAAAAATCACATTGAACATGCACAAATTCAAAATATATTTCATTTATAACATTAAAATTCAATTTATAACATTAAAAAATCATAGCATTACAAATTCATATTATAAATGAGAGTTGAATAGAAACCGATAGTCACTTAAGAACTATAAATGAGAGTTGAATAAAAACAGAAGGTTAGTAGAACAAGTGATGAAAAATATTGAAAATCATTGAAGACAATTCATAAATCAATCATGACAAATTCCATATAGGGATAGTAATTAAGATACGTTGAATTATTATCCAAGTGACTCCTACAATACCTATTTTTTATAAGTTTTAAGTTGCTCTCTTGGAACCTATGGTTTGTAATTCGTGTACAAATTAGAGTTAGGGTTGGGGTTAGGGTTAGGGATAAGTTTAGGGTTAGGCTTAAGATTGGAGTTAGGGTTAGGGTTATAGATAATTAGGGTTAGGGATAAGGTGAGGGTTAGGCTTAATATTGGGGTTAGGGTTAGGGTTAGAGTTAGAGTTAGAATTAGGGTTAGGTTTGGGTTAAAATTAGAGTTATTTTTTGGGCATAGATTTAGGGTTATGGTTAGGAAAAGGGTAAAAATTAGAGTTACAATTGGGGTTAAGGTTAAAACATGAGTTAGGGTTGAGAATAGGGTTCAGGTTAGGGTAAGAGTAAGAACTAGAGTTAGTTTTGGGGTTAGGGTTATGGTTATGGTTAGAGCTAGGGTTAAAATTATGGTTAGGGTTAAGGTTAGAGATAAAATTACATGGTTAAGGTTAGGGTTATGATTAGAGATTGAGTTAGGGTTAGGGTTAGTGTTTGGGTTAAAATTAGATTAAGGGTTATGGATAGGGTAACAATAAGAATTGGAGTTATGGTGGGGATTAGGGTTATGGTGAAGGTTAGTGTTAGGGTTAAGATTAGGGTTTGGGTTAAGCTTAGAGATAGAATTAGGGTTAGGGTTAGGGTTATGGGGTTGAGGGTGAAGTAAGTCTCTAATTTCTCCAACTGGGCAGGTGAGAAAAATCTTGTCACTACAATCAAACTTAGGTGTATAAAGTTTTTTAGCTTACTTTTTATCTCCCTATTCTTCACTTTCTATATTCCTTGCTCATTTCTTGTAGATGGAACTTCTTACCATATTGAAACATTTTTCAAAAGATAAGGCTTCTCTCATATATTTTCATTGATTCAAATATTTTTCTATTAATCTATATTGTTTCTCCTTAATAGATTATTCCTAAGGGATGAGGGGAATGGTTTCAAATTCTTCTTCATCTTCCTATAAAACATGGGGTTTTAGGAATTCAAAAGGGTGTCACATGTTGCTCTACTATTTTTTTTGTTGATTTTTCCCTCCTTTTGGGATTTTTTATGATTAAATATTCAACCAACTTCCTAGAATTAGCCCATTTGACTCCTTTAGCCTTGATTTAGAATTTGAAAATTCTTTTAGAAGAATTCCTCTTTTTCTCCTTACCCTTTTTTCAATAAAATTTTATGATATCCTAAAATATTTCTTATTTCTCATTGGACTTACGAAAATAAAATAGGGAAATGACTATAATATTTAAGTATGTTATGAGTGCCCTAGTTATGGGGCCACTAGTGTAATAAAGAATGTAATTTTAAAGTGGCATTGATAAAAAGGTTTGTACATGTAGGTTTATTTTGGAGCTTGTAAAAAGGAAAGAAATTAAAAGATAGCTATTTAATTAAATCCTAAGATTGAGAGTGGTATTCTTGTTTATCCATTAATTTTACTTGAATAGATTGGACACCATATTTTCCTATCACTAGAGATTAGAGGAGGGAACCCCATTTATTTTCATATATAGTTAATGGATGAAAATTCATAAATCAATCATGACAAATTCCATATAGGGATAGTAATTAAGATACATTGAATTATTATCCAAGTGACTCCTACAATACCTATTTTTTATAAGTTTTAAGTTGCTCTCTTGGAACCTATGGTTTGTAATTCGTGTACAAATTAGAGTTAGGGTTGGGGATAGGGTTAGGGATAAGTTTAGGGTTAGGCTTAAGATTGGAGTTAGGGTTAGGGTTATAGATAATTAGGGTTAGGGATAAGGTGAGGGTTAGGCTTAATATTGGGGTTAGGGTTAGGGTTAGAGTTAGAGTTAGAATTAGGGTTAGGTTTGGGTTAAAATTAGAGTTATTTTTTGGGCATAGGTTTAGGGTTATGGTTAGGAAAAGGGTAAAAATTAGAGTTACGATTGGGGTTAAGGTTAAAACATGAGTTAGGGTTGAGGATAGGGTTCAGGTTAGTGTAAGAGTAAGAATTAGAGTTAGTTTTGGGGTTAGGGTTATGGTTAAGGTTAGAGCTAGGGTTAAAATTATGGTTAGGGTTAAGGTTAGAGATAAAATTACATGGTTAAGGTTAGGTTTATGATTAGAGATTGAGTTAGGGTTAGGGTTAGTGTTTGGGTTAAAATTAGATTAAGGGTTATGAATAGGGTAACAATAAGAATTGGAGTTATGGTGGGGATTAGGGTTATGGTGAAGGTTAGTGTTAGGGTTAAGATTAGGGTTTGGGTTATCCTATATTAACCTAATTCCAATATTAACCCTAATTATAATGAAAAAACTAATTCTAAATGTAACCTAAGGGGAGAGAGGTCTCTAAGAGGTTTTTAGTTTTACGTTTTAGGGTTTAGATTTCTAAGTTTAGATAAAATATGGTTTTCAATTTACAATTTAAAGTTATTTATTTTTTAAATGCAATTTAAAACTATTAAAAATTGAAATAAAACGCATTAAACAAAAAAAACTTAAATACTAATTCAAAAACAAAAAAACAAGATACAAAGCAAAAAAGGGCAGAAATCAACTAACCTGGAGGTCTCAGAGGTCAAGTGTGATGACGGGAGGAGCGAGCAACAGCCTCCAAACGCGTACGCGCTCTTGCTTGACTTTTGTTGATTCGGCAAAAACAGTGGATAAAATGAAAAGCCAGCAGTTTATTTAAAAAAATAAATACTTTTCGATAACGCGTACGCGTTTCAAAACGCGTACGCGTTACTAAACGCGTATGCGTTAGTAACGCGTACGCATTTTATAATGCGTACGCGTTTTAGGTTCGGGTACCCGTTCCTCAGCGCGTACGCGTTCGGATTTAGGTTCGGGTACCCGTTACGTAACGCGTACGCGTTTTTTTAAAACGCGTACGTGTTTTGTGCGAAATTTTTTTTGTTGCCCGAAATTTCCCCTCTTCGTGTACTCAACTTCTTGCTTTTACCCATTGCCTCCTCCTTATCCAGAATACGCTGCTTACATAATCAAGTATTTAACATGTGAAGGGCGTTTCTCTTACTTGCATTCTTACCATTTCAAATTGTTAAGCCACATGAAGCATGGGTTAGCTATAAATGTTCTGAATTTCTTGTTAAAATTTCTGGAACAATCTGCCCACGGAACCCAACAAGGGAAAGATAATTCTATTGCTCACCATGGCCTTATCAAATTGTTGATTGAATGCTCTTTGAGAGATGTCTCACCTCTTTCCTGGAAACAATTCGTTGTTCAAAAGAGCTTGCAAATTCTAGAACCTCCTATGGTACTTACCCCACGGCCTCAAAAAAAGAAAGAAGAAATTGTGTCTACCAGTAGAAGAACAGGGCAAGGGTCATCTGCTCCTGCAGCACCTGGTCCTGCAACTCACACACCAGAATCCTCTGCCTAGGTACAAACTAGGTCTGCCACTAGGAGAGAGAAGGGAAAAACAAAAGCAGGAGAGTCATCTGGGGCGGAACAAACCCCAGAGTCTGACTCTCGTTCTCTGAAAAGGCAATGCCCTTCTCCTGCAGCATCTTCCCCTGTAGCCATCTCTCCTACAGCAACACCTGTTGCTATCACCAATTCACCATCATCCTCTGACAAGGCAGAACCCTCTAGACAGTCCAGAAAGAGGAAGGATACAAGAACACCTCCTGCAGCCGCACCAGTGCCAAGAAGAGTTTCCACAAGGAAACAATGTAAAACCTCCCCTGCTTCACCTCAACCAGAGGTTATTGTAATTTCAGAAGAGTTCGTAGAGTCTGAATTTGATGTTTCTTAGAATGTGTCTAAGAGTGCTACACAGAGTTCATTTGTTCCTGAAGAGGAACAAATTGAGACAAAGGAAATTGAGCATAATGAAAAAGGGGTACCAAGTCTTGATGACTTGGTTGCCGCTGCTATGTAGATTTCGGAGGAAGCATAGTCTTCTCCACTGTAGCAACAAGAATTCATCCTACAACAAGAGCAGGAACATACTGAACAATTGGATGTGGCCAGTGAAGCTATATTTCCCCCTGCAACTTGTCAAGCCATTGTTGTTTATAAGAAGACATTTTTGATTAAGTTTTTGGAATATGTCAAAGCTACATGGAAACTAGTTACATTGCAAACCCTGACTTTCCGACACCTAGCCCAGACTGACATGCAACAAAGTCTATGGGAGGTAGAAAAGAAGAAACTGAAAAAGGAAATTGAAAGTCAGAAATAAGAAATTCTTAAGTTAAAAGAAAAAATGGATGAAATGTTAAAAGTAACTGGTCAGATTATGGAATGCAGACCACCACCTAGAGTTTATACTCTATGCCTTAAGAAACAATTCTTGTGGTTCCAACTGATGAGAATTTTCAGAAATCAAGATCCTATTATTCACACTGCTAGAGAATTCTACGACGCATACCAGGTAGCCCCTAATTGGCTAAGAAATTCTTTGTGTGAATTCTATCTATATGGCTTTATAATTCCATTTGAAATAGAGTGGAATCCCCTGCTGTATATTGGCGATATCCATTTGAGATCACTTATGTCATGGGAAGCAAATGAAACAAATTATGGCAGGCAATGGGAAACATAGGAGGAAGCCGAAAGGAATGAGCCTGTTCCATTGCGCCCTGAAAGTTCAAACCCCCATGCAATGTTGAAAACCTGGTTTACTCTGGCATATGGCTTTCATAATAATACAGCCAGGATGAAAATATTTGATCTCAGGAAATAGGTATACGATGAATTTCAGGAACAACCATATTCGTTTTGGAGGCTGTCATACACCAGAATTGAGAAAAGGTGGTAAAGATTAACTATTGGATTAAGAAGGTTTGAGCCTCATAGTCCCCTAAATTTCACAGCAGCTCTTAAACAATCAAGCAGATATATACAGTTCGGACTTCAAAAGAGGTTTGAACTGTGGTTTCCATTGACATTCAAACCTCCTGTGCTAATGTGGCCCCTTTATCCTTACCAGGCTACAAATCTTAATGAAGATTCAGAAGCTCGTAGGTATGAAAGGTGGCAGACTTTCAGAGGATTTTATTACAGGTTTGGAACTCCATTTCAGATTCATGCTGCAACCACCGATTTTAGAGAGACCACCAGAAAAGTTAATGCTGGAGGACTAGCATTAGGTTAAGTAGGGGCAAATGATGAGCCCTAAGTGTGCTCATAGTTTGGATATCATCATGAACTTTTAATACCTTTACTTTTGTTATTCATGGTTATTTAAACTCTTTTGAAACCTTTTATTGGGATATCATGTAGCAATATGCTTTCATGTTCCTACAACCTATCGTGTTGACTTATCTATATTTATTACCCCGTTTGACTCCCTAAATGACTGGTGCAACACATATAGTTTTTGAATGATGAAATAGATTTAAATATGTGATTAATGAACGGATATTGTGTATGTGCCATGCGCCTTTTCTTTCGCATCTGTTACCTTGTGTTTCGCAGGTTGTTGAAGAAAGCATGATCGAGTCAAGTGCAGCCGATCTCGGCCTTGCAGTAAAGCCCATTTCCTGTACGACTTCGAGGAAGCTCTGGCGAAGACTCTTTGACTGAAACCGTTGGGAAGGATTTTAAATGTTAGTCAATTTGGAAAGAGTGGAGTGCTATATTCTCTCTGGGCCAGGTTGAATGGATAAACTCGTTTATGAAGTATGTTCCTCAATTCCAGGATACATTTCAAATCCACGTCTTTCTCTGATGGGGTTAGTTAGTAGTTGTTTTTCTAATTTTAAATAAGTGCTCCTCCTGCGTGAGTGAGCAATAGATGGATAGAAAAGTAGCAAGTAAGATAGAAGCATAGTGATAGGAAAGATATCATGTAATAGTTAGTATGATAATAGAAAGCAGAATCTGTATGACAAGAGACAGAGTTTGTTGTTAGTTCTCATATCAACAGAGCAATGTATACCATTCTGAGTTTATGAATAAAGTTTGATGAAGTTCTGAGTTTAGCACTTGCGTAATTAGTTGATGCTTGCTAAGGGGGCCCACTTAGTAAGTATCAGTAGTAGTTAGTTAGCTGTTCCTTTTTCTGTTGTTCATCAATTAGATTTCATCTTTGAAGTTTTTGTGCAAACGCAATCTTATATTGTTCCTACAGCATCAGGAATCCATCCCTGTGTCTGTTCCTATAGCATAAGGCCAGTTTTTAGTTTGTCTCTCAGTTGTAGCTATTATGATTTCTGCTTTGGTTAAATTATGGTTGAGTTAAGAGAACTTTGCATTACCTTCCTATAGCGTAGGTAGAATTCTTTCCAAGTATTTATTTCTGTTAACTTGTGACTGAAACTAGTTCTTAGTGCATATATTGTGCTGCTCCATTCAAAGTATACGTTCCCTGGTTTGACAAGTAAATGAACGTCCATGGAGAGATATTAGTCACTTGCTAGAATGTCCAATTCCTAGGATAGGTTTTGTCATGATTTTCATGTCCTTTTGTTGGCGCGACCAGTCGGCATTAATTAAATCATTCATTTAATTAATATTTTTTATCTTTAATAAGGTTTCCCTAAGTATTTAATTTAATAAACACTTTTCCCCTATTTCCTCTCTAAATTAAATAAATGCATCACTTTATTTAATTTAGTCATATTATCTTCTGGAATTTTAAATTTATTTTTAAATTCCTTATTTTCTCTCTCATCGTCACATCCTCCAACTTTTGCAAGTTGGTCTCTAATCCCTCTTAGCAATTTAACCCTCTTTCTTAGTCATAATTAATTTTTGATTAAGATGTGTTCACCCCTAATCATCATTAGGGTCCCATCCTCCATAATTTCCCACTTGCCTCTAATGTGTCATTAATTGGTCTAATCAAATACTTGCACAACCTTAATCACCTAATTAGGTCATTCGTAATCCCCATATCATTTATGGAATATGTCCTTAGTCAACTTCATTAAAAGCTTTATCTTTTTGAATAAGGCACTTCATTCCCTATGTGAATTTTTAATTCATATTTAATCCCCCAATGCATTTAAAGGAATTTTAAATTCCTTTTCTCTCATCCCCATGAGAGTATTTGAGGAATTTTTTATTCCCCATATGTCCTCTCACCCACATGGGGACAAGTACATCCTTTATGAGGAGATCTTGTCCCAATCCCAAGGTACTATATACCACCTCATGTACACATCACCCCTTTTAAGCCATATCACATGCCACATGTCAAGATGTGAGGGCTTGTGAGTTCTCAACTCACCTTAGCCCTACATCTTGATCTTGGTGGCTCAATCTTGACTGTCCATTTCCCTAGAGAATTTCAAAATCTCTATAAATACCCCTTATTTTCTCTCATTTTGGGGGGAGATCATTCATAGTAGCCAAACTCTTATAAAAAAAATTCTCAAACCATACTTAAAGCCATTTTTGCATTTGCATCCACTCTCACTCATTTTCCATCCCCATTCCACCTTATAGCTTGCATCTCTTGCCATCCAAGGAGCATACAACATCAAAGATTGAAGGGCCAACCAAAGGATCGATTCGAGACAAGGTAAAAGGTTTAATTTCATTGTCTTTATTTTGTATTGAATCCAACTAGGCTAATCTTGAGGTGTGGAGTGTTTTTAGTGTTATTTGTTCTCTTTTGTTTGCTGTTTGTTTTCTAGCACTTAAATTCGCCCTATCATAGTAGCAATCTTTTTTTGTTTTATTTTCGTCTTTGCTCTTTCTATCAAATTGGTATTAGAGGTAGGTGATCAGAGATAAATGCTTTCAGAAGGTTGAAAGCTACTAACAAAGAGAAGCCAAATGTGTGATCATTGTTGAAGTTGTTGAAAGTGTTGAAGCTACTAAGTATTGATGTCATTTATATCTTTTTGTATTTTCATAAAGCTATTTTATGGATTTGATATAAAGAAATGGAATGTTTTTTGTTGAAAAATAAGATAAGTGCAGACCAGTTAGGAGAGATATCCTCATGGCATCCAGTAGTAATTTAACTCAGCCTCAAATTTTGTTGTTTACAGGAAAAAATTATGATACATGGACAATAAAAATGAGGACATTGTTTTGTTCACAAGATTTATGGGAGTTTGTTCAAAATGGGTTTGTAGAACTTCAATATTTGTCTACTTTATCACAAACATAAAAAGATAATCTTAAGGAAAAGAAAAAGAAAGATTCTAAAGCTTTGTTTCTTATTCAACAAGCAATGGATGAAACTTTGTTTTCTAGAATTGAAGCTTGAGAAATCTTAGAAAATTCATACCAAGGGACAACTAAAGTAAAAGTTGCAAAATTATAGATTTTAAGAAGGAATTTTGAAAATCTTCAAATGAGTTCATTAGAATCTGTAGATCAATTATTAGTAATGTAATGAATATTATATATCAAATGAAGATACATGGTGAAAATATATCTGATCAAAAGGTGATAGAAAATGTTCTTAGAAGTCTTCCTAATAAATTTGATGCAATAGTAATTGCAATTGAAGAATCAAAAGACTTATTTCAATTGTCAATAGATGAATTGATGGGATCCTTGCTTTCCCATGAAACCATAATGAATCAAAATAACAATTCTTCTTTGGAGAGTGCTTTCAAAACACATGTATCATTTGGAAGAGGAAGAGGAAGAAGATGATCAAACTTCAAAGGAAGAGGAAGAGGAAGAAGTGAACACACAAGTTCAGATCAAGGAGAAAGAAGCAATTCGTCCAATCAAAATTTCAATAATAGAGGACATGGAAGAAATCAATTCCAATCATCAAGGTATGATAAGTCCCACATACAATGTCACTATTGTAAGAAATTTGGGCATTTTGCAAATGAATGTAGAATCAAACAAGCTGAAGTGGATAAGCAAAAGGCAAAAAACACAGATGTATATGGTAATAATTTTGGAAATTTATTCATAACTTGCAATGTGGCTCAAGAAAGCTCTAATGATATATGGTTTTTAGACAATGGTTGTAGTAACCATATGACAGGAAACAAAAAATTATTTGCTAGTTTGGATTATTCTATAAAATCAAAAGTAAAATTAGGAAATGATAGTAAAGTATCTGTAACTGGGAAATGAATCATTAATATCATGACTAAGAATGGTGAAAAGAGACATATTCATGATATTTCCTTTGTACTTGGTTTAAAACATAATTTTTTGAGTGTTGGTTAATAAATGAAAAAAAGGTAAAGAGTTCACTTTAAAAATGATGAATGCATAATTCTAG
The DNA here is from genome assembly GCA_007258455.2 of Sequoia sempervirens. Classification (NCBI taxonomy): domain Eukaryota; kingdom Viridiplantae; phylum Streptophyta; class Pinopsida; order Cupressales; family Cupressaceae; genus Sequoia; species Sequoia sempervirens. Next base: position 494,965,455 of record VDFB02000017.1, read on the forward strand.
ATAGAAATCCTAATGATAGATTAATTGCAAGGGTCAAAATGATGCAAGAGCATCCTTGGTTCTTGGCAATCTTGCATCAACCAAAAAAATATTTTCTTTCAGTTTTGTTCTTATTTTGATCTTTCTTAGTTCAAGTTGGTGGATTCGTCATCTTTGCTTACTAGACCTTGTGGATCTTGGAGTACATCATCTACATGTTCATTTTCCTTATTCCAACATTTAGGCATGATTGGATCTTTTTTCGAAAAGTTATCACTTCTGGAATTCTTGGCAGTTTCTTGAACTGGCACCAGAATAATTTCAAACTTTTCATCTAGTTCGATCGTTGTGGATCGTCCCCGTAACTTGAAAATCTTAACGATGTGATTTTAATTGTTCTTGGGAATGTCCTCGACCTTCATTGTAGGTCTACACTTCATCTTACACACTTGTTGAAGAGTAATTCAAAGTTGAGGCCGACTTATTCATGTACACGTTACATTTTCTTCCCTTGGAGAATGTGATGATCTTTGGCCGACGCAGATGTTTCCAGAATTGTGGATTGCTATAAAGCTTGTAATTAATCATAAAAAAAAGGAATGAGAGTAGTGAAGAATAGATAGTTAAGTTTGGGATTAGATCTATAAAATTTTATCTTGCATATAGGAGCATATTGGAATATTGTATTCCTGAGCATGTTGTATCAGGCCTGTGAGCTGAATTAGTAAGCCCAGATGTTGTCGGTCAAATATAACTGAGATAATTGTTAATGAGAATGTTATAATCTACATTTGCCTCCATATTTTGTGTTGCTTTCATTGTGTTACTCTTGCTACATGGTCCAGACTATTCTCCTTGGGGACCCTCCTATTGTGGCTACGCCACAAAATGTCACAAAACAAAATGTCCCCCCTCCAAATTCATTGTATTCAAGGAAAGGAGGAAATTAACTTCAAAATAGTGTACTTAGACCACACATGGATTTGGTATTTAAGGTATGGTCACCTTAATTTTCAAGGTTTGAGTTTATTACAAAAGAAAAATATGGGGAGAGGTTTACCAGTTATAGATCATCCAACTAATAGATGTGAAAATTTTATCTTAGATAAACAACATAGAGATATTTTTCTAGTAAAAAGTTCATACAAAGCAAAGACAACATTAGAATTAGTTCACATTGATATATGTGGGCCAATGCAGTCTCCATCTTTAGGAGGAAATTTATATTTCCTAACATTTATTGACGATTTTAGTAGGAAGACATGGATATACTTTCTCAAGTAGAAGTCTAAAGCATTTGATAAATTCAAGGAGTTTAAAGCTTTGACAGAAAAACAAAGTGGATTCTACATTAAGGTACTCAGATTTGATAGGGGTGGTGAATTTAGTTCTAATGAATTTTTGGATTTTAATAGATATCATGGAATTGAGAAATAGTTTACAACAAGATATACACCACAACAGAATGGAGTAGTTGAAAGGAAGAACAAAACTATAATGGAAATGGCTAGGAGCATGATGTAGGCCAAAAATTTATCCAATGATTTGTGGATAGAACTAGTGGCATGTGTAGTGTACATTTTGAATAGGAGTCCTACAAAGAGTGTGAGGGACAAAATATCCCAAGAAGCATGGAATGGTAAGAAGCATATTGTCTCTCATTTTAGAATTTTTGGATGTGTTGCTTATTCTCTAGTGCCATCTGAATTGAGAAGGAAATTAGATGATAAAAATGAAAAATGTATTTTTATTGGTTATAATGAGCAATCAAAAGCTTATCGGTTGTATAATCCAATTACAAAGAAATTGATTATTAGTAGAGATGTTGAATATAAGGAAGAAGAATCATGTGATTCAAATGCTGACAAAATAGTCACAGGTGGAGCACCTATACATATTAGTGAAAAGGAACCAGAAAAAAAGGTGGTCAAACACCACCAAGTACTCCACCAAGAAATATTGTGCAAGGTATATCATCATCCCATCCAAATATTTCTAATCCAAATTCAAATTTAAGTGATGAATTGGATCCAACACTTAGTTCATTAAGAAAATGGTGTAAAAGAATGAAAAAAAAATATGAAAAGAAATATATGATAAAGGAGATGAAAATGTGAATTCAAATTTTTGTTTATTTGCTTGTGATCCTATATATTTTGAAGAAGCGGTAAAAGATGATAATTGGATTAAGGCAATGGATGAAGAAATAAACTCTATTGAAAGAAATAAAACATTGGAGTTAGTAGATTTACCTAAAGGTAAAGATTGCATAGGAGTAAAATGGGTTGATAAAACTAAATTTAATGTTGAAGGTCAAATTGTAAAACATAAAGCAAGATTAGTTGCAAAAGGGTTTTCCGAATAGTATGGGATTGACTATAATGGAAATTTTTCTCTAGTTGCAAGGTTGGACACAATTATAACTATTTTAGTAGTAGCTACACATAATAATTGGAATGTTTTTCAAATGGATGTGAAATCAACTTTCTTAAATGGTTTTCTTGATGAAGAGGTTTATGTTTTACAAACCCCTGGTTATGAAGTTCACGATCATGAAAATAAGGTTTATAAATTAAAAAAGGAACTTTATGGATTGAAACAGGCACCCAGGGCTTGGTATAGTAGAATTGATTCATATTTGATAAGTAATGGATTCAGTAGAAGCAACAATGAGCCTACATTGTATATAAAGACTAATGAGGAAGGTGAAATTTTGATTGTATGTTTGTATGTTGATGATTTGATTTTTAGTGGAAATTTGTCTGTGGACATGTTTAAGTCAAGTATGATGAAAGAGTTTGAAATGACAGATTTGGGCTTGATGAGATGCTTTTTGGGTATTGAAGTTGTTCAAACAAATAAGGGAAATTTTATTTGTTAATCCAAATATGCCAAGGATGTATTAAGAAGATTTAAAATGTTGAATTGTAATCCTACATCGACTCCAGTTGTCACAAGAACAAAATTGAGCAAAGAGGATAAGGGGTCAAATGTTGATCCAACCGAAGAAGCGGAAAAAATAGGAAGGTGTATGAACTCTGCTAGGGTTTTGTGTTTTCTGTAGTCACCTTTGGCCCCTTTTGCGTCATACTACGCATCCTGCGTAGGAAGCCCCTCTTTTCTTGTGTGTATGGCCACATTTACTGCAGTTTTTTTGTTTTAATATTCCTTCAACCGACTCTAACCTAGCAGTTCTTGCTGGTGTTAGCGGTTCGATGGCGATAATCAATGGCTCCTCCTTCAAACAAACATCCCCAAAAATTTGTTCTGAAAGTATTTCATGAGGTAAGTGCTTTGATTCACCAGCTGATGTGGTTTTTCCTTTACCAAATTTTGATACTGTCTGTCAATGGCTTGAGCAATACACCCTTGTTGGGTATTTTGTTGGGAGAACTCCCCCTAAAAGTGTGCTTAAAGATTGGGTTAACAAGGCTTGGGTCCCTCATGGGGTCCATCTTTATATGGTCCAAAATTTAACCAAGATTTTTTTTTTGTTTCGCTTTGCAGAGGTCAATCATGTGCAGGTTATCTTAGGCCATGGGCCTTGGTATGTTCAGTTTTCTCTATTAGTTTTTTAGGCATAGAGCCATGACTTTGCTGTCTCAGATGACACCAAGTTGCGGGTCCCTGTCTGGATTGAATTCCCTGGTCTACCCTTGCCTTGTGTGCCTTTTTTGAATAGTATAGCTTCCTCACTAGGGAGGGTTATTTGCATTGAGCCACATAGGTTCTTTTAGGCCCAACCCCAGAAGAGGGTTTGTGTGGAAGTGGACCTTTCCAAAGATTTAAAAGATTCCATTGATATCCAAATTGGAGCTCTTCGCCACACCCAGAAGGTCACATCTTTTAATTTTCCCAACAAGTGCTATAGGTGTCAATTAGCAGACCACAAGATCAAGGACTGCCCTTTAGCAGTGCCTCATACGCCTTCTCCGCCATGAGATGTTGAAAAGCCTTGTTCAGCAGCTACATCTGTTGCCAAACCTGATGCGAAATGGACTATGGTTACGAACCGAAAGAATAAGTCCACTGGTTCTGGGTTGGGCCCTGTGACCTCTGAGCCAGTGAAAGATGTTTCAAACCCTTCTGTGAAGGGGAAAGATGCTCTGGTTGGAGCTGATTATGTTTCATAGTAGCCTAGGCCAAAAGCTATGCCTCCGTCGACTGTTATCATGCTAACACAACCAAATGTGTCTTCTCTTGTGATAGGAGCTCACAGGCATTCTCTCAGGCCTTCCCCTCCTAGGGAAGAAGGGGGATATGTTCATGAAAAATGGAAGATGTCCTGTTCGTACATCCAGATTGGATCAGTTCTGCCATAATTTTTATAGAATCATTTCTCTTCTCTGAATGAAGAGGAATTAGGTTTCGAAAACATGGAGGAGTTTCACTCATGAAGTTCCTTTCATGGAATGTTTGAGGTCTGACAGACCTCTCTAGAAAGTATTTTGTCAGGGATACCTTGTGTAAGTACTCTGGAGGTTGAAGTGCTTTGTCTCCAAGAAGTTAATATTTTTTTTTTTTGCTAGCTGCAGCTTGTTGTTCTATTTCGCCAGCCAGTAAAAAATTTTGTACTACCCATTATGTTGGGTGTGGCAGAGCTATCACCCTTTTGGCCCCTCAGTGACACTCTTCTATGGTCGACCATAGGTCTGATCCCACTCATCGGCTCGTCTGGATCCTTCTCAACATTGATAATCATTCCTTTGGGATTATTAATGTCTATGCTTCTAATGATGCTATGGAACGCTCTTTACTCTGGCATTGGATTGTTGATTCTTTACCAGTTGCTACCTAGTTACTTTGTGGGGACTTCAATATGGTAGAAATGGCGTCTGAAAAAGATGGCACTTTTCCATTCAGATGGACAGCTGGGGAAAGGGAGGTATGGTTTTACATGCGCAATAAATTGGGGCTTTTTTATCCCAATATTGGTCGCCGCCATTCTCATTCTCTCTTGGACACTTGGTGCAATTACAGAGCCAGTTCTGACAGAATATTTAAGTGCCTTGATCGTTCCATGATCTCGGCGCAATATTTTTTCTCATTTGACAACTCCTCTCTCTCGGTTAAGCCATTAGTGGATGTGACTTTGTCTGACCACTTCCCCATTTCTTTTTACATTGAATGGGAGACTCGACAGCCTAGTATGTGTAAAACTCAAAAAAAAATTAACACGTCTTTACTCTGGCACAAGCCTACCCTGGCCCACATTCACAGAGTCTAGAATTTGGAGTGCAAACTAGCTCATCATACAGGCTAGATTTCTTAGTGGAATGAGGCTATCATCCACACGGCTAGATTTTTGTGCATTTATGGGTGCCAGCTGGCTATTTTTTGCCAGTGGTCTTATGAGATTACCACCGCTGACCTTCGTGCTACTTCTGAGGCTTTGGTGGCCAGCCCCTTTTCTCCATCATTACAAGTTAGGGTTTCAAAATTAAGGCATAAGAAATAAATTGCTAACAACTATGCTACTAGAGGAGAGAAAATCAAAGCCTGGTTACATTCGCTAAAAGTTGGTGATCATGCCTCCAAAGATTTTTTTTTGGATCTACATGCCAAGCACTCATCCCCGGGCATTAAAAAAATCAAAGATGGCATTTAGGTGCTTTTTGAGTTGCCTGACATTCTCTAGGCCTTTGTGCGTCATTATGAGAAAGTCTTCACTACACAGGAAGTCATGCCTATCCGACAGCAAGCCCTTTAGGATTTCCTTGTTGTTGTGCCAAATAAGCTTTCTTCAGCTCATAAATTTTTTTGTGATCAACGATTATTAGTTGATGATCTCAAAGAGGCTATCTACTCCATGTCTGATGACAAAGCCCCAGGAATTGATGGATTCCCTTATGAATTTTACAAAGCCATGTGGGACTAAATTGGGCATGATCTATATCAAGTTTTACTCAAAAGCTTTTCATTCTAATTCTCTAGGTAAATTAATAAAGGTAACATAAAATTCATACCTAAATCGGGTGACCCAGAAGACATTTGCAACTGGAGACCTATCATGCTGCTTAATGTCTCCTAGAAGATTATCGCCAAGGCCTTGGCTCTTAAAATTCGCCATCTTCTACCTCAGATTGTGCACCCAGAACAAATTGGTTTTATCAAATCCAAATTTATTTTGGATAATATTATCGTTGTTTGGGAAGGCATGGAATGGTCTAGATGCTCAAACCAGAAAGCCATGTTTATTAAGATTGACTTTTCCAAGGCATATGATCGCATTGAATGGCCGTTTATTCTTGCTATGCTGCAAGCCTTGGATTTTGGGCCCAATTTCATTCAATATGTTCGAATGCTCTTTGTGAATGCCTCAGCTTGTATCACCATCAATCCTCTACCTTTGGACTCTTCCATTCCATTCGGCAAGGGTGCCCATTGGCCCCCTCTTTATAAGTGCTTGCAGCTGAGGGTTTTAGTTACCTTTTGGCCAATGCGGTTTCCCAGCGGCGGGTCAAGGGAATTTGTATACCCAACTCTCAGGCTCAACTTGTTAATGGCCATTTTTCTAATGACTCATTCCTCACCCTTCTGGAGGAAGAAGACTCCATTACGACAGCTCTTTAGTGTCTTAATACCTTTTGTCTTGCTTTCAGCTCTGCCATCTAGTGGCATAAAAATTTATGTTATCGACAATTTATCTTTCCCTCTCTGCTATGGATGCAATAGTATGGATGGAAGTGGATTGGGCCTGGCGATTTTTTTTAGTTTCTGGGCATTCCCTTTGCTTTTCAGGCATCTCTGGTTGAGCTTTGGCAAGCTGTGCTCTCTAGAGTTGAACATAAGTTTTCTTATTGGGTTACCAAGCCCCTCTCTTTAGCAAGGAAATTCCAGGTGTGTTCATAAATTCTGGTGGCCACCCATGTTTATTATTCTTCTTACTGGGCCCCCTCCAAAGCTGCCTATGGCAAGCTTGAGAAACTACTTCGTAACTTTCTCTAGGCCTCCTCTGAATCGCACAGAGGGTTTCATTGTGTTGCTTGGGAATTCTGCTACCTTCCCAGAGAATTGGGAGGTCTCGGGTTGTTGTCTACTCAACTGCAAGGGACTGCTCTGTGTGTTAAATGGATTATTCGTTTCCTTACTAGGGATGAAGCCTAGAAAATTCTTTTCAGGCATAGTATTCAATCTGGCTTCCTTGTTCATAGACCTACTTAGAAGGGGATTGGCCTTCAAACCCTTCTGGTCATGGATGAATCAGTCCAGATTGTTGGGACTTTTGTGGCCAAAAGCATCTAGCGAACCTGAGAAGCTATCAAACCCTGGCTCCATTGGGTTGGCTTTGGTTTTCGAGATGGGCTCTCTCTCAACTAGCACAATATTTGGTGGTCACCTCTTTTTGCTAGCAATGGTCAGTTGTTGGCTAAGTTGTATGGGCTTAAGGCACTTAGATTTCACAAAAAGGGTATCCAAAGCCTACAGTAGATTTTTTCCAGACCCACCATGCGTATTATGTCATGAGAAGTTTCTCGTGCCCAGTATAGGCTTCACAACTAGGACCATGCTACTTATAATGGTATGGTGAATGCCATTCCTGTTGAAATACTTCATAAGGTTGGAATTCCTGGGACCAAACTTTGGTGGAAAGACTGGAAATCCTATCCAGACACCCCTTTCAGGAACTACAAGCCTCGACTTGGTTATAGGTGGCTCTCACCATATTTTCCTATGATTCATAGTTTGAAGCAAAGGTGGCTTCTTCAATCTCCTGCTCATGTCTAGCGTAAAAGATTTGTTTCCACTTGGTCTGCAAGTGTTGAGCCAAAGCTTGCCCACTTTGTCTAGTGTATTCTTTTCCATGGCTTGCCTGTGGGCTTTCAGCTGATTCACCTGGGGGTTCGAGACCCTCGTTGCCCTTTTTGTGGGAAAGGTGAGAATTTTAAGCATCTTTTCTGGTTTTGTCCCAGAGCTCAATAGCTTTGGACTTGGATTCATGACATTTTTCGACCCTTTCGGCCAAAACCTTTCTCCTAGCATATGGTGTTTCTAGGAGATTCTCCCAGATTTCCTGCAAAATTCACTCAGTTTTGGCACACCTTTAGGATGGAAATTCTCTTCAATATTTGGAAAGACAGAAATGCTTGCATTTTTTCACATACTCAAATGGATATTCATGTATCTTTATATGTTAAAGTTGTGATTTGCTCTAATGTGCTTTTACAGGTTCAAGTGCAAGCTAGAAAAGTTGCACTTGAGGTTGCTCACCTCCAGGTTCTCCTAGACCAATGGGGTAATGCCCCTTGTACTATTGCTTGGGTCCCCGCTTCTCCTACCTCTTCTCGTTGTCGGTCGCCCTCCAGGGGCTAACAATGGAGTGGCTTTGCACATCCCGATTCATAGCCCCTGCCTCGGCAGGATTCTCGCACTCCTCGGTGAAACCATTCTCCTCCGAAGCAGGCTAGCCGAGGGTGGACTTTTTATGGTGCTTTGGGGAGTGACGGTGGTGGTTCCAGGTAGCCCTCTAATGATCATTCTGCTTCTGGCTCTAGTTGGCCAGTCACTGGTAAAATGTTCCCGTGTCTGGTGCTTGCAATCTCGCCTCAGCACAAGGAAGAAGATAAGAGAAAAAAGATGCTGATGATGGTTGGGGTCCTCATACTGATGTCACTCCAGACCCCGTTGATGTATGGGGGAAAAATTTGGATGACAGAGACCCTCCTGGCTCTACTGGCACTGCTCTGGCTGCTTAATGGCCTTTTTATCTACTTTGTTATTTTGGACTTCTAGGCTTAGCCCACGTGATCTATTGATTTTCTGGGTGTTGCCCATTTGACTGTTGGGGTGTGCCTTTCTACCACCTACCCTTTTTTTGTGAATATGTATCTTTATATTTGAATTAATATAGATAGCTTCCTATTCATCAAAAAAAAATGTTGATCCAACCAAATTTAAAAAACTTGTTGGTAATTTAATGTATCTTACAACTACAAGGACTGAAATCATGTATGGTGTAATTTTGATTTCAAAGTTCAAGGATTCTCCTCAAAATTATCACTGGCAAGTTGGGAAGAGAATATTTAGATATGTTGCAGGAATAATAGGATATGGAATTCTATATTCCAAAACTAACAATTTTGATTTGGTTGGTTATATTGATAGTGATTTTGCAGGTAGCATAGATGACAAGAAAAGTACATCAGGACATATATTTCATATTGGATATGGAGTTGTCTCATGGGCATTAAAGAAGCAACCTATAATGACAATTTCTTTAGCCAAAGCAGAATATGTAGCTACAACTTCTATAACATGTGAAGCAATTTGGATGCATCAAATTTTGTCATATTTGTTGCATGATCAAGAGGAACCGATACCATTTCTTTGTGATAACAAGTTAGCCATTAAATTTTCCAAGAATCATGTATTTCATAAAAGGAGCAAGCATATTGATATGCAGTACCACTTCATCAAGGAATTGGTCAACAATGGAGAAATCTTTCTTGAATTTTGCAGATCTAAAGATCAACTGGCAGAAATTTTTACCAAGGCATTACCAAAGGATAGGTTTCAATATCCAAGACAAAATTTGGGAGTTGTTGATGGTAGAAATTAAGGGGGAATGTTGGAAAGAAACTTCTAATTTCTCCCACACTTATAACAGTACTCTCGTGGTTCCTATAATATATTTAAGAATGTTCCAAATTTGACTGATGTGTTAATTTAGTTTGTTTCCTTCATAGTTTGTTGTTACGGTTAGAAATTTTCTTTTACTGTCATTGTTGACAACTTCTTTGTATCTATTTAAATTTTTTCCTCCATAGTTTTATGTCACGGTTAGAAAGATTATTTCACTGTCATTGTTGGAAACTTCTTTGTATCTATTTAAACAACAGTTGTAGCCATTTTGGAATCAATCAAGTTAATGAATACAATTTTTTTCTGCAATAGCAATTGATTTGTTTTTGTTTTATTTTTGTCTTCACTATATCTATCAGTGGGGATGTTTCCTTCAAGGCTGCAGTTATATAGCCATAACTATTGTAGTTACTTTAAATTTCCAATCTCTCTTGGATCACACTAGGACGTAGAGGATAACAGTAAATCATGAAGCTCATCAGAGACTCCAAATTCCTGAAAAAACTTTTGGAATACCCCACTCAAACTATTTTTCATGGAGGAAGAGAGATTCCAGCTTTGGTAGCATTCTGAAGGGTAGACCAGCCATTTCACATGGATGCCAAAGTGATCAAAGAATTTGGGGCCATTGAGAAGGGTGTTTCTATTGTGGTAGGCAATGACAAACCTCTTGTGTCATCTATTAGTAACCAAGCACCCTGGGCTACTACTGTCGGTGCTAGCAGTATCTAGTCTTGGGAAACCAAGATATACACGCACAATTCTACATACAAGGGTAGAGATAGAATTCAAGAAAGAACTCTTCCTCTGGTCTATGCATCAACCAATACTAGCTCAAGGTGTTGCCTCGTTGGCAGACTTGGACCTAATATAGTGAAGGGTAAAATCATGTTGTGTGATCAAGGGGGGTTTGCCACCCCTGAGCAGGGAGAAATATGATAGTCTGCAAATTATATTTCCTTTCCATCTTGATTTCTCTTATTTGAGGTCGATCTTCCTCACTTGCTATAACCCACCTTAGAAAATCCTTGGATTAATCTCATTTTATATAGAATTATGTTTAAAGCACATGTATACTTTTTGTTTAAAAAATATATATGTTTAGGGTGGATGAGGTATAAAATTGTTATTAGTTGTTTCATAATTATATTTAATAATGTTTTAAGTAGTGTGCAACAATTATACAAGAAGTATTCCCTAAAACAGGGTGATCCTCCAATAATGGGTTACAATTTTTGGCCAAACTTGACATTAAAATCAAGAATTTTCACTAGACATTCACTTTCTTACACCTATAACAGCTAAATCATTAAGGTTTTGAAGATGAATCAAACTAGTCATTTGTTAGATATTTTGTGTAGATTATAATTATATTTAAAAAAAAAAATTAAAAAAAAATTGTGAATCATTTTATGTAATTTTTAATAACTTATTTTTTCTACTAATCAACATTTTTAAAAAGTGATGTTTACTTCGGCCCACGTAACTTTTTTTATAGATAGGATACAATTCTAAGTTTTAAAATTAAAAAAATTCACACCAATGTCTAAGGAATGGATATTTTTTCATAATTTTTTGTTACATATTTTTTTTTTAATTAATTTTCCAAGTCAGCGTAATTAAAAGTTTGACAGAGGTGTGCTTCGTCCCGCATAACTTTTTTTGCATTCATTAACTTTTTTTTTTTTGTTGGAATAAGGACATCAATACCTAGTGCACATGTATTTTTTAGAATTCTTTTTCTCTATTTTTCTATTTTTTTGCATGTGTGAAATAAAGAACTTGATGTTCATTGAAAATCCTACATTCACAAGAAATAAAAAATAAATATAATAATCAAATTAAACATATTTAAAATTATACTTTTTGAGAAGATTATAGTAAGGGTTACAAGCTTACAAAACATAAATTTTAAATGAATTCATTTGATCACCCAAAAGGTAAATCAAAAGTGGTTTTTAATCAGCATTTTGATAGGTGTAGAGGAGACTCGATTATAGGTATGGTTTAAATCTAACAAGGTTCTATCTGAAGGGGTTTCATCTAAGGGGGTTTGATCAATCCCTCTTTAATTAAAATAATTTAAATGTAACCTTTAAAGTCATAAATCATTGTATTTTCTAAAAATATGTGATTTCAAGAAAAAATTAAGATGTCCCAAAAAGTGTAACCCATTATTGTGGCAGCACCCAACAACAAGTATATTTAGTAGGTTATGATGCACATAATTATGATGTAAAAGAGTAGGTATAATATGTTGAACTGTAATGTGTTTTTATCGGTACTAAGGCTATTAGTTATGATGCACCAATGAAATTAGGGGATATGATAATAATTTTTATTTTTATTTTCTAATTGTATGAGAGGAATCCTAAGTCTAGTGTTTAAAGGATAGCATGGAACTCTAGCCTAAGTGGCTCAAAAATCTCCCCAACGATAGATGCGAGAGGATGTGGAGTTGTGGTGCCCTCCTTGTGGAAATAAGGCCCCATTCCCATGTTCAAGAATCAAATCCGTCTACTTATCTTGTCTCCTCTAACATGCTTAATTTTTTGTGGTGAGAAAAGCAAGGGAAACAAAAAACCCACAAAAATAGGGCCAACATAATGCATGTTTGACAAGGGTGAATCTCAGGAATGAAACACTCACAAAGCCATCTAAATAGTTCATCTTTGGCTTTTTCTTTTGCGGAGTCTACTTCTTGATAGGGCATATAAAGGATTTAACAATTGTGTATGATAGGAATGTATATGCTTCAAATATGGAGAACACTATGGAGATCTTCTTGGAATGTAGTAATTAGAGTTCTTGATGAGACCTAGGCTTCCAATGGGATTTCCTTACTAGAATCTTTAGACCAAGTGGGACTTGTAGTAATTACAAAAATCATAGATGAAAATAAAATCATTAAGATGGATGTTGCAAAACATACTTGATTAGTACTGAAAGTGGAGCAAGGGGTCAAAATTACTATTGTAAAATTTATAAAACTGATGACCATCTTCAAACTTCTAGTAGAAATTGATGGTTTAAATGTTTCAGACAGTTTATAGATGGAACCTTAGACATTGTCAAAACAACATGCAAAATGGCTACTATTCAGACATTTAATAGGAAGGTCGAGGTCATAAGCCTTTGCTTCTACCCCTCATGAAAAGGTCTCAGACATTCAATGGCTCTAATTCCAATGCATATTGTCAGTTGAAAGAGTAGCAAATGAATTCTCCAGTAGAGAAGAGATTCTATGGTTTCTAATCTACATGGTTATTGAAGACTGGCTTGGAGGCCTCTCAGATATCACATGATAATAGTTTGTAAATTATGGGTTAGGTTTAATTGTGGTTGTGGAAGCAACAAAGAGGTTATCATCCTACTCATGATATAAGTTGCTACAATTGAAATCTGCATTGTTGGGTGCACTTTAAAACTTGTAGACTTAGCATTAAATCTATCAAGATATCAAAATTATAATATTTAATCCTATTAGCATTAAAACTTGGATGAAAATCCTTTAAAGGTGCGTCTTTCCTACTATTGATTGCTTCCATAAGTCTCAAGATCTCTAAAACAAAGCATCCATTCATGGTGAAAATCATGGCAACAATTTCATCTTTGTAATTTTGTCACTCCATACTCTTGGAATATGTGCCTCAATCCTTACTGACATGAAACTCCTTGAAGGAAAAGTCGGTGTGACATCATGGATTTCTGGCTAACTAACTGTTCTAAAGCTCTTGAAATGTTCATATCGTTGTGACAGGGTTGATGTTTTGCCAACAAGTCTATTGCTGTGACCTTGTGTGTTCGCTATGACCTTTTGGCGAATGGAAACCTTTGGGCGACAGTGTGATCTTATCGGGCATCGGGGAGACTTGGCCGAAGGGTCTATTGTCAGTATGTGGTCTCACCGATTTAGAATTTCTTACCGATAATGTATAGCTATCGGGGTAACATAAAGGTCATGGGGAGATGTCTCAGCGATGAAGCTAGGTCACGCCGACAGGAGCATTCACATGTTGTCTTCGCAGTGACAAAAGACTTTGCTATGAAGTATGGCGACTGGGATAAGTCACTCTGATAATCTTTGGTAAGACATGGGGCACTTGGAGAAAGGTCACGGTGAAAGACATGAGTCTTTCCGACAGTATGTGATGTTCGGGGTGACATGGGATGTTCGCTATGACATCTCGGCGAAAACGGTAGACCATTCGGTGGAAGCTTTGTCTGTCAGTATGACGTCTCACCAAAACCATGGGATCTTGTCGATAGTAGTATTTTAGAGTAACATGAAGTGGTCAGTGGAAAGTCTTGGTGAGAAGGAAGTGTCTTGTTGATAATATAACTCATCATTGTGACTTGTGACTTCGATATGAGTCTCATCGAAGAGCGATAGTCATGCCGAATGGCTCACGTTGGCATGACTTGAAGTTTTCGATATAAGGTCTTGGCGATCTGCAGAAGTCTTGCCGATGGAAAAGTAGAGATCGATATGACTTGCAAGCATCGGTAAAACATCCTGCCGATGGAGAAATATTTTTCCAACAGAAGCGTATTCAATGTCGACGGACTTGGTATGACTCATGGCGTTCGTTGAAACCTCTTGCCGACTGTTGAAGACTTAAGCCGATATCGATAGTGATTACTTTGTGGCATCAGGCAGACACTGTTAGTGTCTCACCGATATGCCAACAAAGTTTGATTGCCTTTGACCATATGACCATCCTATGTGGCATCCTGCTGGATCAATTAGAGAAAGCAGATTTCAAACAGATGAGGGTTGGTTTTTTGCATCAGTTGCAACACTAGAGAAAAACTGCATGCAAGGAAAAATCCAAAAAGGCATGGAAACTTTCTTGGATGGGGCATTGGTGGATAAGGATCAACAAGAGGATAAAATCAGAATGTGATTAGAATTTTGTAATGAGTTTTTCGAGTGGTTGAGAGCTTTTTCTGTGAAAGAGATTGAACAGTGAAACTACTGTAAAATACTAGAGTTGTATCTCTGATTGTATGTAATTTTGTTTGTTATTGAAATACAAAGAGATTCAACTTGGTGTGGTGGGTTTTTTCCCGATAGGGTTTTCCCATGTAAATCTGGTGTTCATTTGTCTGTTTGTATTTGTTTTGATTGTGAAAATATTTCATGTGTGTCTTAATTAGATTGTAATTTGAAAATTAAAAGCCCTGCATTGCATTCTTCCCTGTGAATTTGACGTTAGGAAAGTGTTTCCACACCTCTGCTTTCCTTACAAGTGGTATCAGAGCTTGGCCAGTTGTGTTATCCTTGTGAGTGGGTTGGGTTTTTTGTGTCAATTCTTTTTCAGTGGGAGTTTGGTAGAGGTCTGTTAATTTAGTTACAAATTAAGATGGCAAGCACATCTGGAAAGATGGAAATAGAGAAGTTTAATGGTAGCAATTTTGAGTTATGGAAACTCAAAATGGAAGATCTGTTAGTGGACCGAGATCTTTGGACTGTTGTGTCTGAAACAAAACCTCAGGCCATGAAGTAGGAAGATTGGGACCTGGCAGATAGAAAATTGAAAGGGTTGATAAGGCTCTATTTAGCTAACTCTATTTTTCTGAACATGCATGAAGAAAAGACTGCAGCCTCTTTATGGACAAGACTAGGTGTTATTTATCAGGGCAAGTCCTTGGTGAACAAGTTGTTCTTGAGGAAGAAGCTGTACAACTTGAAGATGCAAGATGGAGTTGGTGTTGTTGATCACTTGAATGCTTTCAACATGTTGATTGCTCAGTTAGCATGATCTATTGGTGTGAAGATAGAAGAAGAAGATCGCTACATGCTATTGTTATGTTCTTTTCCTGATTCGTGGGATCATCTGGTGATGGCTATTGGGAGTACAACATCCACATTCAAGATGCAAGATGTTGCTTCTCTTCTATCAGAAGAAATAAGAAGAAAATATTCTGAGATGGCAAAGGAGGCTCTTGCTGTCAGAGGTAGACCGAAGGAGAAAGGAAAGAAGAAGGACAATAAATTTAGATCAAAATCATAAGGGATATCAAAGTCTCCTGGCAAGAATTCCAAGGTGAAATGTTGGAATTGTGGGCAACCAGTCATGTCCGAAAGGACTGCAAGGAGGAGAAAAAGAAGAACTCTTCTGGGAATGATTCTTCTCAAAGTGATGCAGATGCCTTCATTGCAGCTTTGGCTACACAGGCATCAGAGGATGTCTAGCTGATTGATTCTGGAGCATCTTTCCACATGACATCTCATAGAGACTGGTTCACAAAGTATGAAGAATACAATGGTGGAAAGGTGTACTTAGCAAGTGATTCATCTTTAGAAATTGTGGGCCGTGGAAGAGTCAGAATTCAATTCCCTGATGGAAGAGTGAAGGGAATCAATGATGTGATGCATATACTAGGTCTGGCTTGAAACCTACTTTCTGTAAGTAAGGTGAATGATATTGGAGTGCAGGTCACGTTCTCTGGAAATGGATGCAAGATGACTAGAGGCTCTATGGTGCTGGCTAGGGGTGCTCGAATTGGTACCTTGTACAAGCTGGATGCACATGCTATTCAATGCAATAGTGTCTCTGCAAAATCACTTAAGGCTACTCATGGAGAAAAGAAGGAAAACGTTCCTAATGGTGTAAACTCCATGGAGGTTAAACTTCCAGCAGAAAAGACTATGCTTTGGCATCATAGGCCAGGCCACATTGGTGAGAAAGGTTTAAAAATCTTGAAAAATAAAAACTTGGTAGAAGGGCTTGAAGATTGTAACCTTGAATTTGAATTTTGTAAACATTGCATATATGGAAAGCAGCACCATGTTTCATTTTATTCCAGTCCTCACAAATCTTCTGGTTTGCTTGATTATATTCATTTTGATGTGTTTGGTCCAGTGAATGTTCCTTCTTTGTCTAAATCAAGATACTATGTGTCATTTATTGATGACTATTCAACAAGAACATTTGTATATTTTCTAAAAAACAAATAAGAAGTGTTTAGTCAATTTAAGGAATTTAAAAACCTTGTAGAAAATCAGAATGGTAGAAAAATAAAAATTTTAAGGACTAACAATGGTGGTGAGTTTTATTCAGATGAATTCAAAAGGTACTATAAGGATCATGGGATTAAAAGACATAAGACTACACCTTACACTCCACAACAAAATAGAGTTGTTGAAAGGTTCAATAGGACAGTAATGGAAATAGCACAAAGTATGATGAGTAGTGTTGGCTTGGAGGAGAAGTTCTGGGCTTCAAAGCAGTCTCTACAACATGTTACTTGGTAAATCATTCTCCTAATCTGCTCTTGTTGAGAAGACGCCTTTGGAAGCATGGTCTGGAAAAAAGCCCTCTCTGAGACATATTCATGTCTCTGGCTGTGAGGCATATGCATATGTGCCATTTGAGAAAAGATCTAAGTTGGAAAACAAAGCTGTAAAGTGTATTTTTATTGGCTATAGTGCTAGAATAAAAGGATACAAGCTTTGGAATTATAAGACTGAGAAGGTTTTGTACAATAGAAGCATTATTTTTCTAGAGCTGAAGCCTTCTACATCAGATCTGCAGTCAGAGAAGAAATCAAAAAATGAAAAGGATGTAGCAGCAATCCTCCGACACTAGATAAAGAGGAATTGAAAAATCAAAATGTACCTGATACTGAGGAGAGCTCAAGTAGTTCTGAAAGTTCTGATGAAGATGAAGAACCACCTCAGCCTCAGCCTGTGAGGAGGTCAACTCATGAAAGAAAGCAACCTGAAAGGTATGGGTTTTCTTTAATTGAGTCTACTTGTACCTATGCTTTAATTTCTAGCACTGATGAACCTAGGACTATGAAAGAGGAATTTAAAATGGCTGATGCAAACTCTTGGTTGGAAGCCATGAATGAAGAAATGGCATCATTAGACAAGAATGATACCTGGAGTTTGGTGCCATTGCCTAAAGGTAGAAAAGTTGTGGGCTGAAAATGGGTGTTTAAAAAGAAAATAGGTCTGGACGGTAGTGTGGAGAAATATAAATCAAGGCTAGTTGCGAAAGGTTATTCCCAGGTAGAGGGAATTGATTATGGAGAAATCTTTTCTCCTGTAGCTAAGCTAACATCTATTAGATTTCTTTTGTCACTTGCAGCAGCATATGACTTAGAAGTTGAGCAGATGGATGTGAAGACAACATTTCTTCATGGTGATCTTGAAGAAGAAATTTATATGTCCCAACCGGAGCACTTTGTGGAAAAAGGTAAAGAAAGACTAGTTTGCAAGTTGAAGAAATCTCTGTATGGTTTAAAATAGTCCCCTAGAATGTGGTACCAAAAGTTTGACACGTTTGTTTTGTCATTGGGATTTGTAAGATCAAAATGTGATCATTGTGTATATTACAAAGCTAAAAGTGATCAAGTCCTTATTATTGCTCTCTATGTTGATGATATATTGTTCATAAGCAATAGTAAGCTAATGATTTCTGATCTTAAGTCTCAGTTGTCTACAAAGTTCGAAATGAAAGATCTTGGTGCAACAGGGTATATTCTGGGAATGGAAATAACCAGGGACAAAAATAATAGAAAGATTTGGCTCAGTGAGAGTAAGTATGTCAAGACTATTCTGGAGAGATTTTGTATGACTGATTGCAAATAGCTAGTTGTTCCAGTTATGCAGGGAACGAAGCTATCTGTTGAGTATTGTCCAAAGTCTCTTTCTGAGATGGAGGAAATGACCAGTGTGCCTTATGCAAGTGCAGTTGGTAGTCTCATGTATGCAATGGTCTGTACAAGGCCAAACATTTCCCAAGCAGTGGGAGTTCTTAGCAGGTTTATGGCTAATCCTAGAAGGACACATTGGGATGCTGTGAAAAGAGTGTTTAGGTATCTGAAGGGTACTTTAGACTATGCTTTGTGTTACCATGGAAACTTGGTTGAATCACAGAGGACTCTCAGTATTTGAGGTTATGTGGACTCTGATTGGGCAGGGGACATTGACAGTAGAAAATCTACCAGTGGATATATTTTCATGATGAATGGTGGTGCAGTGAGTTGGATGAGCAAGCAGCAAGCTGTAGTCGCTTTGTCCACAACAGACGCAGAATACATGGCTGCAACACATTCCTGTAAAGAAGCAATCTGGTTAAAACGTTTGTGTTCTAACATTATTTTTGATGCAGGAAAGATTACTATTTACTGTGATAGTCAGAGTGCTATATGTTTGGCAAAGAATCCTACTTTCCATGCCAAGATGAAACATATAGATGTACAATATCACTTTGTACAAGATATGGTGGAGGATGGGAGGGTCTCTTTGGAGAAAGTAGATACTCTCGAGAATGTTGCAGATGCATTGACGAAGCCTATGAGCACAGACAAGTTCAGGTGGTGTGCCAGTTCGATGGGCCTCTTGGCCCATGAATTTCAGTAATTTTATTATGTTTTGGAGGTGTTAGTAAGATCTTCATCAAGTGGGAGCTTGTTGGAATATGTGCCTCAATCCTTACTGACATGAAACTCCTTAAAGGAAAAGTCGGCGTGACATCACGGATATCTGGCCGACTAACTCTTTTGAAGCTCTTGAAATGTTCATATCGCTGTGACAGGGTTGATGTCTTGCCGACAAGTCTATCGTTGTGACCTTGTGTGTTCGTTGTGACCTTTTGACAAATGGAAACCTTTGGGCGATAGTGTGATCTTATCGGGAGTCGAGGAGACTTGGACGAAGGGTCTATTGTCGGTATGTGGTCTCCCCGATTTGGAATGTCTTACCGATAATGTATAGCTATCGGGGTAACATAAAGGTCGCGAGGAGATGTCTCAGCGATGAAGCTAGGTCACGCCGATAGGAGCATTCACATGGTGTCTTCGCAGTGACAAAAGACTTCGCTATGAAGTCTTGGCAACTTGGATAAGTAACTCTGATAATCTTTGGTAAGACATGGGGCACTCGGAGAAAGGTCACGGTGAAAGACATGACTCTTGCCAATAGTATGTGACATTCGGGGTGACATGGGATGTTCGCTATGACATCTTGGCGAAAATGGTAGACCATTCGGTGGAAGCTTTGTCTGTCAGTATGACGTCTCACCAAAACCATGGGATCTTGCCAATAGTAGTATGTCTTCGGAGTAACATGAAGTGGTCGATGGAAAGTCTTGGCGAGAACGAAGTGTCTTGCCGATAGTATAACTCATCGTTGTGACTTGTGACTTGGATATGAGTCTCACCAAAGAGCGATAGTCATGTCGAATGGCTCACGCCGACATGACTTGAAGTTTTTGATATAAGGTCTTGGCGATCTGCAGAAGTCTTGCCGATGGCAAAGTAGAGATCGATATGACTTGCAAGCATCGGTAAAATGTCTTGCCGATGGAGAAATATTTTGCTGACAAAAGCGTATTGAATGTCGATGGACTTGGTATGACTCATGGCGTTCATTGAAACCTCTTTCTGACTTTTGGAGACTTAAGCCGATATCGATAGTGATTACTTTGTGGCATCGGGGAGACACTGTTAGTGTCTCACCAATATGCCAACAAAGTTTGATCACCTTTGACCATATGACCGTCCTATGTGGCATCCCACTAGATCAATCAAAGAAAGTGGATTTCAAATGGATGATGGTTGGTTTTTTACATCAGTTGCAACGCTGGAGAAAAACTGCATGTAAGGAAAAATCTAAAAAGGCATGGAAAATTTCTTTGATGGGGCATTGGCGGATAAGGATCAACAAGAGGATAAAATCAGAATGTGATTAGAATTCTGTAATGAGTTTTTTGAGTGGTTGAGAGCTTTTTTTGTGAAAGAGATTGAACAGTGAAACTACTGTAAAATACCAACGAGTTGTATCTCTAATTGTATGTAATTTTGTTTGTTACTGAAATACAAAGAGATTCAGCTTGGTGTGGTGGGTTTTTTCCTGATAGGGTTTTCCCACGTAAATCTGGTGTTCATTTGTTTGTTTGAATTTGTTCTGATTGTGAAAATATTTCATGTGTGTCTTAATTAGATTGTAATTTGAAAATTAAAAGCCCTGCATTGCATTCTTCCCTGTGAATTTGATGTTAGGAAAGTGTTTCCACACCTCTGCTTTCCTTACACATACTAGGATTGAAACTTGCCCACTTCTTCCCTAAAGCATGAATCCTTGTACCCTATCTCTCATTTGTTGTATAGGTTCTACTTTGTGAAGGTTCATTTGTGATAGAGGGTGGGAGATGCTACAATGAAAAAGGCCTAGAGAGACAACCCTAGGAGTGTAGGCTTTATCATTTAAACAAAGCAAAAACATGGGTGCCCTATTCATGACCATGTTGTCCCACATATTATTGTTCATCTCTAAAATCTTTGTTGTCATATCAAAAACCCATGAATGTTCACCTGTTTCTTTGAGATTAATGTTGGATTAAGCCATGGCTAAGTGATGTCCAGAGACAACTGAATTGTAGCACTAGACAACTTGTTTTCCTAGCATAGTGTGTCTGAAGTGCCACACTTTTTTCTGATTAGAATCATTTCTCTAGTTGAGGTAGGGAAATGTTGTATGACATAACTTGTATCTCTTATCAAGACTTGCAAACTATGCTCCACTTCATAATCTACAATATAGAAGTCCCAAAAGCATCACAAATTGTTGCATGATTCCAAAACAATAAACACCCAATTTTAATGTGTCCACTAAAAGTGGAATTTATTAATTTAGTACCACCTTAAGGCTTCAATCTATGACGTGCTTTACATTTGTAGAGGTCCTCTATTATGACAATTTTTTATATATAATCTTTTTATTTAATTTAGATGTGGCTCATTTTTTTAATAAATATAAATGTACACATGATTTTAATAGGAATATCCACAATATCCACTTGCTTCCTCATGTTTCATTTGTTTGGAATAATTTACAAAGCTCAAATACGCATGACCTCGATTCAAGTGACACACAAACAAAAACTTGGTTTAGTTGTCTACATAGAAAAATTAATGGATTGTGTATATAAATAATATTACAATCTTGGCTAGTATTTTAGGTTTAGGGGGAGTTTATCCTAATTGAAAATTTTAAAGAAGGTTGACAAATTAACTTAAAGAAGCTATATCAAAATCTTTAATGAAAATGAGATTATTGAGTCATTCATCAAACCACTTTAGTTGTTGTCCTTCCTTTCTCAAGTCATCACTTCCACAACAACAGGGAAAATCATTAACATTAAAAAAAAACATAAATATACCCATAACTTTTTCAAAGAAATTAGAATATAAAACCATGTTAATTAGTAGCTACGAACCTTCTACCTCAAGAATCAAATGACCTAGAGTTGTTGATATTGTTGCACCTTTTGAACACAAGTTGTGTGTCATGTCCTTCAGTAGAGAGAAAGGTGCACTCAATCAACAAGCAACTAGAAGTCTTTAAATTATTCATTTACTCCAATGAAATAGAACTATCCTTATCTCTCCATCTCTCTCTCCCTTTCTCCCTATTGTAAACATAACATGGGCCTTGCTTAGATCCCTCTATGTGGGATTTGAAGTTATCACTTCTTCTTTGAAATCTTTGTTGCACAAGCAACATCATTTGATAAATGGCCTACTAATTGACCTCATATACCACACAAATGTATGCAACAAAAAAAACCAATATATTTCTTAATTGACCTTCCACACTTCTTTGACGTACCCATTGCACACCAAGATGCGATTGCTAATTATATTTTGTAATCATTAGTAACAAATATGCTCTTAAAAGTTCATTAAATAACCCTCTATTAAATATCTCATTGCAATATATTTGAAAAATATCAAAATATATATTCCCACCTTGACAAAGATCTCATTGGCCCACTCACTAAACTTTACAATCTAACTGTGGGCCCTACTCCAACTTTAACAAATGGAAGTTTGTGATATTGCTATCAAGACTACGATCTAATCCTGATAGCAATATCACAATTTGACACACTGTAGAAAATACCTCCTACTTATCAAATAGAATTTTGTCCATTTTCAACCTTGACTATGTACTCTGCTGCTCCGAGTTACTTCCCGTTTATTGTTTTAAAACTTTTTATTTATTTTTAATTGAAAACAATAAGTTTAAAGAGCATAATAATCTGACGGCGATGAAAGAGTGATTGGTTAATACATGCAGCCCAAAAAATTATCATCGATCAAAACAGCTTATAAAACCAAACGCATATTAGAGGGATTCGAAAACACCACTGATAGTCGTCAGTTATGACTTGACATTCATTTTCAATGTTGTTCGCAAAAATATATTATCGTTCAAAACAGCTTATAAAACCAAACGAATGTTAAACACAGGCAATAACACCACTAATAGTGGTCAGTTGTGATTTATATTTTCAATGCTTCTCCGAAGAGTTTCAGCAGGCCGCAAGTGGAAAGACCCCTATAACAAGGGCAGACACAAGGATGAAGACCAAAACAGTGAAGAGAAGCTTTTGTATTCCAGTGGAATACAGTCGTCTTAGCAGGTAAAGAAGAGCAAAGAGTGTGACAAAGGAAAACAAGGCCGAGAGTGTGGAAGGAATCCACCATATACAACACTTCTTTCTGCTTTCATTGCCAGAAAGGAATGCATTGATAAGCGTAGCTTGCAACATGATGTCTAATCCCAATATCACGCACGCAAGTTTCCAACATTTTATGACCGAATGTTCCACCTGTCTCTCATTCTCTTTGGCTGCACCCCGAATTCATAGTATAAGTAGAAGCAAGAAACAGTGAAATTGTAACATACGTAGTGTAAAACAATAGATATAGAGAAGTAACATACCAACGGACGGTTGTACTTCCATGTCCCCTTGAATGTGGAAGGCAAAGTGATACCTGACCAAAGAAGGCTAAAGTAAATTGAGTCTATATGGCAAAGTAGCTCAAAACATAAAATTCAACATACACAACAGCAGTTTTGACCTGCGGTGGCGACTCTTATCATACACCCATATAACCTTGAGTGTGGAAGGCAAAGTTATATCTGAATGAAAAAGTCTAAAGCGACTTGGGTATATATAGCAAAGTGATAATATACAGCTCTACATCTCTTTTACTAAATCCCTTTTCCTAGGCCTCTACTGTCGCTGTGGGTATCAAACGACATAAAAAGTCTTAAACGAAATTTCAGTCCTTTTAGGCACAGAAATTTCCGAAGGACAAAATTTCCTCAAAGGACAGAAATTTGCTCAGACAAAACATTTGACGCCACCCATAAATACCATAATCGGAGAAGCAAGATCTAGCCAAAAAACGAAGCTTATAAAAGCAATCACCCAAACTTTATCCAGATTTACCCTCAAACAATCCAAACATCTGACGGGAAAGAAAGAACAGATGAAGAGACGCGAAGCCTTTACCTGACGCAAAAACAGAAAGAGCAGTTCAACAAAGTTTCCACTCAAGCTGAGCAGATAGCAAGAAAACAGCGTAGATGAAACGAGCTTTGCAAAAGAAGGCGTAAAGCAGGGTATAGACTTGCTTGGCGACAACCGTTTAAATAGCGAGAAGAGGACCAATGTGGAGCCCAGCTCCCATCTACTCCATAGATACGTAGAAAGCGCGGCTCTCATCTTGTCCAGAGATATGTGGAACCGACCGATGTGGAAAATAGGCAGAAAGCGCAGCTCTCATTATGTTCGGAGATACGTGGAACCGACTGATGTGGAGCCCAGCAAGCGCAGCTTTCATATAATCTCAGAGATATGTGAAATTGGACTGTCGTGGAGACCAGCTCTTATATAATATAGAAAGATATGGAATTGGACTGTCGTGGAGTCCAGCTTCCATATAATTCAAAGATATATGAAATTGAACTTTTCTGGAGCCCAGTATAATTCACAGATATATGAAATTGGATATATGAAATTGGACTGCTGTGGAGCTGCCCAGCTTCTATATAGTCGAGAGATATGTGACATCAGATTAGTGTGGAGCCCAACTTCTAATATGAAATTGGACTGTTGTGGGAGTGCCCAGCTTTCATATAGTCCAGAGATATGTGATATTAGACTACTGTGGAGCCCAGCTCCCATATAATAAGAGATGTGAAACTGGACCACTGTGGAACTGTCTAGCTCTTATATAATCTAGAGATATGAGACATTGGACCATTGTGGAGCCCAGCTTCCATATAATGAGAGATATGAGACATTGGACCACTGTGGAGCCCAGATTCCATATAATGAGAGATATGTGAAATTGGACTGTTGTGAAGTTGCCCAGCTCTCATATAGTCTAGAGATATGTGACATTGGACTACCGTGGAACCCAGCTCCAATATATTTGAAAGATATGCGAAATTGGACTGTCATGGAGCTGCCCAGCCACATATGCAACATTAGACTATTATGGAGCCCAGCTCCCATATAATCCAATGATATATGAAATTGGACTGCTGTGGTGCCCAGCTACCATATAATCCAGAGATATATGAAATTGGACTGCTGTGGTGCCCAGCTCCTTTTTAATTGAAAGATATGTGAAATTGAAGCCCAGCCCTGAACTGATGTAAAGCCCAGAGATACCTTAAACTGGACAGATGTAGAGCCCAATTCCCAGATTCTGATGTGGAGCCCAGCTCCCACCTTGTCCATAAAGTCACTACCGCAGGTCAAAAATCGCCAAGGTATTTTTAATGAATAATTTTTGTATATTTTTATTAGCAACTCTAATGTTTTAAAATGGCCGTACCGGTGTGCTTGCTGATTTCATAGTCAATGGGCGTTTGGTTTAAGGGCAATGTCGTGTTGAAATCTCAATTAAAAGAATAATACTAATATGTACATTTAATTTGATATTTTTCATGATATTATTAATATTTTATCTTTTTAATTTGTATATATAAGTTTTATATTCAATGATGGTGTACAATTGTATGTAATATTTATTGTATTGTGTATTTATTTTAGTCTTAAAATATATTAAGTGATATGAAATGGGACAAAATGAATATAGAGTAGATAAAATTTTGGGATACACTTTAAGTGATATTAAATAGTGGATGTTCACACATCAAGATTTTTCACTTTTTTACATTATTTAATTAATAGATAAGTCACAAGTCATAAATTGTGATGATAATTGAGTTTATATTTTCACTCTTATTTTTACTTTTATTCATAAATGTGTCACAATTTAGAATAGTAATTGAATTTATAATTTTATAGAGGGAAAAATGATAAATTGGTGACACAATTTAAATTTATTGATATCTATTTAATTAATCAAAGGAGGAATAAAGATAGAGTGAATAAATTTAATAATTAATAATTATTTAATTAATAAAAGAATGTGGAAATAGGAAATAATTAAATAATTAAAATTATTTAATTATGCATGAAAGAAGGCAAATTAGTGAGAAAATGTTCATTTTTAGGCTTGGGATATTTATTAGTGTCTACATATATCATAGTAGCTTTCCTATTTGTTTTGTTTCTTCTTGTCTTTTAATTCCTTCTCTAATTGGTTAATTTTAGTGTTCAATTGTTTTGCTTCACTTTCACACCTATAACTATTGCTTTTGCATCTACAAACTGATCATTGAGATGTTTTTCCTCATCCACACGGTTCTTACCTATTAACACCCCCTACTCTTCCTTTTCATGATCTTCTAACTTTTTTTTTTTCATATCTTTTACTTCAAGCTTTAGATAAGTTGCTCCCTCATCAACCCTTGGGACAAGGCCATCTCTTTCATGGATAGAGTTTTCAATATCTTGAATAATTTTATGCAGCTTTGCAGTTGCCTTTTGCTTGACTTTTAGAGCTAATTAGACAATGCAAATGTTTCTTTGAACAAGTTTGTTGCAAAACTTGTCTACCTTTTTACATAAGACTTTCATCTCTCCACCTAACTAATTCTATTTTTCTACACTTAGATCTAATTTTTCCTTAAATTTCCTTTTCATTTATTTCCAATCGCATTTGTCTTCCACTGGTACATATAAATGATTTATTTTCATATATATCATAGTACCTTATATTTGTTTCTAGCCATATGTTAATTGTTGAATGTAGTCATTTACATTTACAGGTTTGTTATAGGCTAAAGGTGTTGAAAGTTGCAAGGTCAAAGGAAAGGCTTTCCAAAACCCTCTTGTTACACATGCAGTAGTGAGGATCCATGCAAGTGGAATCACCCCACCTTCAGTGCCAAGGACCTAAAGAAGCGTATAAGATTTTATCAAAGCATCTCCTCAATTGCACAAAAAGGTGGTGTAGGAGAGGATGAGAGAGGCTAAGAATAGTCATTTTGCATTTGGTCTTTGATCATGTAATTATTGAACAATTATGGTATAGAATTACATGATTTTGTTATGTTTGAAGACTACGTTCTTCTACCAATAGTGGCATGGTGTGATGGTTAAGTTGTATTTTTATTTTTTCCATAAAGTTTCAAACCACATTCAGGTGTAATTGTTGAAAATTTATATTGGGGATGAGGTCCCCTTTTTATGACCTCAGTGGTTCATAACTCCAAGTCAAAAGCATTTACCCCTCTTAATTAAAAAAAAGAGTATGTTCTTCTAGATTTCATATGATACTTTTTGTTTCCATGTAAAATTTCATTATAAACAATGTCAAATGCCATCAAATAATGGTAGGGAATGCCACGTCAAGTCTTATTATTTATGTCAACTTACTTGTAGTCTAGAAAAATGTATCCTCATACATTTTCACACTTGTTTGGGCCCTCCTGGTTAAAATTTGGCTTCTTTATGCCTTATTTGGTCCTATTTTACATCCACAAGCCTTATTTAATGCATTTTTTTGAGGATAATTCTAAAACATAATAAATGGAAAATCATAATTCATGTTTTTTGGGTTGTGTTCCAGATCTAGTGATTTGGGATTCATACACCACCTTGGGCATATGGGTCCCACCTAGGTCTCAAGATCTAATTTCAAATATTGCATTAAAATTAACATTTCTTGAAGTTTGTGTCCCAAGTTTAAGATACTGGGACTCATACGCCCTAATTGGTGTATGAGTCCCGCTTTAACATGTACCTATTTTAATTCAAATTCTTTGTGGGATTTTATTATCCTAGATCTGATGTGGGTTTGTAGAGTTGTCATTTCAGGAAATTCGACATAAACAAGTATAAATACAAGGTTATATCACATAATTTCTCCTAAGAATTTCAAGAGAGAGTTCCTAAGACAAGTTTATGAGATCAAGATCATTCAAAAGAAAATCATCAAGCATTTGGAGCAACATTCAAGATTCAAGCATCATGTCAAAGTCTTCATGCATCATGTGTGTTTTTGAGCTAACATTTGTGATATAGGTTTCATGATTCAAGCAAGCATTCAAGTCAAGTTTCAAGCATTCAATCAAGAGTGAAGATCCACATCCATTGGAGCCATTTCGCACAAGTTTGTAGCCTTTATCTCAAGGGTTTGGTGAGTTGGAGCATCACATTTGTTCATTCATCATTCCTTCATGCTATTTCATTTCATTTCAAGGTTTAATTACCAAAACGGGGTTTGACCAAGGAAAACCCCTATTCCCTAACACAACCTTTTTTTATCTTGATGTGTGTTTGCAGATCTAGGTGAATTGGAGCTTGAAGATGCTTTGAAGAAAAAGTTCCAAAATTTTTCAAAGTTGTCAAGAAGTTGTCATCTTCACAAAAGCTCACCTACAGATCATAATTCAAACTTTTCAGACTTGAAGATCAGATAAGACGAAAGCTAGAGAATATCACTAGACGCCACAAAATTATCATTCAAACCCTATTAATGGGACTAAATTGCCCCTCTAAGTGTATGAGTCATGGTATAACCCTTCTTGGCATCTTTCTGTAGATCCTGCATAGTCACTAGAAGATTCCAGAATTTTCCTAGATTCCTATAAGAAGACTAAATATCCTGGGCAACTTGGCGTATCAGTCCCAGTACACTTCAAAAATCATAATTTTTTAGTTTTAGACCTTTTTTTGACCTCTTCATTCTTCTAAGTACCCTTCTATTTCATGTTTATCAATTTTATTTAATGCTTTCAAGTTTCTTGGGTTTTATGCATAGTGTTTGCATTTCTCCTTTGAAACTTCATTTCAATGGTGAAGCCCCATTTAATCACACAAGGAAACCCCTAGTCCTTCCCACAATTAAGTCACTTGGTTGAGGGATCTTGGTTTTCTAATGAACTAAAGTGAAAAATAGGTCCCAAAGTTCTACCTCCTAAAAGGTTGACACCTCATTTCCATTGGTTCATTTTGGTGAACATGACCATTGGACCCTTGAATTTCTAATTTGGAGAAAATTGTCATCCTAGATCTAGATTAACTTTTCATTAGATTCACATTAGTTAAATTTGTATTTAGGGCTTCTAAACATTACATTAGTTAAAAGTGCATATGGGTTGCATTTTTGCATCAAGCATCATTCAATTTCACTAGAAAACTATACTTGCAAATTATAGTAATTTGAGTATACAACCTAGAAATCTTAAGATCAACTCAGAATCTGTTAAATTTGGTTTAAAAATCCTAATCTGGGACTCATTTACCCACCTGGGCATTTTAGTCCCTATAGAAGTGGTTTTTCTAGATTTTTGGCATTTTTGTGTTCTCTATTTTTCACTATTTGAACTTTCTAGATACCCTAATTGGGACTCATTTTCCCATTTGGGAAACTTAGTCCGGAATCAGGTCTAAATCTACATTTTATAGCATTTAAAACTTTATTTATGTGCTTCTGTTTGTTGTTATCAAATCTTTGTTTTATTTTGTTTAAAAGTTCCTATTTCATTCATTTCATTAGGTCTAGCTTAATTTGGTTTCATTTCGAGTGCATTTGTAAACATAAGAAGTGGAATTAAAGGATATCATTTACCTTGTGTTCATTGCATTTATCTTACATTCATTTATTTTCCTTTGCATGAGCTTTACAACATGGTTTCCTATTTCTAATACTATAGTGAGATGTAGTTCGAGACTCATTTCATCCTTTGATAACACACTAGTCATGGATCTTGGGTTATCTAGCTCTTTCACTCATAGTGTTGACACTAGTTCACTAGGTATGGACCATACCCTTGATAACTCTTTACCTTCAAGTAATGTGACAAGTGTTGAAACAATGGTTGCTAATGTTCCTCAAGAAAACATAGTCCAAATTCATGAAGAATTAGAAAACCTACAAAACACAGTGAGTACCGAAAACATTTCCAACACAACTATTCCTATGATAGATAGCATACATTGAATGATTGAAAGTGAAAAAGGAATAGAGATTACATGTAACTTAGCCCAAATTTTTGGCAAACATCTTAATTCAACAACTAGTTGTGGTCAAACTTCGAACAATGCTCAAAGTCAAGGAGGAACCCAAATTCCTCTTTCTACAACCATTGGCTCTATTCCTACTTATAACAACCCTCAAGTTACCCCTACGATGTAGCCTACTAGTAATGTAATTCCTACCTTTGGTATGTCCACTAGCAATCCTTGTACCTTTGTGGCATCTCACGTCATATCTCCTACAACTTTACCTCCCATAAGTGTTCCATTCACTTGCCCCTCAAACACATATACACCTCCACCATATTCAACTCCACCCCAAAACATGGCTAATGACGCCATCCTTAACCAACTCTTACAAAATGTTTCATCCCTTCAGCAACAAATTTCCACCATAAACCAAAATCAAAATGGAAAACCTTCATACTATGTCAAAAGTAATCACTTATCCTTGGAGATATTAAGAATGTCAATACCATAGGGTATAAAGATTCCTAGGTTTGATAAATATGGAGGGAGAGGAGATCCTTCTAACCATGTTTCCACTTACACCACCTTATGCAATGATTTCATCCTTGAAGATAAACTCTTGGCTAAGCTTTTCCTTAGGTCCTTGAAAGATAACGCCTTAGAATAGTTTTACTCATTACCGAATAACTCAATTCATTCATTCAATGAAAATTTTGAGGCCTTTATCAACCATGTCTAGGTGCACATGACTCCTAAGATGACATTAGTTTATTTAATGAGATGTAAGCAAAAGGATGATGAAAAGGTCACTGACTTCATTTCACACTACCAATTGCTTTAAAATATTTCCAAATTGACATAAAGATTCTTGATCCTCACCTTCAACAAATGTTCATTGAGAATTTACAAACTAAGATGCAAGATAAGCTTCACATGATGAAATTTCCTTCCTTTATACACTTGTGTACTACCCTTCATGATTACCAAAACCCGGTTAGTAGTCGTGAAACAAAACCCACCTCTAGCCATCCTGAAAAGTCTGAATCCATAACTCAAAATAATTACCAACCTTTTAGGAAACATAACAAAGGTTTTCTTCAACTAAATCCCCCTCAACCAACCCAACATGTTGATACTCAAGTGGGTGCTATAAAGAAGAAAAACCCTTTTACATTTTGGGTTCTAGCTAGACAATTTATTCCCTTACCTGATACCCTCCATAACACCATGTTACAACTTCTAGTGAAGAACATGATTTCCTTACCTCTCGTTAAAATTCTTGATCCTAATAAGCCATTACCTCCAAAATTTAGATCAAATTCCTATTGTCATTTTCATCGTCAAAATGGAAATGAACACACAGTGGAAGACCTCATTGATGTTAGAGTAATAGGTTAATTACTTAATTAATTTAATCATGTTCATTAATTAATTAAGTCATCTTTACTTTAGTTTTTCACTTAAGCTAAACTTAGGCCCATTAATAAATTATTAATTATTAATTATTAATTCTTAATTACTCACCTTTAGGGTTTTGATCTCCTTTCATAAGGATTGATCTTATTGTAATTAATTCAATTCTTGTTTTATTCATTTTTGCTTCACGGGAAAGCAAAGCACTATTCTTGTGTTTTTGGTATTTCTTCTCTGTGACAAGTTATTTGCTTGTAGGTGTTCACTGGGTTTTGTGAGGTTGTATTTCTCAATTTCAACATGGTATCAGAACTTCAAATCTACAGGTTCTTATTCATGTTTTTGAAGGATCTTGCCTAAAAGTGAAATTTGTGTGCATCTTGAGTCAATTTAGACCTCACCGTTGCATCTAGAACACTCGAATCAGTAAAGATTGACCTTTGTTTTGTCAAATTTGGATTCACATCGTCAAATTTGCGAGGGTTTGAAGATTTGGTTTTTTTAGATCTCGGAGGTACTTACAATTTTGGAGCATTTTCGGCCCAAAAGGACCTCACCATTGTGCTTAGAAGGTGCAAAAATCTAAAAATTGAATATAAATTTCTCGAATTTGGCCTCAGTGACCTCTGGGGAATATTTTTTCTTGCTTTTGGGGTTGTACATGCCATATTGTATGACTCTATAAAAAACATTTTACCTAGGGTTTTTAAAAAAAAATTGTAGGCCTTTAGAAGACTGACGCGGGCAGGGAGATTGTCGCAATCAGTTTATAGGTGATCACATGCCATCGTTACCATTGGTGGTAACCTCCAACAACTCTGATGAACAACGGTTTGCTTAAACTGCGATCGCCCATCTTAACTGCGACTACGATGGCATTCTCTGACAAAACTGTTAGCAAGCGGTTTTGAAACCGCCACTAGGTCATTGCCAGCCTACCATTGGTCACCGCCAACTTGCCACCAGGTTGTCGGCGCCACAAAGCCACCAAGGCTCAGTTTTTTTTCCTTTTGAGAACCTTGGGATTTTTTTTATATCTGGAGCATACGGTATCAAAATTGCACAAACAAAATATCACCAGAAAGGTGTTTCTGAGCATGATTCAGTGGTGTAGTTTTTATTTTCTAAAAGTGTTATTTTGCAACATTTTTTCCAGTCAAAGTCAAACTCATTTTTTGAGCTTTTGGGGGCATAACTTTTACATTTGACCTTCGTTTTTCAAAAACGAATAGGAATTGGAAAGCTGACAGAGTGATTTTTTCAGATCTAAGTCATTTTCATCAAAAAAATTACTAGGTACACAAAAATTTGTGTGAAGTGAATTTTTTTTTCAAGCTTTCCAACTTTCAAAATTGTACTAAGGTTTGGTTTTTTTGTTGTGGGGGGTGTTTTTTTTCTTTTTTCTGTATATGCACATCAGAAACCAGAAAACTCTTCCTTTAAACACATTTCAAAACTCAAACATCATGGCAGATTACTCAAAATTTGATCGTCTTTCCCCACACAATTATCATACCTAGAAGGCACATATGAAAACACTTCTCATGTTTGAGTTATGGTCATGTTTGGATGAAAATAAGCCTCAGTTGACACGTTCATTTGAGGTTTTACAACACAGAAACAAAATGGATGAGGCTATGGGTTTGCTATCTTTACATGTTACAAAAAGTCTTTTATTTCACCTGGAGGGTTGCACAACTCCTTGGGCTATGTGGAATAAGTTTCATGATATTTTTGGCACCATTAATCAGTTCAGGGAACTTCAGATTAAGGTAGAATTAACCACCTTGGTACCTGATTCTTTTCCCTCTATTGAGGATTTCTTGATGAAATTCAAATCACTCGGATTATTGTTATAGGGTTAGGGTAAGAACAAAATAGAGACCGAGTGTATATACCTGATTCTATCTAAGATTCAAGGTTCATTTTAGATATTCTCTTCTACATTCTATTCTACCATGGATTCCTTGGGTCCATGATTTGCCATCCCTACCATTGAGGTATTCTATGATCGGTTGACACATGAGCAAGCCAAGCTAACATAGTTGGATTCTCTTCCAGGATGAAAGAACCGAGCATTGGTAGATCAGACATCACAGGGGAAGCAAAAGCAAAAACAAAAGATGAAGACATATTCAGCAGGTAGTGAGAGTTCCTCCAAGCCACCATCAAAGTCTAATTCTAAACCACAATCCAACCCTAAGTAGGGTAAATCTTCTAAGTCTGGTGAGTCTTCCTCCAAGACTAAGAAAAAATCAAGTGATCCTTGTAGTTTTTTGTGGAAAGGAAGTTCATCCAGTTTCTAGGTGTTGGAAGCAATTAGAGGCTTTAGAGGAGACCATGTAGCAACATCATATCACCTCACCTCAGTCACCTTCCCTAGACACAGGGAAAGGTCATGCTCTTTCTGCATGAGCATTACCTTTAGCATCCACTTGGATTCTATATTATGGTGCTTCTCACCATATGACATGCACACTCAGGGGTCTTTCACCACACTTTCCCATTGTGGCACTTCACAAATTGCAGTTGGTGACTCTACACAACTTACTGTTATGGGTTCAGCTTTTGTTTAATTGGATGGTGGTTGTCTTTAGGATGTAATTTTAGTTCTTGACATTTCGACAAACCTCCTTTCCATTTATTATATTTTCCATTCTAGCACTAGTAAGACAGTTGAGTTCTCCCCACATGATGTGGTTATTCGAGACCTACATGATCCTGACTTAGTTGTGGCTACTAGGAGTGTTGATTGTGCATCTTGCTTATATAGATTTGATCACTTTAAGAGTACACACGGTTTAGGTTCATCTCTTATAGCACATGCAGACATAGTGAGTAGGCTTTGGCATGAGCTTTTTGGCCATGTCAATTACAGATATCTATAGCAGATGAGTACACTAGCACTTGTGATTGGGATCCCACAAATTTCATGTACTAATGGTGTTTGTTGAGGATGTGTACTTGGAAAACATCACCAGGATTCTTTTCCTATAGGTAGAGCCACACGTGCTAAGGCACCCTTGGATTTGGTACATAGTGACCTTATGTCCTTTTTGACTTCTTCATTTTTTCAGGGGCCAAATATGTGCTCACTTTTATTGATGACTTCTCCATATGTACATGGGTGTACTTTTTTAAGTACAAGTCTGATGTCTTTGATTCATTCAGGATCTTTAAGACATTTGTGGAGAAGTAGTTTGGTCTTTCTATTAGGAGGATACACACATATAATGGGGGGAGTTTGTTAATCAGGATTTTAGGGATTTCTGCACTGAGCATGGTTTGTAGCATCAGTTTATAGTTCCTTACACCCCTCGGTAGAATGGTGTTGTTGAGAGAAAGAACAAGACTTTATGGGGGATGGCCAATTGTATGATACAATCACAGTCTATGGATTCTTCATTTTGGGTTGAGGCAATCAATTGTGCCACTTATATTCATAATCAAATGCCTTAGAAGGAATTACGATACATGACTTCTAAGGACGCTTGGACCCATCCGATGTTTCTACATTATGATTTTTTGGTAGTGAGGCTTAGGCATTTATTCCTGATGCTCAGCAGAAATCCATGGAGAGGAAAAGTCGACCACTCATATTTATTGGATACTATGAGGATGTTAAGGCATACAAGTTGTTTGATCCTAATTCCAGAGAGGTCTTGTTTCGATGAGATGTCCAATTTGATGAGCACTTTCCTCTGATGGATTCTTCATCACCAGCTTCTCCCTCACTACCTACTCCTCCCTCTTCATCTCTTCAGGATTTTTTATCACTTGAGGATGATTTATATGATGATCCACTATCCCCACCACCACCAGATACATAATATTTTCCCAAGTGAGCCCACTTTACTATAGAGGTAGTTGGATCTTTGGTAGGTGATCCTTTAGATTCTTGTTGTACATGTGCACATACATTAGGTGCTAGTCTGTTGATTCATGCCATTTCGGATGATCCTCAAAGGTTTTCAGAGGTGACAGGTCACCCTAAGTGGGATGGGGCTATAGATGAGGAGTATTCTTCTTTGATGACGAATAATACTCGGGATCTTTGTCATCTTCCTAAGGGAAGAAAGTTGGTTCAATGCAAGTGGGTGTACCATACCAAGTTTGTTACAGATTGTTCGATAGATAAGTACAAAGCACGTCTTGTTGTGAAGGTTTTTTCTCAAGTTGAGGGTATTGATTACTCTGAGACCTTTTCTCCTGTTGCCAAGATGAATTCTATTCACTTTGTACTATCACTAGCAGCTTCACAAGGATGGACACTTTTTTAGATGGATGTGAAGAGTGCCTTCTTGCATGGGGACCTACATGAGGAGATCTATATGGAGCATCCTTAGGGTTTTGTGTAGGATTCTTCCTTGGTTTGCAGACTTTGGCATTCATTATATGGTCTCAAACAATCCCCTCGGGCTTGGTATGAGAATATGGACTCTTTCTTGCTTTCCTCTCACTTCACATGCTATCATTTTGATCCCATAGTGTACATTCAACGTCAAGAGGGTGATATTTTAATTCTTGTTCTATATGTTGATGATCTCATTATTACAGGTAGCTCATCCTCTATGATTCAGAGTGTTTTGCAAGCTTTGATGGAGCAGTTTGAGATGATAGATCTCAGTCTTTTGCACTATTTTCTTGGTCTATAGGTTATTTAGTCTTTGGATGGGATTTCCATATGTCAGCAGAAGTATGCTCTTGATATGCTCCATATATTTGGCATGCTTGATTGCAATCCTACCCCCACACCATTTCAGTCAGGTGTTGTTATGTCTTCCACTTGCACTACTCCTTTAGTAGACTCTACATTATATAGGCAGTTGGTTGGCAGTTTGTTGTACCAGACACATTCACATCCTGATCTTTCCTTTGTGGTTGGTATTGTCTCTAGGTTCTCTCATGATCCACATGAGAGCCATTGGCAAGCTACCAAATGTATCTTCAGGTACATTCAGGGCACCACACAGTATGGCATTCACTATGCATCAGGAGCCCCTCACATTGTTGGCTTCACTGACTTAGATTGGGCTAGTGATGTCAATGATCGGATGTCCACTTCTAGCTTTTATTTTTTCCTTGGTTCTGGTCCTATCACATGGTCTTGCAAGAAGCAATCTTCTATTGCATTATCATCTACAAAGGCTGGTACCGAGCAATAGTGTTAGATAGTTAGAAGATTTTATGGATTCGACAGTTGATGAGAGAGTTTTGGTTTCCCCTTGATAGTACCACTATTCTTTGGTGTGACAATTAGAGTGTTATACACATTTCCTGCAATCCAATGGAGCATCAACGGATGAAGCACACTGAGATCCACATGCACTTCACCAGGCAATTGATTGAGGATGGTTCTCTCATCTTAGAGTACATTCCTATTGAGGCACATGTTGCAGAAATCTTCACAAAACCTTTCGCATCACCACACTATCTTGAGTTGTGATCGATGCTTGGGGTGAAGGAAGTTGTCCTTGGGGGGTCTTTTTGAGGCCTTCCTTCCTTCATGGTTTTTTAGCATGCTTTTCATCTCTTTTTGGAGTATATTTTTTCCCATGAGGTTTTCTCTATTCTCTCTACTTTACAAAGATTTGGTTGTATTTGGGTACCTCTTTTGGCCTTGTTTCCAGAACCCATCTTTGCTTTCATGCATTACTTCCTTAGTTGTTTTAGCTTCTCCCTAATTTCATCTTAAGGGGGGGTGTTAGAGTAATAGGTTAATTACTTAATTAATTTAATCATGTTGATTAATTAATTAAGTCATCTTTACTTTAGTTTTTCACTTAAGCTAAGCTAAAGGCCCATTAATAATTAATTAATTAATAATTCTTAATTCTTAATTACTCACCTTTAGGGTTTTGATCTCCTTTCATAAGGATTGATCTTATTGTAATTAATTCAATTCTTGTTTTATGCATTTTTGCTTCACGGGAAAGCAGAGCACTATTCTTGTGTTTTTGGTATCTCTTCTCTATGACAAGTTATTTACTTGCAGGTGTTCACTAGGTTTTGTGAGGTTGTATTTCTCAAATTCAACAATTTATTCCAATAATATTAAAAAATTTGGTGTCATTAATTGAGTTTCCCCTCCCAACCAAAACTTGCAAATATTTCCCAACCCCATGCCAAATCATAATATTTCATTTTTCAAAGCTAGTGAAACTAAGAAGAATAATGTGATGAGTGTTGATACAGATGACGACAACATGGATACTAATGAACAAATTATTATGGATAGTATGGTTGGATTGATCAAAATTCAATCTTGTAAGGGCCAAACTAAAATGCCTCTTGATATTGCTTTCTCATCAAAATATATAATCAACAAAGCACCTGATGGTCCTCTTTACATAGTCAGATGAATCAATGACAAGCCCACTAATGGGATATTAATTGATCCCATCCATGGAGACAATGTGATCACTAAAGAATTCTTACTTGTGCATGAACTCTATTAAGATACATATGATAAATCAAAAGCATGGATAAAAAAAAAATTGTTTCCCTTGCCCTACAATAGGTTTGATCATCCTTCCTTTCAAAGTTGGATTGAAATAATTAGATGTCTCATTCTCCATCATTCCAACATCGGATCAATTCCATGTGAACCTTGATTATCCATGACTACACTCCATGGAAGGCATCCCATTGGTTGTGCATAAATGTTTAAAGTTTCCCTTTGAAAATGAGATCTTTATTATGCATCATAGCAACTTTAATCATATGTCTTCCCATGGGAATTTATCGTTGGATTTCTTTTGGCCTGAGCCTATTGAACCTATTAAACCTTGTCAAGATTTATTTTCAAATCCTAAAAATTTTTAAGGCAAAGTGCATAGCACAGTTATCCCTTTGAAGCATGCCTCAACTCATGATTGAGCCTCCTATCCTTGATGAAACCATGATTAAACCAAAAAACATTCCAAGTAACCAAGACCAACCAAAGATAGATCCTTTTCCTATCTCCTACAAATGACCAAGAGACAACCAAAAAAATCTTGTCCTACCTCCTAAGATAAAATGAGTTTATAAAGATAAAGAGAAAATGGTTGAATAGCCTCCAATGGTTCCTTACGTTCCTCCTCTAAGGGAAGAAAAGAAACCTATGGCTGATAAACCCACTCCTACACAAGTACAACTTGAAAATCGTACCAAAATAAATAGAAATGCTAGAGGGAATAGGTGATGTCATGCTATTTCTCAAAGGTTAAATGAAGAAAGTAACAAAAAAAGTCAATACCCAAAATTAAGTGAAGCAATACACGATGAGTCTCCCTCTTCACCACAACAAAAAGATCCTATATCGCAACCACAACAAGGACTAGAACCATCTTTGGACATTATCATTCGACCTCCTATTGTGATTAACTTGCACGATGATGATGAGATTGCTAAAATTGATGAGGAAGTGCATAATGAATTGAATTTATTGTTTTCTTCTATGAGATTAGACAATTCCAACTGTGATGATCCTCCTAAAAATAGTGACTCACCATGTGTTGAACTTGGTGATACTCCTAGTACCACACTTTCTATTGTCCCTTTGGCTAGTTGTTCACTTTCTACATAACATGAACAAGATTGGGATGCAGACGACCTACTATAGGTCGACTCAAATGTGCCTTACTAGTCTTGTCTTTATTTTATTTTTATGTTATGTGTGTGATTGCATGTGCATAATGTGATCTCCCATACCATTTTCTTTGATGTATCTCTCTCTTTGTGACATTCCTCTATATGTATCTTCATTCTTCTATATGTCATTGTGAGCACCCCTAAATTTGTAAATGGCTAAACTTCCATACTCATTTTCAATGGGTTAGTTCATGCAAATCCAAACCTACAAATACTCCTATGAAATAATGTATCATAATTCATGAGCAAAATGAAATAACAACATAAACAAAAGAAATTCTTAGAGAAGTACAATGAACACCTATTCCATAGTGGATTGGTGTCACTTTGTAGTGAAAACTGACCCTTTCCCAACCCTTGACAATCCAATGATGAAAATGTAATAATAAAGGACAAAATTAGCTCTCAATGTGAAGAGAGTAACTTTGTGTGAAGATTGTGGATGATCAAAATGTAGAATAGCCTCTCCATTTATAGAAGAGTTTGATGAGAGAAGAGGTGAAAGGGATGAACGTGGGATAAAAACCCAACCAATAAGAAGGAGCCACTTGTCACCATGTGAATGGGCCAAGGATGTACAAGTTTTGATGAATGTGCCCATAAATGCCTATATTTGAAATTTGAAAATGTTGAAATGACAAGGTGGAGGGAGAGTCAAAGGGAGTAATGGGAACTTGGCTCAATGAAAAAGGACTTGTAAGGTGAAATAAATGCCTTGTTGGAAGGACTCATCCCACTTGGATTTGAATTTAGATTTGAGGGAATATTCTCTAAAGATGCCTTGTTGAGGGAAAATGAAGATTTAATAAATTAATTAAATGATTTATTTGTGCAAGTGGGAAAAGCTAGAGTATGTGGCATGAGTTTAGATTAAATTAATCAAGATTAGATTAATTTAATGAGGGATTAGATGATTTGACTTTTTGACTTAGATTTATGGATTAAAATAAATCAAAAGGAGATGAAAAGTGATTTAGACTTAGTTAAATAAATGTTTTGATTTACCTATCTTAAGGGAATGATGTTAGTGGTTTAATTAAATAAGTTTGATTTATTTAATTAAATGAAGAGCTTTAGAAGTTAATTAAATAAGATTGGTTTATTTAATTAAAGAGGGATCTTAGGATTGATTTATGATTTAATTAAGTAAATTTGATTGATTTGATTAATAGAGGAATTAAGATGGATTAATTAAGTAGTTAATAAAGGGGTGATTTAAAGAAGAATCAAAGTTAGTTGATTAGGAAATTTTTCATGTCTGCATTTTTCCCCACTTTGAAGCAATGCACTTGCTGCATTGGTTCAAAGAATAAACTTACCATGATCAAAATTCAAAAAAAATCTGATTTTTTGGAATACCCCAGTGGAAAGAAGTACACTGGTACATTGCCCCCTCGAGAGATCAAGCAAAAAGATTTGATTTGAGGATCGATCTCATGATAAAGAGGTTCAAGATGGACATATGGATGGTTAGATGATTATGCAAATGAGATGGTTTTAAGATGCTTAGAATAACCAATCTATATTATCCTAAACAACTTAAATGATGATATGATGTGATAATGCCTATATGATTATGCAATGGATGTTTTATGCAAATGTATGGTTTATGAGATGCTTAGACTAACTGATCTATATTATGATGATGAATATGCATGTGAGATGATCGGTGTTTATTATATGATATGATATGATATGCAATATGTTGATGGTTTGTGGATGCAAGATGGATGCATTGGTGATGATGATTACCTGATCATGATGATGTTAGCATGGAAAGGAGATTAAAGAAAGCAATAGATTCCAACAAGACACGAGACAATGATGATGAGAGATGAATGATTCACTTATCAGGAATTGGGACTTTAAAAGGGCCACTTACCTTATGTTTGATAACACACATAAGCACAATGCATCAAGGTATAAAGAACCAGGATGGCTTTTGCACTTAGTGTGATGGAATTTGACTCAACAACCAGATAGGAGTACTCCTATTCACACCTAGCATATGAAACCTCATTTAAAATGTAGTTCAGATATTTGAAACATCTCAGACCAAAACATAGAAAGAAAATCCTTCCTATGTAGTCAACAAGATACCTAAAACACCCTTGCTACGCCCAAATAAAGCACGCATCACTGAGGTTATATTACAAGAACATCCAACAAGCACAACAGATAAAAAGATAATGATCATTTCCCCATTCCTATCTCTCTAAATCCTTTTGTTTAGACATCATTGAGAGGTTATTAGAATGAGCGCAAAGAGATATTCAAAAGAAAAAGATAAAGTAAAAAAACAAGCTAATGTTCTTCAATACCACTAACCAAAAGGAAATGTGTTTTTAAAGGATAAGACCAAAACTATTTCCAAAAGATAATTCCCATTGTAGGAAGGATACATCCCAAGACATGTTAGTGGATGGCAACATGTCATTTCACTTATCCAAAGTGTTCTTTCTAATAACTAATGCCCATTGTAGGAAGGATACATCCTAGGACATGGTGTTATTAGATGATTTGATATGGGATTGATTGGATGATAGGCTATTGACACAAAGAGTTGACTAAATTGTTTACGTACTGACCTAAACTCAAGACCTTGACATTTTGAGTTTTCACTTTTAACCTACTAGAATTGTTTCCAATTATTTTACCAAAGGTTGAGGATGACAATCGTTTATTATGAATGACATTTATTGCGGGTGAAAGTGAGTTGTGATGGATGGATTTTTTCAAATATTTGGATGTTTTTGGAGTTTTGAAATGTTTTGAGGTTGTTTTTGGTATTTTTTATATTTTACAAATGTTTTGATTTTTTTGAATTTTCCAATGTTTAGGTGTTTTCTAAGATTTTGACCAAGAGACTAACCTAAGGACCTATCCTAGGGGCCTCGGGGGCTGATCAAAAGATTATCCTTTCCTATGTTATACACATAGAGACCATGTAGTTTGACTGACACAAACTTGATTATTGATGAGATATGAACAAATGGATTGTCAGTTTATTATGACAGACTCCTAAGGGACTAACCTAAATGTCTCGGGGGATGATCAAAGATCAACCTTGCCTACGTTCAAGGCTCAGAAACCAATAGTTCAACAAGACGACTCTGTTTTTGACTTTTTGACTAATGTTTTGACCTATTTTTGGATTTTGATATATTTCAAATGTTTTGGGTTTTTTGTTAGTTTTCTAATGTTTTTGGATTTTCACATGATTTTGATGATTTGGATATGGATATGTGATGATATCAGTGCTTTGTTTGGGATTTTGTTGAAGACCAAGCTAATGTTGATTGATCGGATCGATGGATTGATGATGATAACATTGTTGAGGATACACAACAATGCAAGGATAGTGTTAAGCAACACAAGGATTAGGATGGATATCCCAAGATGATGAGGGATTGATTGGATTTTGA
The DNA here is from genome assembly GCA_007258455.2 of Sequoia sempervirens. Lineage (NCBI taxonomy): Eukaryota > Viridiplantae > Streptophyta > Pinopsida > Cupressales > Cupressaceae > Sequoia > Sequoia sempervirens. The sequence continues at coordinate 495,007,669 of VDFB02000017.1, forward strand.
TTTATCAAGATTGATGATGTTAACATTGTTGAGGATGCACAACAATACAAGGATAGTGTTAAGTAACATGAGGGTTGGGAAGGATCTCCCAAGATCATGATGGATTGATTGGATTTGATTGATCAGGATTTTGAAGCTTGGTTTGAAACAAAAGATGTTTGAATGATTTGTTGTGACATTGAAGTATGTGTTAGATGCGACTAATATTGATTGTTTGGAATGTTGTTCGATGGAAGATGAAGCTTGATAAGGAATTTCTTCTCATCATAATGTGCCATGGGCTAGTGATTTGGATGTTCCTTCTCACAAATGCTTTGACCAATGTGATTTCACATTTTCTAATGTTCGGATCACCACATAAGCAGGAGGATATAGATCAAGGTTTATTCCTAAAGCAAGATGTAAATATCTAGCCCTAGTGTCTAGCAATGTATGGAATGCCATGGGTGGATGCCTGGATAGGTGTATGGACAGATGGATATGGTAAGCACACAAATGATGCCAAGGATTATCTTGCGATAAGATAAGGTGTTTGAATGGAGGAATGCTTAATTGGATAGTTCTTCATGGCTCAGATCATGTTGGATAGGATAGGATCAATGAAAATGACCCATGTCAAGATGTTTACCATAAGCAAGCATAAAATGTGAACCAAAGTTTGTCAAGATCAAGATAACTTGGACTATGGATGCAAATATAGGCACATGGATTTCATGGATGAATGGATTTATTATGGATAAGATGGGTGGAATGTTGGCTTTATTATGGATGGGATGAGATGATTTCACCTGAACTAGCACACGTAGATGCTCGATTCTACACATGATGCATGTTTTCTAGGTTTTCAACATGGTACATGTCCAAAGCACCAGCATACTAGTTTTCACTGGAGGACAATTTTTTTCTCTACTAGTTTCAATCCTTTTTCTGATTTTTCTTTTTTTTTTTTGATTTTGTGGAAAGATTTTAAGCTCATGTTGAACCACCTTATGGAGTTTATGTAGATTCTTCTATTATAATGTTCCATTGATATCCTTCTTGAAGAAGTTTCTTTTCCAACATACGTGCACTTGAATACAACTTTTGAGATTCTCGAATTACTTTCGTGATACCGGAGTTAACTCTGTCTTTGTGCATACATCGTGATAGGATTCCTTCTGAATCCTTATGATGAAGGGTCGTTGCCAAAACATGGTCAATGTGAGAATTGGATATCATGCATCGAGGCATGGATGGAGTGTGTTTAGGAATAAAAGATGGATAGGTTGATAGTTTGGAACCTTTGACTCTCCAAACTTGGGAAAATGAGCAATGATGGGTGGATACATTCTAAGTGTAAATGGAATTAGTACCAACTGCTTGATATACTTTTTGCATTGCTTGAGAAGCATTATTTTGCTTTTGTGGAAATCTTTGATGGATACTTTTCCCTTTTTTATTTTTCCCCATAGTTTCTTTGACTAATGGAGTTTGATAAGGATAGTATTTCTTTGTATTTTTTGCTATCCATGTGTATTTGATTTGTCCATTATGCTTCTCAACTTATTTTTCTTTGATAATGTTCTTTGTTCTTTGATTCAAATATTTCTTTTGACGTTGGTCCCAATTCATGGATGGGGTGATGGGTGGATAAAGATTCATGAAATGGTTGGTTGTAGTATTGACATCGGTTTCATCATAAGGATTCTTTGTGCTCCCTATGTTGATGTTTGCTTGAGACAAAGTTGCCCCCAGTATGGTGGTAGTAGTACCTTTATTGTTTGATTCTGTTTGTTTTGAGAGTTTCTGTTTAGAATGCATTCTCTAATACATGACCACTGCAGATGACGTTATTTCAATTTGTTGTTTTGTTGACTCTAGAATATCTTGTTTTGTCTTACTTGTTTCCTTGAGTGGATAATGTTGGATATCTTCATACATGATGTCCCCAGTCTGAATTTGGGATGTAACTGATCCTAATGTTGACAACTCAGTTTGACTATAGGAATCAATAATCTGCTCTTTTTGTGTCATAATGTTAGGAGTAAAGGAATCTTGTTCTAAATGAAGATCATCTACATGTCCATCCTCAGAAAACATCTCATGGGTAGATGGAGTATGTGCTATGTGGATATGATCATCTTGTATAGATATGAGAGTGTCCATTAGATCATTGTAGTACCTTGGAAATATGAATTCTTGATATTGATTAATTTTGGGATTGCTTTTGACATGCTTTGGATCATGTTCTTGACATGGGTCAATTTCAAAGGATTGATTGCTTATAAATGGTTCTTGGATGTCGTCATTAGACATGGGAAGCAACTCACTATCCTTTTGATCTCTGAGTGGACTTGGATCAAATGTTCAGTTGAGGATTCCTTCAGTATCTGTTACCATGAGGTTAAAGGGTGTAAACATGTCTTGGAAAGGACCATTGCTATACCTTGGTGAAAGATGTTGATCATGCTTTGGAATAAATTCTTGAGATATGTTCTCTAACTCATTAGGTGATGTAGAGACATTTTCAACACGATCATTGGTCGATGGATCGTAGATTATGTCAATGGGATCAAATAATTCTAACACTCCTTGAAATAGATCACTAAAAAGTGGCTCTTGATGTATGGTGAGTTGGTCATCGAATGAGGTGGAAACATATTCAATGTGCACATTGATGGATAGGTCTTGATCATTGTTTTCAAAAATTGTGGCAGAGAGATTGTCAATGTCTTCAACCATAGGGTCAAGTGATGTTGACATTTCTTGAATTGGATCATTGCTGGGTATTGTTGGTGAATTTTGATCATGATTGAAAAGTGACCCTTGATGTGTGGTTTTTTTATCATTAGATGAAGTAGACACAACTTCAAAGTGCTCAGTGATGGATTGATCTTGATCTTTGTTCTCAACAATTGTGGTGGAGAGATTGTCAATGCTATCACCAATGTTATCGCCAATGGTTGAATCCTAATTATTGTCCCCAACAGTTATTACTTTTTGATCAATCAGTTCTTGGATGAGATTTTTGAGTTGAATACAATCAGATGTTGTGTGTCCCTTTATTTTGTGAAAATCACAAAGGTGATTCTCACTGTACCATGGTAGTTTAACTAGGGGCTCTTGATAATTCTTATAAACAGGAAGTTTGATGAGATTTTCTTGTACCAATTGTTGCATGATTTATTTTATTGGTGTCCCAAGTGGTGTGTATTTTCATTTGTTATCTTGTGATATTTTTCCTTGTGGTGATTGATTTTGGAGATGTGGTGATTGATCTTTGAGATGTGGTGATTGATCTTCGAGATGTGGGGGTTGGATTTGTTGTTGATGCTGTTGATCTTGATATCCAACTTCTTGACATTGGAGATATTGTTCTTGATGTGGTTTTGGACATAGCTCAATTCTTTTATGACATGGTTCAACCAATGGAAGAGTGTATTGATTTTGGAGTGAATATGTCTTTTGGCTCAATAATTCAATTAGTTTGGAAAGTAAAGCAATTTGATCTTGACACCCTTGATATAGTTGATTTGGATTTTGTTTAAGCGTATTTGGAATGTACACTTGTGGTGTTTGTATGGCATCATGGACAAATTGATTTTGGACAATGTTCTCATTTGGGATGATGTTTGGATTTGGCATGATAGGTTGAAATTGATCATTGTTGTGTTTGGGAATCACATTGCCTTGATTTAGTTAACTTTGCTTTTGCATGGTGTTACCTTGAATTGGACCAATACATGGAGTCATTAACATCTTGCTTGGGCTTTGAACAACATTTGTATGTTTTACGAACATATCTATCCCAAATTTTGCTAAGTGTGGATTCAAAATGGTCATGTTTGGTAGAGTTGTACTTGGTATGTTCACATTTGGCATCAATGGATTTGGTGGGATAATGTTGTTTTGTTGAAGACTCATGTATTTATTGTTTGGTTGATAGATTTGTAGGTTTGGACTTGGATTTACATCTATCATCAGGAAAGGTTTTCCAAAATTTTGATTGGGAATACTCACATTTGTATCATTGAGGTTTGTAGGAGATAATGATCCCACGTACAAATTGTATAAATGTGAGTTTTGATAATCAATCAGCATTACATAAGGCTTTGAAAGTCCAGTTGGCTTGGATTACTCATGATGTATGGATCAAGTTTATATTCCATGTTCTTCTTGTGTTTTTACCTTGTTGCAAAAGGGACTTCTAAAGTGTTTAGGACCAATGATGAGATGAAGGATGAAAGGGGTGAATGATATGGGTGTTGAACGTTTAGGAACTTTGGATCAATGCTAGACTTTTAGGATTTGATTTTGATTGGTTTGATTGGGATAATGAACTTGTAAACCATAAGATGTTTAGATGTTATCTTAGGATGACCTCATTCAAAGGTGTGTTGATTTAACTAAGTGTGTGAGGAATTATTCATCAACGCACACCTAACTAAACAAATGATTTTGATTTGGTTGATTTACCTAAGTCTAAAATGATGTTTCCAAAGTTCTAAAGTTGTTTGGTGGGATGGGATGATAAATGTTGGGATGAATGAAGTGTTTGATTTGATCCTAAATGAACCTAAGAAGGACTTGTTTACTAGACCAAGATATTGAAGAACATGCTTTTCTTTAAGAGTAGTTCAAACCAAAAGACCAATGTTTGCATGAAAACCATATGACCAAAAGAGACTAAGCACATGTGTGGGGGTATGTGTAGGATCATGATGGGCCAAAAACTGGCGATATGATGGGTATGTGTAGGGTATGTGGCTGAAAACTTTTTTTTTACCCAAAATTGATGAAACGAAAAGGGTTTTTAAAGGAGATTCTCAGCTTTCCACCAATATAAATTATGCTTTACTTTGAATTCAATAAATAATTGTTATTCATTTTCTATTTGAATTATGACTAAATTCTTGATTGATAGGTTGATTGAAAAACATTTATAGCTTTCAAATGGTATCACATTTTTTGAATCCGCAACATGTGTCACATTCTATGGTTTGCATACTATAGGATTAAAAAAAATAAAATTGAATTTCATGAAGTTTTGACCAAGTTAAGGTGGTCAGACATACACGTTTTTTATATTTTTTAAAAGTTGTAATAAAAAAATTATAATTAATTGTTTACTTGGAAAAAAATTACAAAAACATATGCATCACATCGGGACATGAGTCCTCTACTTATATCTAAAATATTATAAAAATAATATTATCATTTTATTATGGTTAGGGTGGTCAGATAGAAACCTACTTCTTATTGTTTCCCTGAAATTTAAGTACTACTGCATTAAAATTTCAAATTTTTAGCAAATAGATTTTGTGTCTTTTTAAAATAAACCTAGTAGTTTAGAAACTACATTCAATTTTCTACAGATTCTATTCTTACATATTTTTGAAATAATATAGATAACATATTCAAAATTTTACGTCAAGTTGTCTAACTCTAATTTTTCTGATTTTTTTGCCACTTAAGGGCTTGTTTTTTCCATGATGATCTTGCACATACCCATGGGGTTGAATTTGAGTTAAATTTTCTTAATGAGTTCTTTTTAGCACACACTCTTGATTAAGTTTTCAAAGTAGATGTCTAATGTCTTAATTCTCTTTCATCCCACAAAGTCCATTATGTGGAAATCTAGAAAAAATCAAGGCAAAATTTTCCTAATGTTGACCTTAGTAGGAGCAAATTGAGATGAAATTCAAATGCTTAGAAGCCTCTAAGGATGATAATCCCAAGGGCAAGCAATAACATTTGAATTCATTCAAGGATATTTTCTTCTCCTAAAGGGTTTGAAGTTTTGATGACAATGTTGAATGTTTGTTTCCAAATTTTTATGAACAAGGAAAGTGTTTTGTTTCCAAGAACATGCACAATCCTATGGATATGAAAGACTATATTTGTTGAATCCCCACTTGGACAAGTACAACTATGCTTATTTTTAATGAATGGTTAGATGCTTGACCCCACTAGCTCCCCTCCATGACACTCACTTCTAGAGGCAGCCAAGCATCAATACCCATGAAACTCCCATGGAATACTTTCCATTTCTACTAAAAACTATAAAAGTGTGGGGCGGCTTCAAAATTACCATTCTTACACCAATGAATAGATAGGGATTTTGGCCTTCCTACAACAAGGGTTTTAGTTCATAATTTTCATATGTAGGAGTTGATCCATCGAGGCGAGAGACCATTGCTTTCCTTCTCGTTAGAGCCAACTGCATGATACTGGCCTTTGTTCTAGTACCCACTTTTATATCTTGTCTGGAAATACTCTTGGCTTTAGAGTGTTACTGGTTGAGTCATTCCCTTGGGTGTACTTTTTCCCCAAGGCAGGCCCTCTAAGATAAACAAAAGCAAGCAAACATATCCATAACTTGATCGATCTTTGTTGAGAAACAAAGAGAGAATACATGCGATAGGTTTACCCACACTCGCAAGATGTTTTGTTCAATTTTAGTTCCAAAATGAAGTGTGGAGGTAATTACTTTACCCAACTTAAGATCACCAAAAGGCCTTTTGATTCTCAATATCATCGTAAGGCATGAGAGAAGCGCATACGTCCTTTCGATGGTATTACTTTGAGTAAGCAAATACAAGACAAAGAAAACACTTGTTCACTTTAAGTTCACAAAGTAATGATGACTTATTTTTAAGCACCAAATCAAATGTGGAATTTTCCTTGTTCAATTGTTAAATCTAAAAACCAAATCTAGTAAGTTTGTGTTCTAAAGTTCATTTTAAGCCCTTTTGTAACAAGAAATTGAAGTGTTCTTTTTAAGAGCCCAAAAAAATATGAGAGTTGGTTTAAAAAAAAAATTAAAGCATGAAACAGAAGCCCTTGAAAGCATTTAAAAATGCTTAGTCCACTTCAATCGTCAATGCCTGATTTTCTTCAACTCCAATTTTGTTATTTGATTTTCATGAGAGAGACCATCATTCTTTCTTGATACAATCCTACAAACATTACAAAGCTTATTAGAAATAAGATTTATTTTAAAGGATCAATGAACCAATGCATAAAAAAATTACCCCTATCATGTAAAGTCAAAAAAAGAACAAACAATGGTTAGAGCATAATATTTGTTATCTCAAATCAAGAAGACGCAATACACCAACAATTCAATGTTGTATGCTACTTTCTCAACAAAACAATTGCCCCTCTACCTCCCCGCCTTCATGCGTGTTGCTTAATCACATAAAAATTAAGATAAACCTTAGATAAAGTATGAAAGGCACATAGCCTCCCACACCTTTTAACCACTTACATTGGACTTTGAACAGTGAAGAGATAAGCCCAAGATTGAGTTCTATTACGGAATATTTTCTTGCAAGAAAGATGGGGTCGACTATAGGGTGTAGCAACAACTATATAAGACACAATTCTTTTGATAATATCCAAACACATTAATTAATGATAAAGGTATATGTACATTATTTATGCCAAATGAAGATGCATATGATTGAGATTCATACTTTTTAGTTTTAGGCCATGTATCTGAAGGATCATTTAATATAGATTGCCAAACAACACAACCATATAAATTGTAATCAAAACATTAATGACTGAAAGAAATTCCACAATAATGACTCCACATATAATAAAAGGGCACAATGTGTTTGACATGACATCAACTGCCCCCAAATTGCATGTTATACTTTGAATGTTGGCATTGCAATACTGAAGTTTTCCAATCAACAATTTCAAAAATAAAAAGCATACTGCCAATGAGGTTCGACCAACAGTTTCATAATTAGTGAATGCACTCTTCAAAATTAATAATGAAACCAAACAGCTAGAAGCACTACCATGTCCACTAGGCTGTAGATTTGGAAAATTTAGTATGATGCATAAAAAGCTAGATCAAAATAATTCAACTCTAAAATCTCATAAAGATCACAAACATTATTTGGACTGTGACTAATTTTGATGGTCACAATGGAAGAGAGGTTACAATGTCAAACAACAATTAATGTGATAGAGATGACCATATTTAATGATAGACAGTGATGAGGATAGTGATATTGATGGCAAACAAAATACTACCTGATGCATTCAATCACCAAATAGAGACACCTACTCTCGTGGGGTGCCACTATTTACTCCTCCTGTGAGCTTACCAACCAATGTTTATTAACCCAAATGTTGATGAGGGAGAATAATAATCCCGACAACACTATTGAGACTCCTAGGTAAAAGTTCATTTCTTGTGACTGGTTGAAGTAACGAAATGACAAGAAATAACATCCTAATTACAGAGCATTAGGGAGCCATACTATTGGCATATTGATAAATTGAAAGCTATTGAACTGCTTTCATATTTTTGTGTTTCTGTATCACCACAAATTGAGACCTTGTCATTCGGGCTTGCATGGGGTGATCAAATAGATGTAGGGGCACTAACGAAATTCCAAACTTAAATGTTCAATATTTTTCCCATGAGAAAAAGTGAGCCATATTTCTAGGAGATCGTAAAGACTTGGAGATTCTTTGCACATGCAATTTTCTAAATATTCAATCATCCTCATAAATATTCAAGCGTACTTATTTGTGTGAGACATAGAACGCATCCATCAGATATAAATATGATAGCCATGACAACCAAATACCCGATGTTTGTCAAGCTGACTAGATGGACGTATAAGCACCTCCCTATCTCTGATCACATTCAATCCTAATAGTGGTGAGTACTGAGAATGATTGCAAAAAAAAAAGATGAAACAAATGCCTAGACAAACAAATATCATGCAAGTTTGAGGACCATCATTGGTAAAAAAAACTATGTGGACTAGAACGATGCAATAGGGTGGCTAGTCTGAAAGCTTGGGATGTAATTACGCTTGGTCAAAATGATTGAATGGGAAAATATAATGTAAAACAAGTATCTAGACAAGGAAGAAGCTCCATTAAATAGCGCCAAAAATTTCAGAGGAAGTAACTCTATCAAAACCGTGGTATACCTAGAGCGGAAAATTTTCAGGCAATCATTTATCCAGTAATCAAAAATAATTTCACAGTATTGTTAATTCATTAATTCCTATGAATGGAGCCATCTCAGAAAAATGTGCTTATACTATTTTCCACCAAAGTGTAATGATTGCAAGATCTACACAGATGAATTCATTGAAACAACACATACGAAACTCTCAAGAAAATTCTATTAGCAGGTGTAAAGACGCATCTAAAAAGTCATTTGTAAGACTTTAACAATAAATGTGAATGGTAGGCGTAAAAAGCTAAGTTTCACAATCTTCAAAAAGCTTTAAGTTAATCCAACTAGCAGGAGTAAAAGAAAACACGCCCAAAGCTATTTTTAAAAAATTTCAAACTAATGTAGCTAGCAAGTGTAAAGTCAAATTCCTTAGCCTTTGACTGTGACTTTTTTGCCTGCACCAGAATGGAAGTAAAGAGAAGACATGCAAAGTGTTTATCAAAATGCCTTAAAGATGTGATCTCATGACTGACAATAAGCACATGATGGATTTCTGGTAGATAGTTTAGGTGTGATGCTTTGGTAGACAAGTATGCAAAATGTAGAAGCATAGAAAAATCATGTAAACTATTTGATAGAGTGCAATCTCATAGACTGCAATGTTTGCAAGATATGCACAAAATGGATTAAAAAGGCTTTTAAAACTTTCAAAAAGTGGAAATTTTGCAATGAGATGTTATAGTTTGATTTTTTTGTCTTCAACAAGCTTTCTTTTCTCTGTAAAATATAATAGCAACCTGCACAGACCCTAAGATGTTGTTATAAAAAATGGCACCAAAACAAAGTATGGCACCAAAATAGAAGATGATGCCAACAAAATAGAAGATAGTGTCAAAACAAAAGATGGTGCCAAAGGATGCAAGGATAGCGCTAAAATGAAATAGAATAGGTATATTCAACATAAACCTAAACTCATATATCAAGTGGGAAACATAGAGAATACACATCAATAACCAAACACCAAAATCCAACATTTAATCTCATGGACTGCCATGTTGGCCAATATATGGAAGAAAGTATCTACTGAAACAATTAGCAGAACTTCCCAACAAATTAAATGGATAGAGACAATGGTATTAACAGAGAAGTGTATTAAAATGAAAGAGAATTCCACAAAACAAGCTACTAGTAAAGCCAACATTATGATAGAGCAGTTGTTGAAGCGCTCCTTCTAGCGCCATATATGAGCACCCCTAAATCTGCAAATGGCTAAACTTTCATATTCATTTTCAATGGGTTAGTTCGTGCAAATGCAAACCTACAAATACTCCTATGAAATAATGCATCATACTTCATGATAAAAATGAAATAACAACATAAACAAAAAAAAATGCCTAGAGAAGTACAATGCACACCTATTCCATAGTGGATTGGTGTCACTTTGTTGTGAAAAGTGACCCTTTCCCAACCCTTGACAAGCAAATGATGAAAATTAAATAATAAAGGAAAAAATTAGCTCTTAATGTGAAGAGAGTAACTTTGCATGAAGATTGTGGATGATCAAAATGTAGAATAGCCTCTCAATTTATAGAAGAGTTTGATGAGAGAAGAGGTGAAAGGGATGAATGTGGGATAAAAACCCAACCAATAAGAAGGAGCCACTTGTCACCATGTGAATGGGCCAAGGATATGCAAGTTTTGATGAATGTGCCCATAAATGCCTATATTTGAAATTTGAAAATGTTGAAATGACAAGGTGGAGGGAGATTCAAAGTGAGTAATGGGAACTTGGCTCAATGCAAAAAGACTTGTAAGGTGAAATAAATTCCTTGTTGGAAGAACTCATCCCACTTGGATTTGAATTCAAATTTGAGGGAATATTCTCTAAAGATGCCTTGTTGAGGGAATTTGAAGATTTAATAAATGAATTAAATGATTTATTTGTGCAAGTGGGAAAAGTTAGAGGATGTGACATGAGTTTAGATTAATTTAATGAGGGATTAGATGATTTGACTTTTTGACTTAGATTTATGGATTAAAATAAATCTAAAGGAGATGAAAAGTGATTTACACTTAGTTAAATAAATGATTTGATTTACTTAGCTAAAGGGAATGATGTTAGTGGTTTAATTAAATAAGTTTGATTTATTTAATTAAATGAAGAACTTTAGAAGTTAATTAAATAAGATTGGTTTATTTAATTAAAGAGGGGTCTTAGGATTGATTTATGATTTAATTAAGTAAATTTGATTGATTTGATTAATAGAGGAATTAAGATTGATTAATTAAGTAGTTAATAAAGGGGTGATTTAAAGAAGAATCAAAGTTAGTTGATCAGGACATTTTCAAGTCTATAGTCATAAACCTTTATCTTTTCTTTGTCTCGTGTTTTCCTTTTAGGGATGACACAAGGTTTCGAGACATTTAGGTCTCTTCCATGTTGACCAAAAATCTTTTCTTTGATTTTTCTCTCTTTGTGTCATTCTTCTTATTTACGGACTCTCTATAACAACATTGTAGCAAAGACATATTGACCTTGAATCCATGGATCCCTCGTGTGCTATTTTGGGATTTCATTTGGGGGAAACCCCTTTTTCATGACGTAGCTTCATTTGGAAACATATGACTTGGCATAGGGCTTTCCAAATAAGCTCTCATGTCCTCTAAATTATTGTTAGCATTTATCATTTGCTACTTTAAAGTAATTTCTCACATCATGGTGTTTAGGAAATCTTTAAAGTGGGGGCATACATTGGCATTATTCTTTTGCATTTTCCCACTCATGTTTCATTGTGTGGTCTTCTTACTTCATGCAATGTTTCTTTCTCTTGGCAATAAAATTGGGTGTGATGTCCTTCACAAGCATGATCTATCTTAGCATATTTTATTCCTCTTAGTGGTTTGATGTGACATACTACATTCCCTAAGTTGTGAATCTTCTATTCTTCGATTGGTCATCTCTTGGAGACATTAGGCATGATTTTCCCTAGGTTGAGACCTTACATGAACTAAGAAAAATCCCTTTGAACATACCTTACACTATTTTTAATTTACAATATATGTTATATGGCCACCTTGCATAACACACTTAGCTTTCCTGTGGAGCCATCCTATTTGTTCATGGGTGTTAGCATATGAAGTTTTACTTGCCTCATGAATCCTATCATTTGTGTTGTGTGGTTCCTTATCAAAGATATTAGGAGGTATAGCTTTGGTATGGTTAGTGTATGGGAGTTGACCTTAGGCATAACTTTCCCATAGCCACTTTCTTGTGTGTATGAGCGCATACTGACCGCGTGCGTATGTGTCTCTTTGGGGGCTCACCTAGTGGATACCGGATTCCACTAGCCCTTGTGAGTGTGCATTGGGTTTCCATAGTGGACATCATGTTCCACTTGTAAAAAAAAATTGGACAAACAACTAGGGCTTGATCCACATCGTGTTGGATAAATAGTTGAGGCATGATCCACCCCTCTTCCTTATGTCTTTGACAATGTATGTTTGTACCTTGTTGTTGCTTCATACACTATTCACATGTGTGTTCTTTTGTGCCTACATTGGTTTTTCATAGGATATCGATATTGGGGGCTTGACTGTCCTTCTTGATTTTTGTTGCCTTATCTCACTACTATTTGTACACTTAGACCCCTCTTGATGAAAATTTGTCTACTTTAGTGTGAGTTTGAGGAAAGATCATCCTCTCACTAAAGTGGGGGCTAAATGTAGTGTAGAAAAATTCATCCCTTTATATTTTCACAGTTGTTTGGGCCCTCCTAGTTAAAATTTGGCTTCTTTATGCCTTATTTGGTCCTATTTTTAATCTATAGGCCTTATTTAATGCAATTTTTTGAGGATAATCTTGACATGAAAATCATAATTCATGTTTTTTGGGTTATGTGTTCTATATCTAGTGATTGGGGACTCATACGTCAACTTGGGCGTATGGGTCCCACCTAGGTCTTGGGATATGATTTCAAAATATTGCATTGAACTTAACATTTCTTGAAGTTTGTGTCCCAAGTTTAAGCTATTGGGACTCATACGTCCCAAATGGTGTATGAGTCTTGCTTTAGCTTGGACATATTTTAGTTCAAATTCTTGGTAGGATTTCATTATCCTAGATCTGATGTCAGCTTATAGTGTTGTAATTTTGAGAAATTTGGCATAAGCAAGTATACATACAAGGTTATTTCATATAATTTCTCCTAAGAATTTCAAGAGAGCATTCCTAAGGAAAGTTTAGGAAATCAAGAGCATTCAGGAGAAAATCATCAAGCATTTGGAGCAACATCAAGATTCAAGCATCATGTCAAAGTCTTCATGCATCATGTGTTTTTTTGAGCTAACATTTGTGATGTAGGTTTCATGATTCAAACAAGCATTCAAGTAAAGTTTCAAGGATTCAATTAAGAGTGAAGATCCACATCCATTGGAGCCATTTCACACAAGTTTGTAGCCTTTATCTCAAGGTTTTGGTGAGTTATAACATTGCATTTGTTCATTCATCATTCCTTCTTGCTATTTCATTTCATTTCAAGGTTTAATTACCAAAATGGGGTTTGACCAAGGAAAACCCCTATTCCCTAACACAACAACATTTTTCCCTCTTGATGTTTGTTTGTAGATCTAGGTGAATTAGAGCTTGAAGATCCTTTGAAGACAAAGTTGCGAAAGTTGTGAAGAAGTTGCCATCTTCACATAAACTCACCTACATCTATCGTAATTCATACTTTTCAAACTTGAAGATCAAACAAGATGAAACCTATATAAGATCTCTAGAGGCTACAAAAATATCAGTCAAACCCTAGTAATGGGACTAAATCACCCCTCTGGTCGTATGATTTCTAGTATAGCCCTTTTTGGCATCTTTCTATAGATCTTGCATAGTCACTAGAACATTCAAGAATTTACCCGGATTCTTGTAGTAGGACTAAATCGCCCAACTTGGCATATCAGTCCTAGTGCACTTCAAGAAGTAGAATTTTTGAGTTTTATAAATAAATTTAACCTTTTTGAATTCTTCCAAGCACCCTTGTGTTTCATGATGTTTGTCAATTTGATTTAATACTTTCAAGTTTCTAGGTTTTTGTGCATAGTGTTTGCATTTCTCCTTTGAAACTTCATTTTAATGGTGAACCCCTATTTAATCACACATGGAAACCCATAGTCATTCCCTCATTTGAGTCACTTGATTGAGGGATCTTGGTTTCCTAATGAACTGAACTGTGAAATAGGTCCCAAAGTTCCACCTCCTAAAAGGTGGAACCCTATTTCCTTTGGTTCATTACTTACAAATGTAAACACATGCAATCTTTATTTTTTACATAAATGAAAACATGTATAGCAATAAATGTTATGTGTATGTATATATGTGGGAAACTATCACTATCATCATATATACATTCTAATCAATTATGTTCTATTATGGTCTTCAATGGTATCTCTAGATGTTTGATAAATTCACAAACACAAATAATCTATGACATTGAAACAACATAATGCAATAAACACTTTCCTTTTGTAGATAGTAACAATGTAATGAATTTTACCTTCATATTTTATAACAACCCTTATTTTGGGTAAAAATTGCATGTCAATATCTTCATATGATTGGAAAAAAATGCATAAAATAGTCACAAGTTGGAAAACATAGTAGGTTGTGACTTATTTCTTAATGCTTCTTCAAAGCTCAAGGGTGTAGAGTTCAAGGAGTTGTAGGTGGGGGATACATAAAAGTAACTAGATTGAGCTAAGTCTTGACTAACTAATTAGGTTCTTGCATGTAGACATTTTTACAATAGTATGCCATTTGTAGGCTTAATAACACCCACTTTTTTTTAACATTCAATTATACATAGATAGTATGGTTGTAATGAAAATATTTTTCTATTTACACATTACAAATGTAATGAAATACATCTTCAAAATTTATAACAACTCTTAGCTAGACTAAAATTTATGTTTTAATTTCTTGATATGATGGTAAAATAAATGCATAGAATAATTATAGGTTGGAAAAAACATGGGATGTTAGTAGATGATTTTATGAAAATTTTGCACAAATTCCAAAAATCTCCTCATTTATTCAATCCAATGGAAGTTGATAGACTTCACCCTTCTCTTTGTAAAAAGTCCATGGTAGAAAATCCAAGCTCTAATCTCTTATCCTAAAACTATATATTCCCCTTTCTTTGTACACGACTCCTTATTTTGAAAAATAACTTATTATTGAAAATAAATTACTAAAGAAATGCCAAATTCTATGTAGAATATAAAAAGTTTTACCTTTCATATTTTAATTCTAACATCTTACAAATATTAATATTTAAAATAAAATTGTAATATTCCATTTCCTTTTGAAGGGAAACAACTTGAGGAACACAAGTCTTGTGATTTTCATCTTTAGTTAATGCTTCTATCTTGGAAATTTGTATCTCCTTTTACATGCTAGCAACCTATTCAGTCAATGCATGGTACTCATTTTTCTAATCTCTATTTTCAAAAAAGAGAAAGATATTAGGAATTTAGCTCTAGGTGATATTTCAAATGTGAAAACTTATTTTCCAATGGAAACAATGTTCCAATTTTTGCTTCAATTCTTACTTTCATGTTTTGATGAATAACAAGCTGAGAATCTACCTCAAAACATGCATGAAGTCGCCTTAACAATCCACCTCCTCACTTGTGACTTCCACCAATAAGAAAACAACTTGACTAAA
Source organism: Sequoia sempervirens (assembly GCA_007258455.2). Taxonomy (NCBI): domain Eukaryota; kingdom Viridiplantae; phylum Streptophyta; class Pinopsida; order Cupressales; family Cupressaceae; genus Sequoia; species Sequoia sempervirens. The sequence continues at coordinate 495,023,302 of VDFB02000017.1, forward strand.
AAAATCCCCTTCAAGAGTTACAGTTAGAGATCGTATATCTCTATGAAAAGTAAAATCCTTTGCAACATTTGAATTGCTACAAATAAATGTACTACAAAATAAAAATTCCATAGTTTCTTCAATTTCATCTTCATATGCAACAAGAGATAGTGCTAACCTTATATTTCCATTGCCCACCAATTTGGTTGTTCATTGTTGAGTTGTTGACAAAACGGTATGGGCTTGGATTTTGTTTAAAGGGATAATCATTACTCCTCTTTGTAGATGTCCTATTTGAAGTAAAAAAATTCTTGTTTGTTCCATATCCACTACAACATTACACAACTTACCTCTTGTAGAAACCTCTAATACAACTATTGTTGAGGAATCTTTAACTTTTATAAGTTGTACAATACATTTGACTTTTGAGATATCAAAATCCTTTACAAGATCATTATAGGTAAATTATAAATTTCCTAACTGAGCCTCAAGGAGTGTGATATAAACCTTCAAATTTTGAACTACATTTGATTCTTGTAAACACTCATTTTCTAATTTATCCATATGCCCTTCTTTATGAGAAACATCTTCCATTGTTTTCTTTTTTTTCTCAACTTCCTGTCTTTTAGATTGTAGCTCTATCCAAACAATATTGAGCTCCTTTTGTTTTGACCATGAAAACTTCTTGTTGTCTTTTTAATTCCTTTCCTTATTAATTAATCTTAGTCTTTGGTTGTTTTGCTTCACTTTTAGTATTTCCAACTATTATTTTTGCATCTACAAATTGATCATTGATATGTTTTTCCTCATCCCCATTGCTCTTACCTATTAACACCCCTTGATATTCCTTTTCATAATATTATAACTTCTTTTTCATATATTTTTCTTCAAGCTTTAGATAAGTTTCTCCCTCGTCAGCCTTAAAGGTAGCAACATCCCTTTCTTGGATAGAGTTTTGAATTTCTTAAATAATTTTATGTAGCTTTCCAGGTATTTTTTGCTTAGTTTTTGTAAATCTTTATCATTAGACTATGCAAATATTTCTTTCTACAAGCTTGTTAGAGAACTTTTTATCCTTTTCAAATAAGACTTTCATTTATCCACCCAACTAATTCTCTTTTTTTTTTCACTTAGATCTGGTTTTTCCTTTTCCTTATCATCCATTTCCAATTGTATTTGTTCCATGGAATTGTTAACTTCGAGAATCTTTGGCTTCATTTGTTCAGCTCCACTTATAGCATCATCTCTCTCTTTCTTTTCTTGCACAAATTTAAATACAATATGAAACATCTCAATTTTATAGAGGAATAAATATACACATCACATATGCTTACATTGGTATACTATTAGATTTTACTTTCCTTTTTGTTCTCTTATTTCTTATTACTAGCATCTCATCCAATTTTTCTAACATTTTTTTTTGGTTTTATCTAATTTTTTGTAGGTGAAGGGATTAAGTAGATCATCAATGACTATGCTTTCATACTGGCTATGAGAAATAGGACTGAGAAAAGGTTCATTTTGATAACACAAGGTGATTATCTATGCACTGTATGCCAAATTTTACATAAGTGATTAAATGATGGTTATTTGTATTTCTTTGATATAAGTAATTATTGATTGTAGTTTTTTGAATTACTAAAATGAACATATAATTTTGTAATGTACACGGTAGAAAATGTAGTGTGTTTTTTTGTACCATTTGAAGTGAGTGTTAAAAATAATTTTGTGTCTTCAAACTTGTAATTTTCCATACAAAAACATAGTATAGTGAAATGATCTTCTAATTTAAAATACACACCTACACATGTAGATGCATGAGTATATTATGAGAAAAAGGAGGTTGGAAAAATCATTGTCTTAGAAAACACAGTGATTAACTTTTTTCATAAAAGTGGGAAAACAAAAAGTAGAATTGTTGTGGATATTTGTTTTATACTATTATTTATACACAAACAAAAATCATTTAATAAAATCATGTAACATATGCTTATTTTAAACTAAAGAAAAAAAAAATCCTTAGATAATGATTTGAGAGAAAAAGGTTAGAGAATGCATAGTCTCTTTAGAGGTTGAAATTGTTTGTTATTTTCTTAGATTATGGTGGATTAAGACTTAGACCACACATCTAATTATGTTTATTTTTTGGCTAGGGGCATTCATATAATCAATGATACCATCATTTTGTTGTAGAGGTATTACAAACTTGTTACTTGCAAAAAATAATTGGTTTGGAATTGTTGGTGTTCTAGGCACCTTGCATCCTTTATCTTTAAAAAATTGAACAAAAATATATTTAATGATGATCAAACCCCATAAAGATTTCATTAATTTAAAAAAGTGAATTTCAATGAGAATTTTGTGATAATGAAAATAAAGATAGAAAAACACTTTGATATAGCCACGATTATGCTTATATTATGAAACAACTAAAAATGGGGGTGAATGCTTTCGTATGGTTTAGGACATAGAGCAAAAAACCACTTTCCGCTTATTTCATTCAAGGACAACCCTATAGATCTCAATGAAAAAGAGAAAGAGATCTTGCAATAGGGTTGTCCTAGGGGTAGATTGTAAACTAATGATGGGTTCACCACCAAGCTAGGGCTTGTAAAGACGAATGTAATGCAAGATGTAATACTTAACCCTAATATGATGCAATATTTTATTAAATTACCTATAAAGGCATGAAAATAAAAATAGAGAAATGAGATCTCAGAAATATACAAATGGAAACCTGAGAGAGGATGGAATGAGCTTTGAATTGTTGAAAATTCTAAATTTTTGGCCTACTAGGACTCATACGCCAGTCTGGGTGAATCAATCCTAGAGATGGGTTTCTATGTAGGAATAGGTTTTTGGAAAAAGGGTATCTGAATCTACAAAATCTAGAAAAATACCTATAGTGGGACTCATACACCACTTTTGGCACATCAATCTCATTTTACTTTTGTGGGAATTCAAAGTTTAGATCTGCAATTCAACACTTGCTCTTTTCTCCCAAAATAATTTTCAGATCTGAATCTATAAAAATACCTGCAAAATAGAGTATAGAATTAATTTTCTAATGGAGGCTTTTCCTTGGTCAAACCCCTATTCGGTAATTAAACCTTGATATAAACAATGAAATATGCATGTAAATAGGAATGTAACCCTAACCTTAAGTCTGCCTAAGATTAGGAAATCTAAAATGCAATGCAGCCTTATTCTTTAATGTACAATAATGAGATGCATGAATGAAATATGAAGATGAATGACTCACTTTGAGAGATCTCTAATCACCAAAATGAGCCCTAATAATGCTTGTACCTTCCTTAGGAAAAATGTAGGGTGATAATGGAAGATGGAATCACTTAGGAAACAAGTCATTAGTCTTGTCTTGATGGCTAGTTGCATCTCCCCAGCCTAGAATCCATCATGATTCACCATAAACAACCATGATCAACCCTTGAAAATGCTAGATCTTGAATGAAAGTGAGCTTGAAGACCTTCAAAAACACTTCAATGTTGCTCCAATACTTCAACTTTGCTTGCTTTTGAAACTTGAATGCTCTTGTGAAAGAATGCTTGAAGACTCTTGAATGCTTGGATCTTGAAATTTCTCTTGAAAATACTTGCTTAGATGAAATAATGACTTAGAAGCTTGTTATAAAGGAATTAACACCTAATTTATCATTATTTAGGTCTCAAAAGCTGACATCAACCAAAAATTTGAATTAAAAAGTTTATTTTCTTGCTCAAACCCTAAAAAATCCCCAAATGGGACTCATACACCACCTCTGGCGTATGGATCCCACTTAGGGGGATGCATATGCCCAAGGTGGCATATGAGTTCCACCCTATATTTTAGGGGTGGGTTGTTAAAATTTTGAGTTTTTTTCATGATTTTATTGGGGTTTTAGCTAAAACAAGCCTCGAGATCTAAAATAATGGGTCTTAGGGGATTATTAATAATGATTTAAAGGGTAATTAATGTAAGGGTACAAAAATAGGTCCAAATTAGGCAAGGAATTGTACTATCTCCAAGAAGGGAGTACAATTTCCATTGCCACATTTAGCCCCCACTTTAGCACCCATATGACTCTATATGTATATGCAAGGTAAAGGACTTTGAACAATACACTTCCTTAAAAGGATACTCATATATATTCGTTCATAATACGGGAGAATGAAGCTCCTATTGTAGCTATCTTTAAAACCAAAATGTTAGGAACCACATCCTACAACACAAATTCATTAGTTGTCCAAAAATCCTCTTATCTAACTTCTTCTAGAAATTAAATTCGAGGGTAGATGCATGCCCCCCCTTGATTCTACTTACTTAATAGAGGTGGAATCAAGGTAGTAGTCTAACCACATTGAATAAGGTAAGTCATATCATAGGGTATTTCCAAGTACCATACCATATAATGATAGATATTTGATGAGGAGGGGGAGTGGTATCATGATTCCAATGCAACAAACAACATAAAAAACAAAGCTCTCTAGCTCTCGTTATATTAATTTGAATGAAAGGCACTTTTTAACCCTAATATAGTAAAAACCTTAATTTTAGAATATATAAGAGTAAAAAGTGAAGCAATTTTTAACTTATTTTGTCTTTTACCTTCTTGTAGCTTGAATTTAGTGGAGAGTGATCGAAGATGTCAAGCTGACGAGAGTACGAGCCTCTAAGACTAGATGCCTTATGAGAGTAGGTAGCTTGCAATGAGCATCATTATTAGGTGAGTTGATTTTTCTACCTTACCTTTTTCCTTACGCATTTATTTTATGATTTATATACATTTCTAGATTGATTTAGGGCCTTGGAAGAAAATTTCCCAAAGCGTCCCTTTTTTTCACAAAGTGTCTATTGATGACAATGTTTTTTTTTTTTGATCGGTAATCGCTTTTGACTAGAGCTTTGAACTAGTGAGGCCACAATTTGTGGGGGACCTCATCCCCATGTTTGTCTAGGTATACACCAGTCCATTTTCTTTTACCCCTCTGCTACCGCATGAAGATTGAAGTCGATCTTTACCGATTCTGATCTTCTGATGCCGATTGACGATTTCTGATTTTCGATGATCTTCGGATTGACCGGATTTATTTATTTTTTTTGACGCACTGTATCGGTTTACACGACACTTCGATTTTTGATCTGTCTGACCAGATCATGATCATTCTCCCCGGATAATCACACACCACCTTCTACAGCCAGACGGTATACCAACAGTCTCACCTCATTTGTTCCTTGGCCTGCCTTATTACCTGCATCCTTCCTTCACATTGAACGCCTTGTGGTGAGACTCGAACACCTAACCATCATTTTAAAATGGTGTTTACAACTGTCATTGCACTGCGGGGTGAACCCCATCTATTGATGACGATGTTACTCGCAGCAACAAGGCGAATAAATTCTTCACAAAAAACTGTAAAGATCCTATCCTTCTTGAAATACTTAACCAAAGGAAAACCCTAGGGGATCCGTATGATAGGAAAATGGTTGGCTCAGTTCAATCCCAAATCTTCAGTAGTCAAATCCTGATAGTACTAGGTTCACTCTAGGGTATGATGTGATATTATTGTTAATCTCAAAGGGAATATGTTTGTTTGAAATCATATGTATTAGACATTGGATTCTCAGTTAGATCATAAAATAACATCATGAAATCGAAAGATTTGAAATAATATTTCATGAACATCAACAATTTTTCTATTACTTAAGTAGATTTAGCTTTAAGCATTCAACAATTTCATAGGAAACCAAATATTTTCAATAGATTTCCATTCATTCATCTATTTTTTGAAACATTTTCCAAAATTTAAACATATATTCTTAAATAAAGCATAAAAATACTAAAAATTAAAATTTCTACCAATTATTCTCCATGCATGCCCCAAATAATTAACCAAATAAAAGCAAACTGCTTTATACTTCACCAGATTATTTCACAGCTACATATAAAATGGTGCAAGCTTTTAAAGAGAGGGGTTTTAGTTTGGACACCGAGTAGGTTCTGCATGCACCCTTAAAAGACACAACATACAGTCTTGTTCGGTTGAACTAACAAAACTAGCTACAAAGATTCATGAGATAGGTATCTACCAAATTGGCTTCAATATTGATTAATATCTATGTGCATACAAGTTTTTAGACCAGAATAATTCATATAATAGGAAAAAAGAGAAAAAATTAGAGAAGTTTTAGCTCTTTTGATATCCACAAATTATGAACTTCACTTAAAAAAAGTATCCTCTGGCCTTTTATAGAGGTAAGGCACAAATAGGATAAGACAAATACATGAGAGGAAATCCAAGGGGTGAATCACATCAAGGCACATGGAATGTAGTGTCAAATAGTAAAAGAATTGCAATCGAAGTCAACGAAGGTCAACTCTAATCCCACATTGAAGTACTTCGGGATTTAATATTTTTATTTTCGCTAGGAAAATAACTTGAATTGAAGGATAGTGTGTAGGAACTTTCCCACATATTTAGAATGATTACTTTATCACCCTATTCCCACACTCTATTCTGCTTCAGGCTTTCTACTCTCGAGAATGGGCTTCCCTGAAGATCGACATTTGTCTCCACCGCATGTACAATACTAGGATCTCCAACATTCTGGTGGACTCAAAGCCCTCTGCCTTATAACCTCTTAGAGTATACAACCCGATCTGGATATAATTCTATTCGTGATTCAAATTTTCCTAACCGTCCATACCTGAACTCTGTATCTCTTGCAATCAAAAATTACACTAATTAAATCCCTTTAAAAAAAACATTTATACACATCTCATGTTAATAAAACCATCATTCAATTGTTATCAAATAAATTTCTCATAAATAACATGCTTTCTAGCATATTACAAATCCTTGCATGATTATCTTTCATATACTAGGTTATCAAACTATCAGACTCATTGGATAACCTTATAATTTTAAAACTTCACTTTACATCTCTACCCAGTACCTGGTACCCGGTATTCAGCTTTACCCATGAATTTTTCCCTAGACTTCCGTTTTACCAGAACTTCCATCTTACTGGACCTCAATTAATGGACTAGAACATTATGCTCACATTTGTGTTACCTTTGTTCCCTTTTCAAAAATTCCTGGTTCTCAGTACCCGGTACTCAAAACACTACATTACGAAGTACTCTTTTATTAAAGAATTCTCTTTGCTCTTCAATTCTGGCGATCTTTTCAAATAGCTAGCTCCTACCATAAGAGTTAGATTTTTCACTTGGGTCCCCAAGTCTTACAGTCTTGGGGTGTGTTGTGAGACCACACAACAACTTGCAACCAATAAAACCAAATTTAAACCAAAACTTGAGATTAAATCACTAGCTGCAGATTATAATTTATGCATATTTTAAAACAATAAATTTTACCTTTACCTAGATTCTAGCATAATAAAAGGAAAATTCCCCTAGAAACATCTATGTGTGCTTTGATTAATTCCAATTTTTAGAATTTAGTGAAAAGAATCAGTTCATTGGCATTGAACTACATAATATGGTAATACTCCAAATCCAACCAAGGATGGAGCCTTGCTGCTAGTCAAGCATCCATAGCCCCGACAAGGTTATCTTCGTAATTCCCCCAAAACATAGCTCTACTGCCAACCAAGCATCTATAGCCCTGGTAGAGATATTTGGATAGCCTAAAGAGTTGATTTTTTTTTAGATATTGCAATGATAGCTCTTTTTTCTCTTTTTATATTTCAATGATATCTCATTTTCAACTTGCAAGCAATGAAGCTCGCTATTAGATTGGGAATTATAGTGGTAGTAAAGGTTACCTTTTTATTTTTCATTCAATGCAAATCCCTTCATTAATTCACTACCAAAAATTCATTTAATAATTCCCTGTTGGTGCGTATTTCCGACTAAATATTACCAATTTATGCCAAATACTAGCTAACTGCAACTCGTTGTGTGTTAGAAAATATGCATAAATTAAAATTTAGCAATGAACAGTTTAATCACAAAATTTAAATCTAAATTTAAAACAATTAGTCACCACCCTTTCGATAAAATTTGTGGCAAATGCTAAATACTCAGCTAGTAATTCTGATTTGATGGTGTTGCACCACATTAATGAATTGGGAATGTCATGATGACAATAAAACACATTCACATTATTCTGCATTAAATTCACATGCTTTAACTCACACATATTGCTTCTTTCAAATTACCCAAATGATGGTGTGTGTTGCCTTATCAGCTTCATTTTCCTTTTTACTCCGCACACACAAGCACCTCCATAATTAATATGGCTTAAGAAAAAAACATGAAATGAACTTTATTAACTTTGAGACCTTCAACTTGCTTGATTCGCAATCTTTATACTAATCAAATTTGAAGAAATTTATCACCAACTTTGTGTAAAGAGTTAATTTAATTTAACATTCCACTCTGAAGATAATTATCCAGTTGCCACCTTGCTTATGATTTCCAAGACTTCACTTGAGGCAACTATGTACTACAACTTCCTCATAGCTTCCTATAAATTCTATACTTCTCGAATTCTTCACACTTTTACTTAGCTTTCTTGTTATTATGCATTTCTTGCTCTGCTAGTTCTTGCTTGCTTCTAGGTTATGGATACTCCAATTTTCCTAACCTTCTCTTGCCACCAGAATGTTTTCCTAGGAAGTATCACACCACAAAGGCTTGAAAAGGTTTTCTTCATTCAGACTTCCAGTTTCACTATACCAAATTTGTGCTTAGTTCTTGGGGAAAAGTATGTAGAATCCAACCGCTACTTCCGCTTCTATTCCGACATGGCTTCTCATTTTGTAGCATCACTTTTGGATATTGGGATTCTTGTTGAATATGTTCACTTAGCTACCAATTTGATAGTAAGGCCTAAATATTTGGAAAATTTTCACACTCGACCATTGGAATCCCTTCCATGGATGATATTACTCGATTCTTGGAATACAAGGAAGTGGTTCCACTCCGGCCTTTCCTTACTAACCTCCATATTCATGACTTTTAAGTTCACTAGGAACTCACCTACATAAGGTATTTGGCCCTAATAGATGAGGAATCCCATATCGATTGAATGGCTACTCCTATATGTAGCTTGACTTACTCTTTTTTGGTTTTTTTTCTCTTTTGAAGCAATAATTTTGATACTCCATGTATATATACACATATATATAGCTTTGTAGTACATCTTAAAACATGTATTTATTGTGCATGCTTTATCATTTTCATTTCATAGCATAATTTTACAAATGTTTGGATTAAATCTCATGTGTAAGATAATTTAAGCAGAATTTGCTAATGTGGAGGACCAAGAAAAAAGAAAAAGAAAGAAAAGCGACAACAAAAAAGAAAAAATAAAATAAAACAAACCCTATGAAAATAAAACTAACCCTGACTAACCAAAATTATAATTCAACAAATGATTAAACCTAACAAAACAAATTATTTTAATTTCAATGACTATTTCCATTGTTGTCTTGGTACAAAGTACAACAGGTTTATCCTTAAATTCATTCAAAAATATTTCAAGAGTTCTACTATAGCAATGAATTCTTCTAAATTTTTTGCATTTAATAATCATAAATTCAAAGGTGTACTTACCAATAACTTGGCTCATATGTATGAAAATGGCCTCATTAAAGGTCAATTGTACACACTTCATCTGATGCAACCATAATTTACCTTCTTTCAGCCCTAGTTCATGGTTTATCTCTTTACTCTGTTCATTTCCATGAAAGGCTATGTCCATTTCTCAACTTTCTTCTCCTTCAAATATTTTTGTGTCTTTGGTCCTATCTTCACTTTGCACTTTGTTAGACCAAGATATACCACAATTTATATTATTATTAGAGAGAGAAAAAGTAAAAGTTTGATACTCTGTATCTTCCATAAAATCAAGAAAATTTCATTTTTTAACTTGTGAATTTTCAACTTGGAGAAAAATACATGCATCTCCCGCTCGATTTTCCCACTCCTTTTCTTCATTTTCATTTTTCACGTATAAGGATAATGATGACTCATCAATACTGTTTCCTTGTTTCTAATGTGTTGTCTCTAAATCTCGACATTCTTGCCTATTTTCCTACAAAAGGTTAGGATTTTCTTTATAATAATTGCAGTTATCAAACCGTTTTGATGTACTGGCTATTTTTTAAATATTTCCAATTCCACTAGGGTTGAACACATTTCTTGTTAATGATTCTTGTCTTCTAGAAATTATAACTTCTATTAACGAAATCACTTTACACATGGCCAAACTTACCCTAGTTAAGAAAATTCCACAATCATGTTCACCATGATCAGTTGTATCATGAATTCTACACTCAGTGACTCTACCAAAGGTGAATAAACTCAAAGGATGTAATATTTGGCTAAAATATTTCCAAAGTTTCTCAACTTCCATATTGAAATACCAGCTTGCACTAAATATTCACTTTACAAGCTTTCTCTTTGAAATTAGGACTAATACAAATTTAAAAATAGTCCCTCCTTCTAGCACCAGTTCATGTTGATGATGATGTTACTCGTAGCAACATGGCGAATAAATTCTTCACAGAAAAACTGTGAAGAGCCTATCCTTTTTGAAATACTTAACCAAAGACAACCCTCAAGGATCTGTATGATGGGACAAAGGTTGGCTCAGTTCAATCCCAGGTCTCTGATAGTCAAGTCTTGACAATACTAGGTTCACTTTAGGGTATGATGTGATATTGTTGTTAATATTAAAGGGAATATGTTTGTTTGAAATCATATGTATTAGATACTGGATTATCAGTTAGATCATAAAATAACATCATGAAATTAAAAGATTTGAAATAATATTTCATGAACATAAACAATTTTGCTATCACTTAAGTAGATTTAGCTTTAAGCATTCAACAATTTCATAGGAAATGAAATATTTTCAATAAATTTTCATTCATTCATATACTTTTTGAAATATTTTCTAGAATTTAAACATCTATTCTAAAATAAAGCATAAAAATACTAAAACTTAAAATTTATCCTAGTTATTCTCCACGCATGCCCCAAAGAATTAACCAAATCAAAGAAAACTACTTTATACTTCACCAAATTGTTTCACAGCTACATATAAAATGGTGTGAGCTTTTAAAGAGAGGGGTTTTAGTTTGGACACCAAGTAGGTTCTGCATGCACCCTTAAACAGTGCAACATACAGTCTTGTTTAGCTGAACTAACAAAACTAGCTACAAAGATTCATGAGATGGGTAGCTATAAAATTGGATTCAATATTGATTAATACCTATGTGCATACAAGTTTTTAGACTGGAATGATTCAAAAAATAGGAAAAAAGAACAAAACTTAGAGAAGTTTTGGCTCTTCCAATATCCACAAATTTTGAACTTAACTTAAAAGAAGTATCCTCTAGCCTTTTATAGATATAAGGCACAGATAGGATAAGACAAATACATGAGAGGAAATCCAAGGGATTAATCACATTAAGGCACATGGAATGTAGTGACTAATAAGAGAATTGGAATCAAAATCAACAAAGGTCAACTCCAATCGCATGTTGAAGCACTTCGAGCTTTAATCCTTTTATTTTCACCAAGAAAATAACTTGAATCATGATAGTGTGTAGGAACTTTCCCATATATTCAGAATGATTAGTTTGTCACCCTGTTCCCACACTTTGTTCTGCTTTGGGCTTTCTACTCTTCAGAATGGGCTTCCCCGAAGATTGGCATTTGTCTCCACCACATGTACAATACCAAGATCTCCAACATTCCAGTGGACTCAAAGCCCTCTTCCTTATAACCTCCTAGACTATAAAACCTGATCTAGATATAATTCTATTTGTGATTCAAATTTTCCTGACTGTCCATACCTGAACTTTACATCTCCTACAATCACAAACTCCACTCATTAAATCCCTTTTAAAAAAACATTTATAAACATCTCGTGTTAATAAAACCATCATTCAATTGTTATCACACAAATTTCTCATAAATAACATGCTTTCTAACATATTACAAATCCTTGCATGATTATCTTTCATATACCAGGTTACCGGACTATCAGACTCATTGGATAACCTTATGATTTTAAAACTTCACTTTATATCTCTACCTGGTACTCGATACCTGGTATTAAGCTTTACCCTTGAATTTTTCCCCAAACTTCAGTTTTACCAAAACTTCCATTTTACTGGACCTCAACTACTAGACTGAAACATTCTTCTCACATTTTAGTTACCCTTTTTCCTTTTTCAAAAATTCCTAGTTCCCAATATCTAGTACCTAGAACACTACATTACAAAGTACTCTTTTATTAAATATTTCTCTTTGCTCTTCACTTTTGGTGATCTTTTCAACAAGCTAGCTTTTGCCATAAGAGTTATATTTTTCACTTGGGTCCCCAAGTCTAATAGTCTTGGGGTGTGTTGTGAGACCACACAACGATTTCCCCTTTTTCTACAAAGTGTCCCTTTTTGTCACAAAGTGTCCCCTTTTTTGTGAAGTGTCCCAAAAGGGGTCTAAAGTGTCTAGGACCCTTAGAAGAGTACACTAGAACAACTTTAGTACACTTTTTTGATTGTTGATGTATAGATTTAGGATGTTAGAATGCTTATAGGACATATTTTTCTTTTTTGTTAGATTCCACCCCATTCGTGGCAACGTCTTAGTGAAAAAAAAATATGTCACCTCTGAGACCTAGCCCCAACATTTTTATTGTAGGATACAAAGATATTACAAACCATAAGATTGTATTTGACCTACCTCATGCCCCCCATGAGGTACCATGATGCTATACTAATGGAACTAGTAGAGCGGTGGGATGTAGACACATGCATGTTTCATCTCCCCACAGGCAAGATGATGATCACATTAGAGGACATCCATCACATACTCTAAGTTTCCATTCGGGGTGAGAGGGTATGTTTTCTACAGGATTGATCATTTCAGGAGATGAAATACGATATGCAATATTATCTTGGTGGTTTGACTCACGATGACATCATGTGGCCACAGACTGATCTAGCCATGTTACTATATTCGTGGGCCCCACTTGTTGCATGAATTATGATGTTTATTGTAGCACTAGTACTTGTCCCTAATGGTCAAAGCACAGATTTATAGGGAGGACTAGTACATATGATATGGGGGATGGTAGAGCAGAGGACTATGTACACCTCGAGGTGCAACATCCTTGCACACTTATATTCTAATCTAGGGAAATTTTAATTTCGTGAGATTGACAGTATGGTACACTATACATTGCTACAACTATGGTTCCTAGAGCATATCATGCACACGAGGCTGACATGATTTACATGTACATCAACCCTAGGGTATCCTCATGCATTTAGTTATCCACTAAGCTGGTTATGGTAGTACGAGGATTTATATTTTTGGAGAGTCTGATTCAGCCAACTAGATGAGGAGAAGATCATATGGAGACCTCACCAGCTTATACCATAGTGGCCGGATGAGACTCGTCAGTTGAGGAGGTTACAAATGGATAGATTTCTGATAAGAAGACATGATTACATAGTACAACCCTTCTACTATGATCGTTTCATGCAACAGTTTGGACAGGTTCAAGTACCACCCATGGCATGACCCTTTTTTAGGAGATCAATATGGAGTGCTCAGAGGCCTAATGATACTAGATGGTTCAATACTGATGATGTCCTCTATAATGACTCTAATGATGATGATCACAATATGCCTCCACTCTCCAACACTAATGAATTTGATACCACAGATGCCTATGAGGAGTGGTGGGTAGTAGCATGACCAGCTCCTATGTTCCTAATGGATGAGTCGATAGGTGATGCAGTGCCACTCCTAGATTAGGTAGATGAGGAGGAGGATAGAGCTGAGGAGATATGGGTGAGGGCTGCAAACATATTCATAGATGTGATAGATGAGGAGTACAACAAGGCTAAAAATTGCTGACTATAATGGTTAGGAGGAGGAGGAGGACATGGAGGAGTAGTTGATGAGTGAGGGTGATGAGACAACAAATGAGGATCTAGTGGGCCATGAGTGGGGAGAGACAATTCCTAGACTCATGTTACTAGATCACAATCAACAATTGCAGTAGGCACCAACACCTATAGTCATGGAGAGGCTAGCACATCCTCCATGCCCCCTACACATGACAAGGTTATCTTTACATAGCCAACCAAAGAGATAGGTGATGATATTTTATTTACTATTATGCTTTATGTTTTTATTTTATGTCTATATATATCATGATGTGTACTAATTATATTTATGATTTCTATCTTGCAGAAGCTGTGAGAGACTTGCATGATCTCTATCATCAGGTTGCTGCTAAGATATTGCCCCCATCTATTTACAAGGAGGCTAATAATATAGACTATGTGCCCCCACCCATTGTGGAGCGGGATCTAGAGCTGTTTGATTCGTACATTAGACTGTAGGCAGCATGTGAGAGTTTTAGGAGGTGCACCCACTAAGTCGAGGCTACCTAGGATGCTCAATCAGCTTGAGCCCCAACAAAGGTTGAGAGACTTCAGTCAGAGGTAGCCAGAATACAAGTGGAGAGGGATCATCTAGCGAGAAATCACCAAGAGGCCCTTGGGTGAGTACAAGGTTTATAGTATGCTTTGGATATACTCGGTGATTCATGATCACGATCGCATACCACTATCTCATGACAAACTACCTCCTAATAGATGTGAGCACCAAATCCTAAGGGATCTAGTAGTCACAAACCTCACTAGCATTGTATATATTGATGATGTACAAAACGTTGATATATATGTGATTATTTGATGTTTGGTTACTTATGTTTGTGTTAAATCATAATGTGATTGATCAAATAATATTTTTCAGACTATTTAATGAATGTCTCCATGATTTAACATGTTTTATGTGATCTAATTAAAGCTTACTCTAGTTTTTCTTAGATGCAACATCGTGATTAAGTATTCTATGTTAAATTAAATGCACCTATGATCTAATTAAAGAACATTAAATGCATATAAGGATCTAATCTAACACAACATACCAAATTATCTTGAATAGCATGAAACCTAAAGTACCCATCTAAAATTTAATTTAAAAAATTACTTTAGTATTCAAGACACAAATAATTGTTTGTCAAGAATGAAGCAATGCGGGAGCACATAGAATTGCATCTACTAACTCTAACATCACTGCTTTATGATTCACACTATTCAAGAAGGTTAGACATAGTACTGGCATAGATGCACAAAATTTATAGGTTCTTTAAGAGGTGTCCATCCATTTCTGTTAACGTTTATGCATAATACCTATAGCTTGAATTAATTATATAAGGTCCTACTCAATTAGGACTAAATTTCCTTTGTCAGTCGATTTGTCATTGACGTTGCATTGATTCTCGCATAACACCACCACCTTTATTGAATGACCAAGGGATAACATTGTCATTGTAACTACATTGCTTTCTCCTAGAGTAAGCCTGAAGGTGCTCAATAGCGTTGATGCATTGTTCATTGAGAATTTCGAGCTGATGCAACCATTGTTCCTTATAATTATTGTCATCAATAATTCCTTGAAGATTGATTCTTAATATAGGAATCTCTAATTCCAAGGGAATTATTCCCTTAGTACCATAGACGAGGTTATAAGGTGTAGTCGCTGTGGATAATTTAACATTCATATGATAGGACCATAGCGCATATGTTAACTGCATGTGCCAATCCTTATTATGTTTGCTAATGGTTATCTTTAAGATTTGTTCAAGGGTTCTAATAGTTGATTCAACTTGATCATTAGATTATGCATAGTAAGGTGTTGAAAAGTTATGTTGTATGTTAAAATTTTCCAAGAACTTCTTCACGTCATTGTGCTTGAATGGTGTGCCATTATCAAAAACTAATGTGGAAGGAAGTCTGAAGTGAGCAAAAAATGTGTTCCAATATGAAACGACATATCACATCGGTTGTTATTGAACGAAGGGGAATTTCTTCTACCCACTTCATGAAGTAATTTGTTGCGGTGATTATGAATGTATGTCTGGTGGAGGAAGGTGGTGATATTTTTCAATGAGATCCAAACCCCAAACTGCAAAGGGCCAAATAGGAACTTGAGCTCAAAATTTAGAGGCAAAAGCATGAATCAAATTGTTATGTTCTTAACATTTGAGACTTTTTTTATGTATGCAAAGCAATCATGTTCCATATGTCTCCAATAGTATCTTGTGCGGATTAGTTTTTTGACTAATGTTCTTCCTCCAAAATGACCACCACAAGCACCTGCGTGAGCTTATTCCAAGGCTATGGGGATTTCATATTTTTTAAGGCATCTAAGTAAGAGATGATCAAATGACCTTCAATACAACACATCGGTGAGAATTATATACTTAGATGCAAGTTTTCCAAGGAGGGCTCAGATGTTCTTAGTTGTTGGCTTGGGAAAGGTACCATCTTTCAAATAATTAAATATCGTATCATACCATTCACTTGAGTCTTCCATGGTTGTTGATAATATTTCTTCTGCTTTATCTTCGATTGATGGTTTCATAACTGTATGCACAATGAAGGTGAAGTCTTTTGAAGGATCTTGCAGAGATATAAGGGAAGCTCCACTTTCCATTGTATCTGCATGTTGATTATCCTTTCATGGGATGTTATCAATGGAAAATGATTCAAACTTCTCTAAAAAATTCATTGTGAGATCCTTTTATTTTGATAATTTGTCATGCTTCGCTTGATATGTTCCATTTATTTATTTAATGACCAATTATGAATCACCAAATATCTTAATATCTCTAGCGCCCATAATTAAAGTGATGCGCAATCCAACGAGCAATGCTTCATACTTGGCAGTGTTGTTTGTACATAGAAAGTGTAACCAATAAGACAAGGGAATAGGGTCCCCTACGGGTGGTATTATTATAACTCCCGCACCAGAGCCAGTTCTACACTTAGATCCATCAAAATATAATTCCCATACATATTAGCTTCAATTGTCAACACATTATTGTTAGGGAAAGAATCATTACTAGGTAACGCTAAAGGAGGAGGAGCATCAACTAGTTGGTCGGTCAAAGCTTGACCCTTAATTTCTTTTTGCAAAAAGAATTTAAGGCCAAACTCAGTTAACAACATGAACCACTTAGTTAAGCATCTTAATAAAAAAAAATTGTAAAAAGATGTCTTAAAGGGTCAAATTTCATCATCACGTGTATTTCGACATTTAGTAAGTAATGTCTTAGTTTACTTACATAGTGAATACAAGAGCCAAACATTTTTTTTCTCTCATTGTGTAATATTTTTTGTAATCAAAGTTTGCCTAATGCAATAAACAGGGTGTTCTTTACCGTTTTCATATTGTTGAGCCAACAATGTTGTGAGAGCATGGGCTGATGCTGATGTATAAAGAATAAATGGTTTGTTTTGCATAACAGGTTGTAAAACAAGTGGAGTGACAAAATAATCTTTCAAACTCTCAAAAGCCTATTTACAATCCTTGTTCCAATTAAATTGAACGTCTTTCTTAAGGAGATGTGTGAATGGTAATGTTTGATCCGCTAAGGATGCTACAAAACATCATATAGCCTGAATTATTCCTTGTAAGGTGCATAAATGAGAGATGATTCTAGGAGGTGGCATATTAAGCATAGCATCAATTTTCTTCATGTCCACCTCGATGCCTCTGTGAGATACGATAAAACCTACAATTTTTCCACTATTTACACCAAAGACACACTTTTTTGGATTCAATCTCATGTTGTATTTTGCATTCACTCAGATTTTTTTAAGGACATTTACATTGTCTTGTCTTGTTAAATATTTGGCTAGAATATCATCAACATAGGCTTCCAAAATCTTGTGTATGTAATCATAAAATATCAATGTCATAGCTCGTTGATATGTTGTACCCGTATTCTTTAATCCAAAAGGCATCATTACCCAAAAAAATGTTCCCCAAGCTATTGTAAATGGTGTTTTATATTGATATTGAGGGTTGATGAATATTGATTGTACCCAAAAAATCCATCCATGAATCAAAACAAAGCATGTCTCACAGTCAAGTCTACTATCATGTCAATATTATGAAGGGGAAAGTCATCTTTTAAAGATTCTTTATTCAAATCATGAAAGTTCGTACACATCCTAATATGATTGTCTAGTTTTACGACTACGACAATGTTTGAGATCCAAGGAGAATAATCTATAGGTTTGATAAAACCATCTTCAAGGAGCTTCTCAATTTCAGCCTTAACTAATAAGGCTATCTTAGGGTTCATTTTTTGAATCTTTTGTCTAATAGGCTTAACATTTTCAGTGAGGACTATATTGTGTGTTACAATCTTAGGATCAATTCTTGGCATATCTGAATAAGTCCAAGCGAAAAGTTTGAGAAAGTCATAGAGTAAAGTTGCACAGTCCTCTTGTTCTTCACCATCAAGCCACTTTCCTATCTTAATCACCATTTATTCATTGTTAATATCCATCAGTATGTCCATGGTATCTCCTAAAGGAAGCACATTTTGTTTCAGAAATTCAAGGTTGTATTCTTCTTTGTTCATTACAACTTCACTACTTTCCTCTTCTTCGTCTTTTTGCTTGGTACCAATCATAGCCCATGTAAACCATTTATTTTTAAGAGGAATAAATGGTTTGTCATACACTCCTAACATTTTTTTCAAGGCTTCATCATCTTCAAAAAACTCCAATGATTCTTCACAAGTTGTATCAATCAATTTTGAATGTTTCAAGGTCAAAGTTGTTTTAGGATTGCACATGATGGTGTTGATGTTTAGCGAGGGTCTCTTTGTTGCTTGTGTGATCTTAGAGGGGAAATATCCCAAACTACCTTTTTTTCCTTGCGTATTAGGTTCTATAGGAACATAAATTCATTGTTCTCTCTTGCCACATCCTTTTCCACTATAACCAAGTTAATTTTATGAACTCATAGCCTTTTCCATAAAGTATTTCCATTTCTTTCAAGTTTGGTAGTTTTTGGTAATCTATCTTATCAAAGTTTGTTGTATAACTTGTGTCTTCTTCTAAGGTAGATGAGGTAGATGCTTGTGCTTCAGAATTTTGTGTTGACATCACCATTCGTTGTTTTTTCTTTTCATCTTCTTTATTTGTGATTATGTACTCTCCCATAAACAAGGGTGTGAATTTTAAGGAACCCCAATCATCATCCAATAATTTTGACACTTTCTTTGGATCTCTTGTTTTTCCTCTTTCATAGGTTATATGTTTGATGTTGGAACTAATGTGCTTAGAGGACTTGTCATTCCTTTTTCAACTTATAAGCAAGTTTTAGGCTCATGGTCTATTTCAACTTGGTATACCTTATTGTTATCAACATACTTCATGATACGATGTAAAGTCAAAGGCACCACATGCATTTCATGAATCCAAGGTCTTCCTAAAAGAAGATTGTGTGAAAGGTCATGAGGCATAACATGAATAGGAGTGTCAAAGGTAGCCTTTCTGACTGTAATAGGTAAAGTAATCACACCAAGTGGTTGCTTTCCTACATTATCAAATCCTTGAACCGATAAGGAGTTGAGTTCATTTTTTTATTTTTCCAAGCCCAACCTATCTAAAAGATTCACACTGCACACATTAAGGGTTGTACCATTATCAACAAGGGTTCTCTTTATTCCCATTCTATTGAATTTGGCTATTATCATGAAGGCATCATGTTTCTTTCTCATCTCCAAGGGAGGGAGCTCATGTTGATGAAAATTAATGTCTACATTAACTATATTCATTCCTTGATTTAGAGATGCCACATCATTTGCATTTGTATTAGAGGGGATTACAACTTATTGTAAGGCTATTTGAATCATGGTGTGATCATTAGGATAGATTTGAATCAAGTCCCATAGGGAAATCTTTGCAGGGGTATTCTGAAGTTGTTCAACAAGATCATACTCCTTCCCACTGTGTGAAGGAAAATGAGGAGCACTATGCAAGATGAGATTAGGCCAAGGTAAAGGTGTTGTAGTTGGTTGTTTTGGTTGTGGATTGTTTCTATTGTTATATGTATGAGTAATGGTAGTATGACTTGGTTGCTATAAAACATTGTTCTTGGGTTGTTCAAGAGTGTAAACAGGTTTTTTTTGAGTTTGAGGTTTGTGTGAATGTGGGTAAAGGATAAGTTGAGGTTGAATCACATTAATGTCTCTTGGTTTTGGTTTTTCATGACAAGCCTTAGTGGATGAACCTTGTGAGATGAAATCCTCAAGGACTTCACCTAACATGTCAAAGTAATCACTACTAAAAGGCTTGAGGGTTAGGTTAACTTGGAAAATAGATTTGATATAGTCAAATAACTATACTTTCTCTAAGTGGCTTATCTATTTTCTCTTGTTTTTTTTTTCTGTTTTCCAATGGATTCCAAATGTAATCTAATCTAATTGGACTATGAACTAATGTTGAAAATGAAAAGTGCAAGAAACTAATTCTATCCACAATTGTAATGAATGTAAATTATGCTACTTCTAATGATTTGAATGTAACAGAAATTATGCAAAATGAAACAGAAATATTTTAATAGCAAATAAAAGCTCAAAAACAGGGAATTTAACTCTATAAAATGCAGTTCTAAATATGCACTAGGACTAATTCACTCAAAGGGCGTATGAGTTCTAGTGGGGATTTTTTTTCAAAATTTTTAGAAATTTTCAATTGGTTTTTATACTTTTTATGTTGTATGATTTGTAACCTAAGTAAAAAAAATCATATTTGGTATGACTTTCAATGATTTAAGATGCAAAAATACAAGCTATATGAACTTTCACTAATGCAAAATTAGAAACCCTATCTAATGCCAATTAACTAATGCAAACTGTAGTGCAATGTTAATAATGCAAGCAATATTTAGGATTTTGATGCACTCCAAATAAGAATTATAATGTCTTAAATGCAGGTTCACCAAAATGAAACAACTAAAAAATGGGAGTGAATGCTTTTGTATGGTTTAAGACATAGAGC
Source organism: Sequoia sempervirens (assembly GCA_007258455.2). Lineage (NCBI taxonomy): Eukaryota > Viridiplantae > Streptophyta > Pinopsida > Cupressales > Cupressaceae > Sequoia > Sequoia sempervirens. The sequence goes on from VDFB02000017.1 coordinate 495,044,204, forward strand.
GAAAACCAACTTTCCACTTATTTCATCCAACAATAACCCTAGAGATCTCAATGCAAACGAGAAAGACATCTTGCAATAGGGTTGTCCTAGGGGCAGTTTGTAAACTAATGATGGGCTCACCACCAAGATAGGGCTTGGAAAGATGAATGCAATGCAAAATGTAATACTTAACCCTAATATGATGTAATCTTTTATTAAATGACCTATAAAGGTATGAAAATAAAAATACAGAAATGAGATCTCAAAAATATGCACCTGGAAACTTGAGAGAGGCTGGAATGAGCTCTAAGTTGTTGAAAGTTCTAAAATTTTGGCCTACTAGGACTCATACACCAGTTTGGGTGTATTAGTCCCAGATCTAGGTTTTTGTGCAGGAATAGGTTTCTGGAAAAAATGGTATCTGAATCTACAAATATCTAGATAAACACCTATAGTGGGACTCATACACTACTTCTAGTGTATCAGTCACATTCTACTTTTTTGGGAATTCAAATTTTAGATCTGCACTTCCACACTTGCTCTTTTCTCCCAAACTAATTTCTGGATCCGAATCTATAAAAATACCCACAAAATAGAGTATAGACTTGATTTTCTTATGGGGGTTTTCCTCGGTCAAACCCCTATTTGGTAATTAAACCTTGATAGAAACAATGAAATATGCATGTAAATAGGAATGTAAACCCTAACCTTAAGTGTATCTAAGATTAGGAAATCTAAAATACAATGCAACCCTATTCTAATGTGCATGACTGAGATGCATGAATGAAATATGAAAATGAATGACTCACTTTGAGAGATATATAATCACCAAAATGATCCCTAATAACACTTGTACCTTTGTTAGGCTGAATGTAGGATGATAATGGAAGATATAATCACTTAGAAAACAAGTCATTAGGCTTGGCTTGATGGCTAGTTGCATCTCCTCAACCTAGAATCCATCATGATTCACCATATACAACCATGATCAACCATTGACAATGCTAGATCTTGAATGAAAGTGAGCTTGAAGACTTGAATGCCTTTGAAACTTGAATGCTCTTGTGAAAGAATGCTTGAAAACTCTTGAAAACTCTTTCTTAGATGAAATAGTGACTTAGAAGCTTACTTATATAGGTATTAACACCTAATTTACCATTATTTAGGTCTCAAAAACCAACATCAACCAAATATTTGAATTAAAAAGCTATTTTTCTTTCTCAAACCCTAAAAAATCCCCAAATGGGACTCATACGCCACCTCTGGCATATGGGTCCCACCTAGTGGGACTCATAAGCCCAAGGTGGCGTATGAGTCCACCCTAAATTTTTGGGGTGGGTTGTTAAAATTTTGAGTTTTTTTAATGATTTTGTTGGGTTTTTAGCTAAAACAAGCCTCAAGATAAAAAATAATGGGTCTTAGGGGCCTATTAATGATGATTTAAAGGGTAATTAATGCAAGGGTACCAAAATAGGTCCAAATTAGGTAAGGAATTGTACTATCTCCAAGAAGGGAGTACAATTTTCGTTGCCACATATTAAAAAATATTCCTACAAGTATCAAAAGTATCTTTGAGGGGACAACCTCCTCAACACCAAAATAGTAATACAACATACAATTCTGAGGTGAAATATTTCTTTCAACATTAGTATAAGAAAATATTTAATGGAAAAACTATTTCCCACCCTTCATAACTAATTGCACTTGAAATATAAAGCTCTTAGTCGCTCCTTTTACGAGGTGGTTTCTGCATTGCTAGAAGGCGGATCTTCATCAAACTGGCTATTTCCATTTCCCTCCTTATCCAAATCATGGGTGAATAGTAAGCCAAGATCCACAATAATGTTTTTATTTCTTAATGGAACTGGTAGGGGTGGTCTATTAGTGTGTGGAGGGAATGAGACATCTATTGCATATCACATTCCACCTATGGATTGAAAACGTGACCATACAATTTCATTGCACACTCAAAAATTCTAGGAACATCATGTTGTAAGCTCCTACTAAATGCTACTCACACACATCTCACTTCAGAAGATGGTTGAAGGAATGAAGCTAGAAATAGGCCACTGAGGGGGTATAAACCCTCTGCAACATCATACCTTTTGAGTGCTTTGACCAACTACATTTGATTGACCACAACATCCCACACATACTTTATGGAGAGAAGGAAAACTAGACTTTGGATTCTCAAGAGATCCATATAGTTGGATAGGAAAGCACAAGCTTTGTCACACCTGGAATAGAAGCATGCATGATCCATTAGCATCAGAAATCTAGTGACCTCATGGATTTCACTCTCCATAGTTTGACAATTAAACTTGAAAATGGAATGCAACCTATCTATCATGAACATAGCACCATTGTTTTGCTCACATTGGCTAGGAAACTAGTCGATGTGAATCCTTAAGTTCAACATCTTCTTATGTGGGAAAACTCACCAATGATGATGGACATAGAGGAAAGAAGAATATAATGCTAAAGAACTTGTCGATTCATGCCATAGGATCCCCTCAAATAGGTCAAGCACAATTTTGTTGTTTCTATTCTAGAGGACCAAAATGGTTGACCTTCCTGTTTGCAATAGATGCTTTAAACTTCTCATTCTATTCTCAAAAAGGAAAAAAAATCAATAAAAAATAGCACTATGGGTATGTAGAAAAAAATTGAAAGCATAAGGGAAACCCCCAATGATTAAGATTGTGTTTCCTAACAAATCACACTAATTCAAAATTTTTCTCCAACTACTACTTCATCCACTAATTCTATAAATAAATAAATATCATAGTGTGTTTATGATAAGAAATAAATAACACACTATATTTATTGTTATGTGGTCTCATAACATGCCCCAAGATTGTAAGACTTGGGGACCCCAAGTGAAAACTAATGACTATGGCAGGTACTGGCTAATTGGAAAGATCACCGAAAGTGAAAAGCAAAAAATAAATCTTTTAAAAAGAATACTTCGTAATTTAAGTGTTTTGGGTACCGGGAACTGGGAAAGCCAAAAGCGTAAAAGGTAATGCAAGGTGTTGAGTAAAGTGTTCTGATTTGAGAGTAGAGGTCCGGTAAATATGGAAGTTCCAGTAAATGCCACGGTCCAAGAAAATTATGGGTAAAAGGTGAACACCGAACATTGAGTACTAGGTAACAATGCAAAGTAAATTTTTAAAATTTGAAGTTATCCAAAAGGCTCGATGGTCTGGTAACCCAACTAAAGGGAATACTTATGCGAGAATATATGATTTTTTTTTAAAGTGTGTTATCTATGATGGATTTAAATTGATGATTAATTAATGATGGTTTTATTTACATGATATTTTTATAAATGTTATAAAAGGATTTACTACGTGGAATTGGTGATTCAAGGAGAAGCAGATTGTGATGCAAATTTTAGGTATGGACGGTCAAACAAACTAAGTTTGCAGGCAGATCCAATGGTGTTTCCAGGCTCAGTAGTACATTATGGAAAAAGCATCGGATATCAGGAAACTAAAAATCTAGATATCAAGCATGCAACGAAAGAGTGTACTCATTCCAGGGGTGAAACATTCTTGAGAATGTTCAACCCGAGGCAAAACCTAGATGTGGGAACAGAATGTCCACATGATCATTATAAATGTGTGGAAATTTCTTACATTCTGTTTGATGGATTTTTTTGGTTCCAAAAAGTAACCCTGATAATAAGAAGATGAAACACCTGAAGCATTTCAACATGTAAATGAAGGTTGACCTCCATTGAATGTTTTTGCAATTCTCTTACTAGTTATCACATTCCACGTTCCTTCATGTGATTTATCCCTTGGATTTCCTCTCATGTATTTGGCTTATCCTACCTGCATCTTGTTTCTATAAAAGGCCAGGGGATACTTCTTTTTAAGTTAAGTTCAGAATTTGTGGATGTTGAAAGAGACAAAACTTCTTTAATTTTTCTTCTTTTTTCTTGTTATCTGAATCATTCTAGATTAAAAAATTGTATACAAATATATCTTAATCAATATCGAAGCCAATTTGATAGCTACCTATCTCATGAATATTTGTAGCTAGTTTGTTTGTTCATTCAAACAAGAATGTATGTGGATATGTGTAGGATCATGATGGGCCAAAAAGTGGCAATATGATGGGTATGTGGCTGACGACTTTTTTTTACCCAAAATTGATGAAATGAAAAGGGTTTTTTAAGGAGATTCTCAGCTTTCCACCAATATAAATTATTCTTTACTTTGAATTTAATAAGTAATTATTATTCATTTTCTATTCAAATTATGACTAAAGTCTGATTGATAGGTGATTGAAAAAATCTATAGCTTTCAAGCGGTATCACATTTTTTGAATCAAAACATGTGTCACATTCTATGCTTCACATACTATAGGATTAAAAAGAAAAATTGAATTTCATGAAGTTTTGACCAAGTTAAAGGTGATCAGACATCTGAGTTTTTATATTTTTTAAAATTTGTAATAAAAATTCATAATTAATTATTTACTTGGAAAGAAATTACAAAAAATACATCACATTGTGACATGAGTCCTCTACTTATATCTAAAGTCTTATAAAAAATATTATCATTTTATTATGGTTAGGGTGGTGACACCTACTTCTTATTTTTCCCTTAAATTTAGTGCATTGAAATTTCAAAATTTCACCAAATAGATTTTTTTTTAAACAAACCTAGTAGTTTAAAAACTACATTCAATTTGCTACAAAATCTATTCTTACATATTTTTGAAATAATGTAGATAACTTATTCAATTTTTTGCATTAAGTTGCCTAACTCTGATTTTTCTAATTTTTTTGCCACTTAAGGGCCTATTTTTTCCATGATGATCCTGCACATACCCATGTTGCATTGTTTAAGTGTCCATACAATACCTACTCGGTGTCCAAACTAAACCCCCTCTTTTTAAAAGCTCACATCATTCTATACCTAGCTGTGAAGCAATCTGGTAAAGTATAGAGTGGGTTTCTTTTATTTGATTAAATCTTGTTAGGGCATACGTGGATAATACCTGAGAGCAATTTTTATTTTTCAAGTATTTTTTATGCTTTATTTTAGATCAGATGTTAAATTTAGAAAATGTTCCAAAAAAAGGATCAATGAATGGAGATATTATTGAAAATATTTCATTTATATGAAATTGTTGAATGCTTAAAGCTAAATATACTTAAGTGATAGCAAATTTATTTGATGTTCATGAAATAGTATTTGCAAATCTATTGATTTCATGAAATTGTTTAATGATTAGATTGAAAATCTTCCATTTGATACTTGTAATTCCTTTATAAAAACTAGAGATAACCATAGACCCCTTGAGATTAACAAAAATATCACATCATACCCTAAAGCAAACCTAGTATGGTCAAGACCTGACTGCTAGAGGATTGGGATTAAGCTAAGTCAACCTTTTCCTCAAAATATTTCTCTTTTTTAGGTTTCCCTGGTTCAGTCTTTCAAGTAAAGATAGGTTCTTCATAGTTTTGTTGTGAGGATTTTATCTACACTATTCTTGTGACTAACATCATGATCAATAGGAACTGGCACTAGAAGGAAGACACTAGTATCGATTCCAGATTTGAAAGTATCTTGTAAGAAGAAAGTATATGCAAGTCAATGGCTTGAAAATGGAAGTTGAGAAACCCTGGAAAATCCTTAACTGGAGATTACATCCTTTTAGTTTTTTCACCTTTAGTAGAGTCACCGAGTGTAGAATTCATGATACAATTGATCACCATGAGCTCGATTGTGAATTCTTTTAACTAGGGTATGTTTGACCACACATAAAGTGATTATGTTAATGGAAGAAGTTCTAACTTCTAGAAGAAAGAACTTGCTAATGAGAAATAGTTTGAATTCTGAAAAGGAGTATAACCCTAGTAAAACTCAAAATGTTAAAAAATTAATTGATATATCAAAACAAGGAAACAACAAAAATGAATCATCATTCTTTTCACACGTTGAAAATGTTGGTGGAGAGAAGAAGCAGGAAAATCAAGTGGGAGATGCGTGTTTTCAATTCCAAACTGAAAATTCACAAGCTAAAAAGGGAAATTTTCTTGATTTCATGCAATATACAAAGTATCAAATTTTTACTTTCTCTCTTTTTGATAAAAATAGAAATTTTGGTACTTCTTGGTCTAATAAAGTTCAAAGAGAAGATAGGGCTAAGGACGCAAAAGTTTTTGGAGAAGAGGAAAATCAAGAAATGGACATAGTCGTTCATGGAGTTGAACAGAGTAAAGAAGAAAACCATGAACTCAGACTGGAAGAAGGTAGAGTATTAAGGAATCAACAAAAGTGTGTGCAATCGACCTTTAATGAGGTTGTTTTCATACATATGAGCCAATTTATTCGTAAGTACACCTTTGAATTTATGTTTGTTCAACACAAAAAATTTAAGATAATTCATTGTTACAGTAGGACGTTTGAAATTTATTCCAGTGAATTTAAAGATAAACATGTTGTAATTCATAGAAAACAACAATGAAGATAGTTATTTAGCTTAAAATAAATTACTTAGTTAGGGTTAATAGTTTGTTAGGGTAAGTTTTGGTTAGTTTGCTTTTGTAGAGTTTGTCTTCATCTTCTCATCTTCTCATCTGTTTTCTTTTTTTTCTTTTTCTAGTTTTCCCTCTGCATTAGTAAATTCTACTTGACTTATCATACACATTAGAGTAAATTCAAACATTCTATAACATTGTGCTATAAAAAAAAACTACACACAATAAATACATGCTTTCAATGGTACGATAAAGCTATATATGTGTGTGTGTATATTGCATATATACATAGAAGTACCAAAATTCTCACAGTAAAAGTGCAAAAGAGGGAGATGAGCTACAGAAGGGTGGCCATTCAGTCAATCTGGGATGCCTCGTCTACCAGGGCCAAATATCCCAAGTAGGAAATTTCCCTATGAACTTCAAATTCAAGGGTATGGAGGTCAGTCAGGAATGACCGAAGTGGAACTACTTAGACTCCATGTTCCAAGAACTGAGGAATAACATCCATAGAGGGGATTCTAATGGTCGAGTGTGCAATAGATAAAATAACATCCAGATTCCCCAAATATTCAAGCCACACTATCATATTCGCAGTCCAGTGAACATCTTCAACAAAAATCCCAATGTTTAGGAGTGACACTATGAAATGAAAAGCCAAATTTGAATACAATCGATAGTACGCTCTAGATTCCATGAATTGTTTCCCAAGGACTAAGCACAAGTTTGGCATAGTGAAACTAGTAGTCCAAATGAAGAAAACCTTGTCAAACCTCAGAGCCATGATATGACCTATGAAGGAATTCTAGTGGTGATTGTAGGTCAAGAAAATTGGAGTATCCATGACCTGGAAGCAAGCAAGCACTAATAGAGTGGAAATGCAAAATGATAATTAAAAGAGAAAAGAAAAGGTGTGAAGAATTTGAGAGAAGTGTGAAATTTATAGAAAACCATGAGGATGTCGAATGGTACACAGTTGCCTAGATTGAAGTCTTGGAAATCACAATTTGAGGTTGCAACCAGATGAGTTTCTCCAGAGAAGAATGTTAAATCAAATTAATTCTTACAAAATTGGTGACAATTTGCTTCAAAGTTGGCTAATACGAAGATTGTGAATCAAGCAAATTAAATATTTCAAAAATTAATGGTGGTCATTTCATTATATTTTTATTAAGTTGTATTAATCATGAAGGTTACCATATGTGCGATGTAGAAAGGGAAATGAAGCTAGTAAAGCAACACACATCATCACGTAGAAAATATGAAGGAAATGATACGTGTGCATTGAGGCGTGTGAATTTAATGCAGAATATTGTGATAAGATTTAAGTGTCATCATGAAATTTATGACCCATTAATGTGGTGCAACATTGTCAAATCAAAATTTCTAGCTGAGTATTTAGTATTTGTAATAAAATTGAAATGAAATGGTGGTAACTAATGGTTCTAAATTTAGATTTAAATTTTTTGATTAAATTGTTTGATGCTAAATTTTAATTTATGCATATCTTCTAACATACACACCAACAAGGAATAATTAAATGTGTTTCCGTGAAATAGTGAAATGATGAAGGGATTTGCATTGAATAAAAAATCAAAAGATAATATCAGGTTTCATTGCTTGCAAGTTGAAATGAGCTATCAATGAAATATATAAAAAAAAGGGATCAACTCTTTAGGCTATCCAAATATTTCTACCGGGGCTATAGACGTCTGGCTGACAGTAGAGCTATGTTTGGGGAAATTATAGAGATAACCTTGTCGGGGATATGGATGTTTGACTAGTAGCAAGTCTATATCCACAATTGGCTTTGGGGGATTACCAAATTATGCAGTTTAATGTCAATGAACTAATTTTTTCATTAAGCTCCAAAAACTGGAATTAATCAAAGCACACATGGATATTTTCGAAGAAATTTTACTATTTTTATGTCAAAATCTAGGTAAAGGGAAAGAGCTATTATTTTAAAATATGCATAAATTATAACTTACAACTGGTGATTTAATCTTGAATTTTAGTTTAAATTTGGTTTTATTGGTTGCAAGTTGTTGTGTGGTCTCACAACACACCCTGAGACTATAAGACTTGAGGACCCCAGGTGAAAACTAATGATTATGGTAGGTGTTAGCTAGTTGGAAAGATCACCGGAAGTGAAAATAAAAAAGGAAATCTTTTAAAAAGAGTACTTCATAGTTAAAGTGTTACGGGTACTAGGTACCGGGAACTAGGAAAGCTAGAAGTGTAAAAGGTAATGCAAGGTGTTGAGTAAAGTGTTCTAGTCCAGGAGTATAGGTCTAGTAAATATGGAAGTTTCGGTAAATGTTGAACATTGAATACTAGGTACGGGGTAATAATGCAAAGTAAAGTTTTAAAATTTGAAGTTATCCAAAAGGTCTGATGGCTTGATAACCTTGCTAAAGGGAATAATTATGCAAGAACATATGAGGGTAAGTGCAAGAAGTTGAGTTCACGAAACGTGGAAGTTTTTGCCTTAGCCAAAAAAAAAATCGGCATTGCAAAAACGGGATCCCGTCTAGCTTCAGGATCTCGAGCCTAAATTAAAAACGGGATCCCGTTTTAAAAAAAATAGGATCCCCTCTTTTAAAAAAATCAGGATCCCGTTTTTAAAAATTTTCGTTTTTGCGTGGCCTTTAGATTGATTCAGACAGGGCCTTTTTCCAAAACGGAAATTAGGTCGGAAAGTTTCAAAACGGGATCCTATTTTGAAATCCTTCATTTTGAAATTCGCCTTTGAAATCTTCACCAGCCGGATCCCGCTTTTAAAATTCCAAAAATGGAATTTCTGGTTTTTACATTTTTGAAAACGTGGATCCCGCTTTTAAACGGATCTCGCTTCCAAAAAATGAAATTGGTTTCTTTGTATGGTTTTGCCTCTGTATTTTGGTTTAGTGGGTGCTACTTGAATCAACCTAGGCCTTCAACCCGGTTTGACCTCAAGTAGTTGAAGGTCCTAACAATGTCGAGAAAAATACCGAAGTTTGGACATATGGTCGACAACTTTTTTGCAGAATTTTTGGATCTAAATTAAACCCATTTTTAGATGAGACAACAACTCCAAATATATAAATTTTTAAAGCAATTGGATTATTTTTTCATTTTTCAATTAATTTCTAATGAAACTAGTCCATAACTTTAATATTAGGTTTTTAAATATTTTAATAACTTTGATCAACATAACATTTTGATCTAATGGATTGCAATAAGAACAAACTTCGCATTAACACTCTTTTCAATTTATTTTTTAAAAATCAAAAACCCGGAGCAAGTTATATCATCTTATGCGAAACAGACACGCATCGCATTTTTCAAAAACCACAAATATGCCTAATAAAAAATTAACAAAAAAAAGTATTCAACAAAAAATTGCAAAAAAATATCGAGAACAAGCTTGAGTGAGTCACAAATCTTTTCCCAAAAGGATTTAGAAAAATACGATAATTTAGGTCAAAATATGGATGTTGTACACGTGCATGGTATGGTAAAAAAAAGTGACTTTTAAACAATGGTTTTTAGAAATGCCTATTGAAACTCAATTTGTACAATCTGGGTATTGAAATAAATTATATCTTTGGAAACTAGACTCTGACTACTACATTTTATGATTAGTGACTTTTTTTAAGATTCCATCTCTAAGTGCTTCAAATTTTAAGGTCAAATGTGTCAAATGCTGAAAATCAGGGAAAACACTTCCACTTTTTGGCCAAAAAGTGGACTCAACTTCTTGCACACACCCATGATTTCTTTTGAAAGTGTGTTATTTATGATGGATTCAGATTTATGATTAATTAATGATGGTTTTATTTACATGAGATTTTTATAAATGTTTTAAAAGGGATTTAATAGGTGGAATTGGTGATTGCAAAAGTAGATTGTGATGCAAAGTTCAGGTATGGACAATCATGAAAACTAAGGTTGTAGGAAGATCTGATGGTGTTACCAGGTTTAGCAGTACATTATGGAATCTCATGCCAGAACAAAGTTCATTGTGAAGAAGCACCAGATACCGGGAAACCAGAAATTTGGATATCAAGCATGCAGCGAAAGAGTACCCATTCTGAGGGTGACTCATTCCTAGGAATGTTCAACCCAAGGTAGAACCTAGATGTGGGAACAAAATGTCCACTTGATCATTCTGAATGTGTGGAAATTTCCTACATTTTTTTTGATGGATTATTTTGGTTCAAAAAATGAACCCTGATAATAAGATGGAACACCCGAAGGATTTCAACGTGTAAAAAAAGGTTGACCTCCATTGAATTTGTTTTCAATTCTCTTACCAATTATCACATTCCATGTGCCTTGATGTGATTCATCCCATGGATTAAATCTCATGTATTTTTCTTATCATACCTACATCTTGTTTCTATAAAAGGCTAGGGTGGGTGCAAAAAGATGGATAGCCAATTTGTGGCCAATTTACTTTTTCATCCTGAAATAGCAAAAACACAAGTGTGTTATAGTAAAACGTACTCGCATTATAATGTGCTCACATTATAATGGGCTCATGTTATGGTTGAAATTTCAAAAAGTGCACTCATTTTGAGCTCAAAAAACGTGCATTTTTTGATATCAAAAAAACATTTCAAAAATGCAAGAGCGTTATAACGTGAGTGCATTATAATGCACTCACATTTTGGTCTACATTGAAATTTTTTGCATCTCTTTTTCTTGTCTCTTTCTTCTTGTTATCTTTCAGGGAAACTATATACATGAAATTAACATTTAAGTATAAGTTGAAATTTACATATGTACATTTACTTTCTTATACTTTAAGTTATATTTCATGTATATAGTTTCA
>VDFB02000017.1:495055603-495127663 GCA_007258455.2 Sequoia sempervirens
AACCCTAAACATTATCCCTGAACCCTTAAACCTATAATTAAACAATACACCCTACAATAAACCTTCTACCCTAAACCTTGAACCCTAAACCCTCAACCCTATTGTGGACACATAAAAAGTAACCCTTCTACTTTTTCTCATTTTCAGGCCCTCCTTGTGGTATTTGGCTTATTTTTCCTAGATTTAATGTGGTAATGTGGTCAACACATTCATATTAGGTCTTAGACCCTTGTGAATAATTAAGACTTCTAGGATGTCTTCTAAAAGTGTTGTGAAGTGTTGTAACCCACTTTCACACTTTTCTAGGACCCTTTTCATCATAATTTACTTAAATAACCTCTTTTTATCACTTATTAAGTCTTATTTCAAAGTGTTGTAAAGAGTTGTAACAAACTCTCACGCTTTTCTAGACTTTTCATCACTAATTCAACCCTTTCTCATGTTTAAATGACCCCTTAATGCATTTTTTGACCCAACTCAAGTGTATTTTTTAGGATATTCCTATTAAACCTTATTAAATGCACTTTGATTTCCAACCCCTAGTAAATTTTCCCTGATGGGACTAAGTCACCACCTGGGGCGACTTAGTCCCACTGGGCACAAAAGTCAAAATAATTTCAATTTTCTAGCGGGATTTTATTCTCTTACCCTTGAAGTTGGCTTGTGATGTGTTATTTTAGGGAAATTTAGTAAAATCATGTATAAATAAAGGGTTTTATCCTCATTTTTCATCTCTTATTGACCCATTCAGTCAAGCATTCATTCTAATTAATCATCCAAGCAATCAAGCACTCTAAGCTTAATGAAGTCATCCATTCGGGCATTACATTGCATATCTTCATATTTATACATCAAGGGTTTGGTAATTTTATGACATTGCATGTTGTTTATTTACCATTCTCTTTATATTTCATTTCATTTCATAGGGTTTGATTACCAAATTGGGGTTTGACTAAGGAAAACCCCTATACTCTAACCCTTAACCCTTTTTCCTTCTTTGCATGTGTGATTGTAGGTCTTTTATGCATATTTTTCAAAGAGAAAGGTATTAAAAATGTGTTGCAAAGTCATCAAAGTCATAAAAGTGAACAAATCCCTAATTGAAGCTTGGAGACCTCTTTCAACCCATTTTCTATAGATTTAGATTCAAACCCCTATCAAGAAGAGAAGTGCAGACCTAGAGCTACAAAATTCTGCACCGAATTTCCCAAAATTCCTAGGTGAACTAATTCACCATATATGGAAAATAAGTTCCACTTCTAGGCCTAAAAATTGATTTTCACATTTCTGGATACCCATTGGGCAAATTCTTGTTCTAGTAGATTTTTCCCGAAACTGGACTAAGTCACCTAGCTTAGCACAAGTGTCCAGGTCAACATTTCCAGTCAATTCCATAGGACTACAAAGCCTCTCTACATCAAACTTCATATTCTAGGTGTACCTCTCCAGTTTTATTTAGTTCTTTTATCATTCACTTGCATTCTTGGGTGTTTTTGCATACAACACTGTGTTTTCCAACACTTTGCATATCCTAGGTTTAGCATTACAAATCATATTTTATTTTCAAATTAATACATTTAGACATCATAATTAGGAATATTACATCCAAAATTACATTAATATTTGAATGCTTCCATTGCATTTTGGCCCCATTGTTTGTCCTTTTAGGTGAAAAACCCTAGAAGGACCATAAGGCATTTGGGTGGAAAAATCTTTGTTTACATTTTTGGTGAACCTGACTTTTGAAAAAATTTCTTCTTATTTCACTTTCATTTGCATCCTAGATTTAACTTGCATAAACATTGCATTATGTTTTGTATTGTTTAAATTACATCCTAGGGTTTTAAAATCTTGCATTAGTGAAAGGCTCATATAGCTTGCATTTGTGCATATGTTTCATTAGAAAACAACAAAATTATGCATTTTTATCCTATATTTGCATCTGTGCATCTGAAAAACATAAAATATCATTCAAAATTTCTAAGAAAAAGAAAATAGAACCCTCACTGGGACTAATTCACCACACTAGGCGACTTAGTCCTTCTGCACATTTTGCATGATAATTCCTGGAATTTTCTTGGCATTTTCTGCATTTCAGTTTTCTATTATTGTCTTATGTCATACTTTCCATATTTTTGTTTTATCATGTATTTTTTCTTTAATAAGTTTTGGATGTCAATAAAATATTTAGTGGACATGTCAAATTGTGCTTTCGGAATTGATCCTGATGACCTTGAGCTTCCTCATGCTCCTTCAAATCCTCATGAATGTCCTCCTTGTGTTCTTGACATCATTGGAGAAGATGATGATAGCACATGAATAAGTTATTAAATGAATGCTTTGATAACCTTGACACCAATGCATCCATTTATCCATCCATGAAACAAGAAGATCTTCCTACAGTCTCACCTCTCGATACGTTTGGTTACCTACATCCTGAAACAAACAAAGGACCTAAGTTCCCTCCAATAGGTGGACCTAGTTCCTCTAAACAAATTCCTCCTCAACCATTCTATGATAACAAAGTCACTAGTACTCCAATTAACCTTGAAGAAACTTATGGAAAGGGTTTTACCATCTTAAGAAAACAAGGGTGTGATACAACAACTGAACATAACATTCATCAACTTTTAGAACAAATTCCAAAACATGAAAACACAACATGGTTAGGATATCAAGATCCTCCTCATGACAACAAGCCTCCTTCTGAATATTGGAGACTTCGTGATGATGGCACAGTGATATTTGATTCCCCTCCCAATTTTAATGTTCTCATTTCATGTGAACAACATTTAGATGACTCCAATGACAAGGATGATAGGATCCCCATGGGTCCTCTTCCTCCTTCAATTCATGAAAAGGGTGAATCTAGTAAATGCGAATGACCTTACAAATTGAAAAAGCTAAATTTTCTCTCCATCCCCCACCCAAATGTGAAAGGAAACTACAAATGCTCTTAAACAAAGGTTTCATCCTATTACCACCTATGAATAGGTTGGTAATCTATCCTAAAGATTCCAATATACCCTATTGTAAATGCCATCATGTTCTTGGACACTACAATGATGAGTGTCATACATTGAAGGAAATACTAAGTACCACTTCGATGGAACCAACTACTATCACATCATCCCATTGTACACTTTCCCACACCTCATCATGCAATAAGTTGTAGAATTTTCCATTCTCACTATTGCATGACCCATTCCCATAACCTATCTCAGCTCCTTTTTTCCTTGCACTCAATGGGGGAAAGAAGTTGTTAGTTGTGTCCTAGTAATGCATTTTTCATTGTCCCTTTTCTACTTTATTCACCCTCTTCTTGTACCGATTAAGATTGGAAGGTGGATGACTTGCTTGACAGTTGACTTGCATTTGAATTACTAGTATTTTTATTTTCTTTAATATGTGTGTATCATGTTCCCTTGTGATGTAATGTTTGATGTTCTCTCTCTTTGTGCAATTCCTCTATTTGTACCTTCATTCTTCCATATGTCATATATCACCTTTTCTTTTTCACTTTTGTTTTTCATTTTCCTTTTGGGGATGACACAAAGCGTTGAGACCACAATGTCTCTTTGATGTTGACCCAAAAGGTCCTTTTCTTTTTTGCATTTGTTTTGTGTTTTCATTTTGGGGATGATGCAAAGTGTTGAGACACCCTTTATCTCTTTGTTTACCCAATGTATTTTTCTTTTCTTTTTCACTTTTTCTTTTGTTTTCCTTTTGGGGATGACACAAGGCATTGAGGATGCCCTTTTTCTTCCGTGACAAGACCCAAAAGGTCTTTTTCTTTTATTTTTCACTTTTGCTTGTGTTTTCCTTTTGAGGATAATGCAAGGAATTGAGACCATAATGTCTCTTTCATGTTGACCCAAAATACCCCTTTTCCTTTTTCCTTTTTCTTGTTTTTTCCTTTTAGGGATGACGCAAGGTATTGAGACCACAATGTCTCCTTCATGTTGATCCAAAATATTTTCCTTTTCTTTTACCTTTTTGTTTTCTTTTTTCTTCTGTTTTCCTTTTGGGGACAATGCAAAGCATTGAGACATCCTATATCTCTTCCATGTTGACCCAAAACAGATTTTTCTTTTTCTTTTGTTTTTTCTCTCTTTGTGTCATTCTTCCAATTCTATGTATTCATGGAATGATGATAGTTCTGAGATCTTTAATCGAAAAATTGTGGCAAAGAACATACTGACCCCAAATCCATAGATCCCTTATGTGTTTGGTGTGTTCCTTTTTGGGGGAACCCCTCTTTCTTTCTTTTTTCTTTTTCATTTGCATGATGTAGCCTTACTCAAAAACGTATGAATTGTCATAAGGGCTTTCCAATTTGGCTCTCATGTCTCATTCCTATTTGCATTTTTCATTTTTCTACTTTAAAGGAATTGCTCACAGAATGGTGTGTAGTAATTCTGTTAAAGCAACAGAATACATTGGCATTATTCATTTTTCATTCTTTTCTTCTTGGTTCTTAGTGTAACCTTGTTACTTTATACAATGTATTTATCACTTTGTGGATGGAATTTCGAGTGATTAACTTCATGAGCATGATCTATCTTAGCATATTGCATTCCTCTTGGTGGCCTAATGCAACGCACTGCATCCCCTAAGTTGTGAATTTTCTATTCTTTTATCAGTCCTCTCTTAGAGATATTAGACACAATGTTCCCTAAGTTAAAGACCTTGCATGAACTAAGCATTTACATGTTACATTTTTCATTTATATGGCCACCTTCCATAACACATCTTGCATACCTATGGTGCCATCACATTTGTTCATGAGTTCTGAGCATACGAAGCTTTACTTGTCTCATGAAGCACAAAATGACATTGTCCTTTGTGGCACCTTATTAAAGTTTGTCAGGAGGTATAACTTTGGTATGGTTGAGTGGGAAGCCCATTCTGAGGCATGAATTTTCCCCATATCCACCTTGTGGATTTCTCACCTCACAAACAACCAAAAATTTCATGGCCCCAAAGTGAGTATAATTGGGCCTTCTCACCCAACGGAAAACCATGAGTTTCATCGCCCCAGAGTGAGTACACATTTCTTTTCTAGAAAATAGCCTAGATCTAATCCACAATGAGTTGGAAAAATGATTGAAGCTTGATCTTACTTTCCTTCATTCTTTTTCATTACTTTCATGTGTTTTCCTTTGTCCTTATGATTGGTTTGCCATGGGATCTTGATCTTGGGGGCTTAATCATCCCTCTTGATTATTGTTGTCTCATCTTACCAAGAATTAGTGCATTTAGACCCCTCTTGGTTGCATGTTCAGCTACTTTAGTGTGAGTTTGAAGTAGGTTCATCCTCTCACTAAATTGGGGGCTAACTGTGGACACAGAAAAATTAACCCTTCTACTTTTTCTCATGTTCAGGCCCTCCTTATGGACTTTGGCTTGATTTTGCCTAGATTTAATGTGGTAATATTGTCAACACATTCACATTAGGTCTTGGACCCTTGTGAATCATTAAGAATTCTAGGATGTCTTGTAAAAGTGTTGTGAAGTGTTGTAACCCACTTTCACACTTTTCTAGGACCCTTTTCATTATAATTCACTTAGATAACCTCTTTTTATCACTTACCAAGCTTATTTCAAAGTGTTGTAAATAGTTTTAACAAACACTCATGCTTTTCTACACGTGTCATCACTAATTCAACCCTTTCCCATGTTTAAATGACCCCTTAATCCACTTTCTGACCCCACTCAAGTGTATTTTTTAGGATATTCTCATTAAACCTTATTAAATGCACTTTGATTTTTGACACCCAATAAATTTTCCCTGGTGGGACTAAGTCACCACCTCAAGCGACTTAGTCCCACTGAGCACAAAAATAAAAATAATTTCAATTTTCTGGCGGGATTTATTCTCTTACATTTGAGGTCGGCGTGTGATGTGTTATTTTTGGGAAATTTAGTAAAATCATGTATAAATAAAGGGTTTTCTCCTCATTTTTCATCTCTTATTCACCCATTCATTCAAGAATTCATTTTACTTAATCATCCAAGCAATCAAGCACTCTAAGCTTAATCACATCATCCATTGGAGCATTATATTGCATATCTTTACATTTATACATCAAGGGTTTGGTAAGTTTATGACATTGCATGTTGTTTATTTACCATTCTATTCATATTTCATTTCATTTCATAGGGTTTGACTACCAAATCGGGGTTTGACTAAGGAAAACCCCTATACTCTAACCCTTTTTCCTTCTTTGCATGTGTGATTGTAGGTCTTTCATGCAGATTTGTCAAAGAGCAAGGTATTAAAAAGGTGTTGCAAAGTCATCAAAGTCATAAAATTCAACCAAGCCCTAATTGAAGCTTGGAGACCTCTTTCAACCCATTTTTTGTAGATTCAGATTCCAATACCTGTTGAGAAGAGAAGTGCAGACCTAGAGCTACAAAATTCTACTCTGAATTTCCAAGGTGGACTAAGTTGCCATTTGTGGTGAATTAGTCCCACTTCTAGGCCTAAAAATTGATTTTCACATTTCTAGATACCCATTTGGTAGATTCATGTTCCGATAGATTTTCCCTGAAACTAGACTAAGTCGCCCAACTTGGAACAACTGTCCCATTCAACATTTCTAGTCAATTCTATAGGATTTCAGAGCCTCTCTACATCATACTTTAGATTCCAGGTGCACCTCTCTAGTTCTATTTAGTTCTTCTATCATTCACTTGTATTCTTAGGTGCTTTTGCATACAACGCTTGTTTTCCAACACTTTGCATATCCTAGGTTTAGCATTACAAATCATCTTTTCTTTTCAAATTTTTGTATTTAGACATCATAATTAGGCATATTATATCCATCATTACATTAATATTTGAATGTTTACATTTCATTTTGGCCCCAATATTTCCTCCTTTTAGGTGAAAATCCCTAGAAGGAGCATAAAGCATTCAGGTGCCAAAATATTTGTTTACACCTATACCAAATATCCTAAACCCTAATCCCTATACCCTATAGACTTAACCCTACACCCACAACCTTGAACACTATACCTCAACCCTCAACCTTATACCTTAAACCCTAAACCATACACCTTCAACCCTCATCCCTGTACCCTATACCCTCAACCTTGTAACCTAAGCCTTGAACATCATTCGTCAACCCTATACTTAAACACTAAACCCTACATTCAACCTTGTACACTAAACCCTAAACCCTAAACCTCAACCCTAAACCAAAAACCATTAACCCTATACCCAATATTCTAAACCCTAAACCATATACCCTATACACTTAGCCCTATACCCTCAACCTTGAACACTTTCCCTCAACCTTCAACCCTATACCTTAAACCCTACACCCTCAACCTTATACCCTAAACATTATCCCTCAACCCTATACTTAAATGGAAAACCCTACACTCTCAAGCCTTAACCCTATACCTTATGCCCTTAATCCTACTACACCCTAAACCCTAATCCCTATACCCTATACACTTAACCTCATACCCTCAACCCTAAACATTATACCTCAACCCTCAACCCTCAAACTTATACATAAATCCTAAAGCCTAAACCTAATATCCTCAACCCAATACCCTCAACTATATACCCAATATCCTAAACCATAATCCATATATACCCTATACACTTAACCTTATACCCTCAACCCTAAACACTATCCCTCAACCCTCAACCCTATACCTTAAACCCTAAACCCTATACCCTCAACTTTATACCTAATATCCTAAAACCTAATCCCTATTCCCTATACACTTAACCCTATAACCTCAACCCTATACCTTAAACACTAAACCTTACACACTCAACCCTCATAAGGGGAGAGAGAAAGAAGGGGGGGAGGGATTTGTGAGAGAGAGAGAGAGGTTGGGAGGGAAAGGGGAGATAAAGATAAGTAGAGAGGGAAGGAGAGGTAGAGAGACATGAGAGATAAAGATTAGATAAGGAAGGATAGATAGAGGGAGAGGTATGGAGGGAGAGAGAGGGAGGTGAGAGATGTTAAATTTAGTGATCAAATTAATGTACAAAATTTAATTCAAAAATCAGACACAACAGATACCCTGGGAAAACCCTCCTCTTGAGGGAGAAAAACCCAGCAAAAATATATCACTTATATATTGATATGTAAACACAAAAGTCTCCTTTACAAAGGCCAATATGAAGGCCAAAAATAGGAACCAAAAACTGATGCAAATACAGAAACAATATCCTGCAATCTCGGTGATAATACACAACCTTCTATTAATGAATTGATCTACTCTTGGATACAAACTCACACTTGAATATATCAAACTTGTGAGAATAATCGAACTGAATGAATTCCTTACAATGAAATCCCATCAATCATATATACAAGTTGAGAGTAGAGGATGTGACTCTTCAAAACATAAGTCGGCCAACATAGAAAGATGCGCCTCACCATAAAATTGCGTCCTTGAAGGTGATCGGCCTCTTTTAACAAATTGGTTCTTGAACATAATTAATTATCATTTTATTAATGACATGTCTCTTGAATATAATCAATCACTATAAATTAAATATCCTTAGCTCCATTTAATTTATCCAATGTAAGGAGATCGCTGGAGGAATGCTACTGACGCTACTATAAACATCAACAATCCCTCTCTGTTAGGGAGGATACTTCCAGCTACACAAGACATATCACCTCAACGTGATGTCTACCACAATGGCTACAGCCATAAGTGGAAAATAAGATTATCACCTCATCATGATATTAGATATCACCTCAACATGATATCAACCATACTGGCTACAACCATATAGGGTATGTACAAGTGTTCATCACTTGCATGATGTTGTCACCTCAACATGACTTTTCACCATGGGTCTCCCAAAGGGTGAAACACAAGTACAAAAAAAAATCATCACGGATTTTCTCACGTGATGTTGTCATGGAGTCACACATGACATCCACCATGACTCTCTCAGAGGGTGGAATCAAGGGATTTCACCTCAAACTTCTCTTATCGAGAAGAACTTATTAATCAAGGGATTTCACCTCGAACTTCTCTCACAGAGAAGAACTCATTAATCAAGGGATTTCACCTCGAACTTCTCTCATAGAGAAGAACTCATTACAGGCTGTCACTAATACTGAGTCTCTTTCTCACTTAAGGTTGGATTCTCCACCATACCAAGCTTATCTCGAAAGTACACAAAATTTATTCTAGAGAGAGGCTTGGTGAGAATGTATGTCGTCTGCTCATCAGTGTTAATGTACCTCAATTGTATAGCCTTCCTCAATACCATATCTCTAATATAGTGGTATTTTATCTCAACATGCTTGGTTCTGTCATGAAACAAAGGATTGATAGAAAGCTTAACATAACTCTGGTTGTCACAATGAATGATAGTAGGCTCCATTGATTTTCCAAACAATCCTGCAAGGAGCTTATGAAGCCACACTACTTCCCGAGCTGCCATACAAGTTGCAATATATTCTGCCTCTACTATACTCAATCCTACAGATGACTGCTTCCTGTTGCACTAGGATATCATAGTTGATCCCAAACTGAAGCAACATCTAGAGGTGCTCTTCCGATTTGTGACACATCCTTCCCAATCAGAATTAGTATAACCATGCAACTCCAAGTTAGCATATGAAGAATATATCAACCCATATCCAACTATGCTATGCAAGTATCTCAGGATATGTTTGGCTGCAACAAGATGTTTCTGTCTCGGTTCACACATGAATTGACTAAGTGCACTCATAGCATAATAGATATTTGGTCTAGTTTTAACTAGATACATCAAGGACCCAATCAACTATCTGTACATTGTAGGATCCACCAAGTCTGAACTAGCTACAACCTCCTTCAATTTATGTAGGTTGGTCTCCATAGGTGTAGACATGGATTTGCAATCCATCATACCAAACCTCTTAAGTACATCAATGGTGTACTTCCCTTGACTTAGAATCATCTCATCTAGTTTTTTCCAGGCTTCTAAGCTAAGGAAGTACTGCATAAGTCCAAGGTCTTTCAAACTTAGAGGCCAACCATTTCTTACATTTGATGATCAAGTACTCTTCTCTAGTAAGTATCAAATCATCAACATATAAAACCAAAATGCTACACCATCAATTACCTTAAAGTATAGATTAGAGTCAGCATCATTCTTCAAGAAGTCCAAGCTTGATAAGTAACAATCAATTTTTTTGTACCATGCACGAGGAGCCTACTTAAGACCATACAAGTGTTGGATTCTAGTTGTGTTTATGGTTTGTCCTTGATGACAAAATCTCTTTCAGTTGGTTCTCTTTGATGATCAGTCTCAGTTTGGATCCTTATGATTTTTAATGGCACTTCTTTGAAGTCTCTTGTCTATTACAGAAAGTTATTTGTTATGTTTCAATTTCAAGTGATCATATGAATTCTAGTTCAAGCTATAAATGATATTTCTATGTCTGACAAAGCTTGTAAGTTGGTATTCTTTGTTAGGATGGTTCTCTTTGCATTTCACAGGCTTTCACATATCAGCATGAGTATGGCATGATCTCCCCGATCCACTTTGAAATGTCTGAGTTGCCTTTCGGCAAGACATTTCTAATGTTATGTCGATTGAATTTAACATTCTGGCAGCTTTCAGCGTGACATTTTTCATTGTCTCAGCGACAGTAGTTATATCGGCATAAATTAAATCTGTCGGTATGTGGTCTCAGCGATATTGGTTAGTCACACCAACCGCCGTTGGAATTTCGGCAGGACTTCTCTTTGGCTTTTGGAGACAGAAAAAGTGTTCTCTATCGGCATGAGCTTGGCCATTGGGCTGAGGTCATAGTGAAAAGGTTATGTCTCTCCGACTAATGCTTGTGAATGTCTTTCGGCAGGAGTGTTGTAATCGGCATATGGTCTCTCTGAAGACATATTGTCTTACCGACCATGTTCAAAAAGGTCTTATCAACAAAATTTTTTCTTCGGTATAATGTCATAATGAACCCTGTGGGTCTTGCCGATGGAAAATATTAAGGGCTCTTAGTGAAACATATTGTGTTCTATATAATATCTCTCTGACTGTGGAAAGTCATGGTGAAGGTGAATGAATGGCTTTCAGCGAAAGGTTAATAAAGTCTTAGCGACTCAGAGTGAATAAAGTCTTTCGGTGAAACTTAATGTATTCTATGAAACATCTTCCCCACAGCATTAGGTTACAGCGACAGTGTTAAAACAAGATAGAAGGCTCTTCGATAAGAAAAACCATTTGTCACAGCGACCAATGTGTATCATGTGGAGTATCGGTGAAATATGGAGTAGTCTATATAGTGTCTCCCTGACTATGTATAGTCTCGGTGACTTGGAAATGATAAAGGCCTTTGGCATAGGTGTTGAATTGTCATGGTGACAATGTGTATCGAATGTCTTTTGGAATGACAAAGTTTGTTCTCCAAGAGGTCTCCTCGAAAGTTGTCTATTACAACGATTGTGAATGAAACTAAAAGGGCATCTCGGTAAGAAGTTTCCTCATGTCTTAGCGAAAGAATGTTTTACTAAGGAAGACCATCGACGTAGCATGTTGTATTCGATATGTCTTCTCTCCGACTCTGATGGTTCTTGGTGAAAGCGACAACCATAAGGCTGTCTGGAAATGTTAGAGTTGCCTACGGCATAATGTGTCATCGATTGAATTGAAAAGATTAAGGAAAAATCTTTGAGTTTATTCTCTTAAGTTGGGTATCGAACCCTAGTCTGGCTACCATCGTGAATGTTTATGTTTCTATTGTTGCTGACTGTAACAGTTTCTACAGAGGTCTATGGAAGGTTTGTTTGGTGTGCCTCTCTGGTTGAATGCTCGACAGTGGTTGATGGAGCCATGGGAGTTACAGTTTTGTCTGAGAAACAATCTCACAAGTTTCAGAAGCTGGGTGAAATGGCTCTTGTTTGGTTGGTTGTTCTGTTGTTACTTCTATAGTCTGTTACTTTTCTGGCATTTATAAATAGGAGCATAAAACTAAGTTTTCTATTTGGCTGTTACTGTAATTCTGAGATTATCATTCTTGGGCTATATGAAAATGTATGATAAAAATATGCAATAAAAAATCTTAATAAAAATGTAGAGATTGTAAATTTCTTTTGTATGAGGTATTTTAGGGATTCAGTTATTGAATCTTTAAGGTATTCTGTAGATGAGAAAACAGTGAGATATGTGCTTAACTGAAAAATAGAGAAATCCTCTCAATCATTACTATTGTTCAAAACATAATTTGAGGGATTGGTACTCCTTGAGATAGATATCTCTAAATGAGGGGTTGATGCTCCTTGAGTGGGTGCTCAAAAATCAGCCTATAAGGCATTATGAATAGTTGATTAAAAGATTAAGCCTGGAAGGCATTTAGGGAGTGGTTTTTATACCCTAGGAGGGTTTTCCACTCGGAAAAATATTGTGCCTCTTTGTTCTTTTGTGTTCTCTCTGGTTTACTATGCTGTTGTTGTTTCAATTCACTGTTAAGTCATTTTTTTTCTCAATTCTGTTTATGAATGATTACATTCAACTCATGAATGCTTTAATCAAATTGATATTGAGATCAAATCTGAGCTGTGTGTTTGAATATTTTAAAAAATTGGTCATATTGTTAAGACACTGATTCACCCCCCACCTCTCAGTGTCATTTTAACTCCAACAATTGGTATCAGAGCGTAGGGTCCTCTGATAGGTTTTAAATTACCTTGGATTGATCTTGGTCTTGGAGTTTGTTTTTAATGGCACATTCTCAAGAAGGTGCTTCTTTAACCAGAGCTTCGTTATTTGATGGAACAGATTATGTGTTCTAGAGAATAAGAATGGAAGCTTTTCTTGTTTCTTTTGATGTTGATGTTTGTAGCATTGTTTTAGAAGATTATAATGCACCTGCCACTATTCCCACTGATGTTGCTGAGAAAAAGAAGTATGAAACAAATGCCAGAGCTAAGCATTCCATCTTGTGTGGATTAACTAAAGATGTGTTCATTAAAGTCATGCATTGAAAATCTGCTCATGGAATCTGGGAAAAACTTGAAACTATATATCAAGGGAATGAGAAAGTCAAACTGTCAAAAATCATTACTCTCAAACATCAGTTTGAGGAGTTGAAAATGAAGGATGATGAGAAAGTGGCTGAATATCTCCTAAGAGTTGATGAAGTTGTCAATGGAATGAAAGGTCTAGGTCAAGAGGTTAATGAATTTGATGTGGTCACAAAAGTGGTTAGGTCCTTACCATCTAAATTTGAATATAAGGTTTCAGCCCTAGAAGAAAAGAAACACTTTGATAAGCTTACCTTAGACAGCCTGCAAGGAATACTTACTGCCTATGAAATGAGAACTAGCAAAAACAATTCAAAAGGAAAAGAAACTACCTTTAACTCTGAAAAGAAAGAAAACGTCAATGTCAGTGAATCAAAGTTGTCTGATTCTAAAGAATCTCATTTTGTTAGAAGATTTAAAAAGGGGTCAGGAAAATATAAGGGAAAACTTCCCTTTAAATGTTTTAACTGTGGCAAAATAGGTCACTTTGCTGCAAAGTGTCCCCATGATGATCAAATCTATGACAACGAGACAACTGAAATACAACCTAAGAAGAAGGCTTTCAAACCTAAATGAAACTTCAATTTTAAAAAGAAGAAAAGTCTGTTTAGTAAGGATGAATTTGATATTGATTCTGAAGACTCATCAGTTGATGAAGTTGAAACTTTGTTCATGGCTGAATTTACTCAACAAAATGATTCTAACACCATTGACACTGAAGAAGGTGAAGTAGATCTTGAAAGTGAGCTGAAATGTGCTCTTCAAGAGGTTAGAAAACTTAAAAAACAAGTTCTTACTCAAGAACATAAACTAGATCAAGAATTGATCTCTCTAAAAACTTAGCTTGAAGAAGCTAAAAGAGTTGAAATTTGTCTTAGAGAGATTGTAAGCTGCAAAGATCATGAAATTCAAAAACTAGAACAAGAAGTAGTCCTTCTTAGGAAGGAAATTGAAAAATACGAAAGCACTCTAAAACTGAATGAGATGCTCAGCAAACAAAAGGTGTATAAAGATAAATCTGGTGTTGGTTTTGAAAAGGGTGAATGCTCAACTGACAAAGCAAAACAAAACCCCTCTTCTGAAATCAAAAGTTTAGGTTCAATTCTCTCAGAATCTGGTAAGGATCATTCTAAGTTCTTTAGAGGTAATAGACCTTCATACAATGTCAATTCTTTTTTCTATGGTTATTGCTTTTTCTACAAAAAAATTGGTCATAAGGTGAGCACTTGTAGGCTTATGAATTCTAGAATACCTAGGTTTGGTCTTAGACAACACCATGGTTTTGTTAGACAAATCAGATGTTTTAAATGCAATACTTTAGGACATTCTATCAAACAGTGCAGAACTGATCTGCATTCTAAACAACAGAAAACTAAAAAGGTTTGGAAACCTAAGACTATCAACAACATTGAACAAACTATGTTGGTTCAAACTACTTTTCATTCAAAGAAAAAGGACTTATGGGTCCTGGACAGTAGATGTTCTAACCATATGACTGGCGATAAGGACAAGTTTATAAAACTTGAAGATTATGTAGGTGGATATGTTAAGTTTGGTGATAACTCTGGTCTTCAAATTAAAGGTAGAGGTTCACTTCTTCTGAATGAAGACACTCCTATCTATAATGTGTACTATGTGGAAGGTCTCAAGCACAATCTTCTAAGTGTTAGTCAAATCTGTGATAGTGGTTATCATGTTCTTTTTAATTCACAGGGATGTGAGATTAAGAACAAGCTTGGAAAGGCTATTGCAACTAGAAGGAGGACAAAAGGAAATGTGTATAATCTCCTTGACTCATCTTGCAATGACAATATTCAAGGTATGTGTCTAATGGGCCAAATTGAAGAGAGTTGGTTATGGCATAAAAGATTAGGACACATAAACTTTTAAAATCTGGTTAGAATTAGTAAGAATCAGAATGTTAGAGGTTTACCAATTCTTAACAAGGCAAAAACAATTGTGTGCAAAGAATGCTTAAGTGGTAAACAAACTAAAATTAGCTTCAAGAAAAAAGAACATTCTTCTTCAAAACCTTTACAGCTTGTGCATACTGACTTATGTGGACCAACTAGAACAAGGTCTATTAATGGTAAAAAATACTTTATGCTTTTTGAAGATGATTATACTAGAATGGTTTGGGTCACATTTCTTAAGCACAAATCAGAAGCCTTTGAAAGGTTCAAAATATTTCATAAAATGGTTGAAAAGGAATTTGATTTGAAACTCAAATGCCTTCAATTAGACAAAGGAGGTGAATTCACCTCTCAAGAGTTTATTGATTACTGTGAACAACATGGTATTAAAAGGCAGTATGTTGCAACTAAAACACCTCAACAAAATGGGGTAGTTGAACGTAAGAATAGAACTGTACAAGAAATGGCTAGAACCATGCTAGATGAAGCTAAATTGTCTGATATGTATTGGAAAGAAATTGTTCATATAGATGTATACATTTTGAATAAAGTGCAGCTTAGGGTGAAATCTAAACACACTCCTTATGAACTGTGGTTTGGAAAAACTGCTTCTATCAAATACTTTAAATTTTTTGGAAGTAAGTGTTTTATCAAAAAGGATGATGATAATCTTGGAAGTTTTCAATCCAAAAGTGATGAGGGTATCTTTTTGGGATACTCAACTCACAGGAAAGCTTATAAATGTCTCAACAAAAGGCTTAATAAGATTGTTGAAGTTGTTAATGTAAAATTTGATGAAAGAACACATTTGAATGCTGAATCTTTGCAAAATAATGAGGAAGAAGAACTTGAATTTGAAATAATTTCTAAAGGAGCTAGAACAACAAAGTCTATTGCTGAATCAACAAGCCCTAAAAATGAAAATGTAAGTCTTGAAAAGGCTGCATCAAATGCTCCTTCGAAAACTCTAGCTATATACCACCCCAAAGATCAGATTATTGGGGATAAAAATGCAGGAGTTCAAACTAGAAGAAAGGCTGCAGAATCTGATGAAAAGGCACAAATTGCTTTCTGTCTAGTTACTCAGTTTGAGCCTAAATTTTTTAATGAAGCTCTCACAGACTCATGTTGGCTTAATGCTATGCAGGAAGAAATTGATCAGAATATTCTTGTCTTATTCTGTTTACAAAAACTTTACTATTTATCAAATGGATGTCAAAACTACTTTTTTGAATGGCTATTTAGATGAAGAGGTCTATGTTGAACAACCTAAAGGATTTATATGCAAAGATAGTCCTAACCATGTTTACAGGTTGAAAAATGCTCTCTATGGCTTAAAACAAGCACCTAGAGCTTGGTACTCTAGGATGGACAGTCATTTAATTTCTAATGGCTTTGTTAGAGGAGGTGTAGACAGTAATCTTTATGTTAAAACTGAAGGTTCTGATATTTTAGTTGTTGAAATTTACGTTGATGATACTATCTTTGGCTGCAATAATGTCACTATGAGTAAAAAGTTCTCTCAATTAATGGAATCTAAGTTTGAAATGTCAATGTTAGGAGAATTAAATTTCTTTTTGGGTCTTCAAATCTCTCAATGTGAGACTGGAATATTTCTTTCACAATCCAAATATGCTAGAGAGATGCTTACAAAATTTAAAATGGATGAATGTCATCCTGTTAGCACTCCAATGGCTACTGGATGCAAACTTACTAAATTTGATGATTCTCCTAATTCAAATCAAACAGAATACAGATCAATGATCGGTAGTCTCTTATATTTAACTGCCTCTAGACCTGACATTATGCAGGTTGTTTGCACTGTTGCATGTTTTCAGGCATCACCTAAAGAATCTCATGTTACTGCTGTTAAACAGATCTTTAGATACATTCAGGGCACTCTTGATTATGGTCTTTGGTATCCTAGGAGAAATAATTTCTCTTTGATTGCTTATACTGATGCTGACTGGGCTGGTTGTTTGGATGATAGGAAAAGCACCAGTGGTGCTGCATTCTTTCTTGGTGATCGTTTAGTGGCATGGCACAACAAGAAACAAGTATATGTTTCTCTTTCCACTGCTGAAGCAAAATAAATTGCTCCCACTTCTTGCTGTACTCAAGT
This sequence comes from Sequoia sempervirens, assembly GCA_007258455.2. Classification (NCBI taxonomy): domain Eukaryota; kingdom Viridiplantae; phylum Streptophyta; class Pinopsida; order Cupressales; family Cupressaceae; genus Sequoia; species Sequoia sempervirens. The sequence goes on from VDFB02000017.1 coordinate 495,072,650, forward strand.
ACTGTGGATGAGTCAGACTCTTTCAGATATGGGTATTAATGTTTCTAAACCTGTTTCCATTCTTTGTGATAACACTAGTGTGATAAATATATCAAAAAATCCTGTCATGCACTCTCAAACTAAACATATCACTATTAAGTTTCATTTTTGTGAGAAAAGGTTTTTGCTAATGAAGTCTGCTTACAGTTTGTTGGATATCAAGATCAGGTGGCTGACACTTTCACTAAGCCCTTAGCAAAAGAGCTATTTGAAAGGCTACGAATTCGATTGGGAGTTATCTATCAATCATTACTTCACTGAATCTCCAAGCTACTGCTTAGGGGGAGCAAGTTAAATAGTTTCACTCACTTACTGCTCTCCTATAATCTAAGTTGTTGCTCTTCTATTTTTTCTGCAGCCGTTTCTCATGATATTTTGGTTGGCTTCTCAGTTGTGTTTCATGGCAATTACACGATCTTCTTTTCTACTCTTTGTCATTGAGACAAAAAGGGGGAGAGTCATTTGTGTTTTGCCATCAAGGACAAAGGGGGAGTTTTTTGGATTCCAGTTGTGTTTATGGTTTGTCCTTGATGACAAAATCTCTTTCAGTTGGTTCTCTTTGGTGATCAGTCTCAGTTTGGATCCTTATGATTTTTAATGGCACTTCTTTGAAGTCTCTTGTCTATTACAGAAAGTTATTTGTTATGTTTCAATTTCAAGTGATGATAAGAATTCTAGTTAAAGCTATAAATGCTATTTTTGTGTCTGAAAAAGCTTGTAAGTTGGTATTCTTTGTCAGGATGGTTCTCTTTGCATTTCACAGGCTTTCACATATCATCATGAGTATGGCAGAATCTCCCCGATCCACTTTGAAATGTCTGAGTTGCCTTTCGGCAAGACATTTCTAATGTTATGTCGATTGAATTTAACATTCTAGCAGCTTTCGGCGTGACATTGTTCGTTGTCTCAACGACAATAGTTATATCGACATAAATTAAATTTGTCGGTATGTGGTCTCAGTGATATTGGTGAGTCACACCAACCGCCATTGGAATTTTGGTAGGACTTCTCTTTAGCTTTTGGCGATAGAAAAAGTGTTCTCTATCGGCATGAGCTTGGCTGTTGGGCTGAGGTCATAGCGAAAAGGTTATGTCTCTCTGACTAATGCTTGTAAATGTCTTTCAGCAGGAGTGTTGTAATCGACATATGGTCTCTCTGAAGACATATTGTCTTACTGACCGTGTTCAAAAAGGTCTTATCGACAAAAGTTTTTCTTCGGTATAATGTCATAACGAACCCTGTGGGTCTCGCCGATGGAAAATATTAAGGGCTCTTAGTGAAAAATATTGTGTTCTATATAATATCTCTCCGACTGTGGAAAGTCATGGTGAAGGTGAATGAAAGGCTTTTAGCGAAAGGTTAATAAAGTCTTAGCGACTCAGAGTGAATAAAGTCTTTCGGTGAAACTTAATGTATTCTATGAAACGTCTTCCCGACAGCATTAGGTTACAACAACAGTGTTAAAATAAGATAGAAGGCTCATCGATAAGAAAAACCATTTGTCACAGCGACCAATGTGTATCATGTGGAGTATCGATGAAACATGGAGTAGTCTATATAGTGTCTCCCTGACTATGTATAGTCTCAGCGACTTGGAAATGATAAAGGCCTTTGGCATAGGTGTTGAATTGTCACGGTGACAATGTGTATTGAATGTATTTCGAAATGACAAAGTTTGTTCTCCAACAGGTCTCCCTGAAAGTTGTCTGTTACAGCGATTGTGAATGAAACTAAAAGGGCATCTCGGTAAGAAGTTTCCTCATGTCTCAGCGAAAGAATGTTTTACTAAGGAAGACCATCGACGTAGCATGTTGTATTCGATATGTCTTCTCTCTGACTCTGATGGTTCTTGGTGAAAGTGACAACCATAAGGTTGTCTGGCAGCATTAGAGTTGCCTACGGCATAACGTGTCATCGATTGAATTGAAAAGATTAGGGCAAACTCTTTGAGTTTATTCTCTTAAGTTGGGTATCAAACCCTAGCCTAGCCACCATCATGAATGTTTACATTTCTATTGTTGCTGACTGTAACGGTTTCTACAGAGGTCTATGGAAGGTTTGTTTGGTGCACCTCTCTGGTTGAATGCTCGACAGTGGTTGATGGAGCCATGGGAGTTACAGTTTTGTCTGAGAAACAATCTCACAAGTTTCAGAAGCTGGGTGAAATGGCTCTTGTTTGGTTGGTTGTTCTGTCATTACTTCTGTAGTCTATTACTTTTCTGGCATTTATAAATAGGAGCAGAAAACTAATTTTTTTGTTCGGCCGTTATTGTAATTATGAGATTATCATTCTTGGGCTGTATGAAAATGTATGATAAAAATCTGCAATAAAAAATCTGTATAAAAATGCAAAGATTGTAAATTTCTTTTCTATGAGGTATTTTAGGGATTCAGCTATTGAATCTTTAAGGTATTTTGTAGACGAGAAAATAGAGAGATATGTGCTTAACTTAAAATAGAGAAATCCTCTGAATCATTACTATTGTTCAAAACATAATTTGAGGGGTTGGCACTCCTTGAGATAGATATCTCTAAATGAGGGGTTGATGCTCCTTGAGTGGGTGCTCAAAAATCATCCTATAAGGCATTGTGAACAGTTGATTAAAAGATTAAGCCTGGAAGGCATTTAGGGAGTGGTTTTTATATCCCAGGAGGGTTTTCCACTAAGCAAAATATTGTGCCTCTTTATTCTTTTGTGTTCTCTCTGGTTTACTATGCTGTTGTTGTTTCAGTTCACTGTTAATTCATTGTTTTTCTCAATTCTATTTATGAATGATTACATTCAATTCATGAATGCTTTAATCAGAGTGATATTGAGATCAAATCTAAGCTGTGTGTTTGAATATTTTTTAAAAAATGGTCTTATTGTTAAGTCACTGATTCAGCCCCCCCTCTCAGTGTCATTTTAACTGCAACAACAAGGCCTTCTTCAGCTTGCAAATATGAGACTCCTTCCCATGTACCTCGAACCCATCAGGTTGCTCGATGTAAACTTCTTCCTCAATCACACCATTTAAAAAAGTTGTCTTCACATCCGTTTGATGAATCTTCCATCCTCTAGATGCAACAATGGCAATGATGGTCCTGACAGAAGTGCAGTGAGCAATAGGAGCAAATGCTTCTTCATAATCAACTCCTTCTTTCTATGAAAACCCACAAGCCACGAATCTTTCCTTATACTTCTCAATGCTCCCATCAGCTGCATGCTTGATCTTGAAGATCCATTTCGAAGATACCAAAAATTTTCCTTCGAGTCTAGGAACAATGTCCCAAGCATCATTCTTGAGAATTGATTGGTACTCCTCTAACATAGCATCTCTCCAAACCTATTGACTTTAAGCTTCCTCCACACTAGAAGGCTCAGATTCAATAAACTGACTCATCAAGGAAACATAACTAGAGAACTTATTTGGCATTTTACTTTCTCTGAATGTACCTCTAGGAGCTGGGAACCTCTCATCCTCCTACATAGTTTACCTAGCCCAAAGAGGTCTCTTTCTTCTAATCACAATATTGATAGGCCCATCAGTAGGTTCCAAGGGCTCAACTAGATCAACATCTTCCTTCTATTCTGAAGTCTCCCTCTGAATCTCAGGAGTATGGTCAACTTGTATATCTTGAGGAGATTCATCATATTCAATCTCCACATGAGTTCCCTTGGATCTTCTAAATGCAGCATCTTCCTCGAATTTGACATCTCTACTAATTTCAATCAATTTCTAACCTAGAACATATATCCTATAGGCTTTTGATGTCTCACTGTAGCCCACAAATATTCCCTTCTTTCCAGAAGGTTCCAACTTAGTTCTCTTTTCTTTTGGAACATGAACATAACATGATATCCAAAGATCCTCAAATGACTAACCTCAGGCTTCTTCCTTGCAAAGGATTCTTCCGGAGTCATATTCTCCAAGACCTTGTGAGGACTTCTATTCTAAACATATATTGTAGTACTAGAAGCTTCTGCCCATAAGAAGGTTTGTAGATCCTGATCATGAGTCATGGCTTTCGCAACTTCCACAATTGTCCCGTTCTTTCTCTCTGCAACACCATTTTGTTGAGGATTATAGGGAACAAAAAACTCCCTCTTAATCCCAGCATCAATATAGAAATTTTGAAAGCTACCAAAGGTGTATTCTCGTCCATTATTAGATTTGAGGATCTTGATTCTTTTACCAGAAAGTTCTCTACAAGAGATTTGAACTCCTTGAACCTTTCTAACACTTCCTCAAATTCTTTATTTAAAAAAAAATAAATCCAAGTTTTTCTAGAGTGATCATCAATAAAAAGAACATAATACAACAAACCACTCAAAGAAGGAACATACATAGGTCCCCATAAATCAGAATGAATAAGGTCTAAAATACACTTAGATCTACTTTCTCTACTATTGAAATAAGCTTTTGAATTCTTACCCATAGCACATCCTTTGCAAGTTCCTTCATTCTCCTGATTGAACTTAGGAAGTCCCGTGACCATCTTCTCCATGATAAGTAAGGCTCAGAAGTGGAGGTGAGCCAATCTTCAATGCCACATATCACATAGACTTGAATAATCATGAACTAATACTTGTAGAGGACACGTACATAGCCTATAGAGGCTTTCATGTCTAACACCAATTACTTGAGCATCCTTGAAACTGGAATTCTCCATCCACACAAGAAATTTTACTTTGGAGAAGGCAACTTTATATCCTTTATCTTATAGAGCTGAAATAGAAATAAGACTGTGCTTGATTCTTGGAACATAAAGAACATCTCTCAACTGAAGTGAAATTTTAGAATCCAAATGAAGAATAGAGTTCCCAATCCCTTTCACATAGTAGCTAGCATCATCTCCGATAATAACTTGTTCAGAAGAATCTTTCTCCACCAAACTTGATAAGTGCTCGTTAAATCTGGTAATGTGTCAAGAAGCACCACTATCGATCAGCCAAGTGTTGGTATCTATAGGAACATTGCTTGACAATGCTAAATAGAACAACTATTCACATGAATCCTTTTGTGGAGAAACATCATCAACATCTGCAACAGTGGCTTGTTGCTTAGGTCTAGTAGGACAATGCTTAGAAAAGTGGCCAAACTTATCACACCTAAAGCATTGAATCTTGGACATGTCTCTCTTCTTCTTGGAGGTGAGTGTATCATCATTTCCCTTATCTCGATTCCTCTTGAAAAAACCTTTCTTTCCATCTTTTCCTTTGTTCTTCAAAGCATGGGAGGAAAGAACATGGATATCTTCATTCTTTGAACTTTGACCAATGCCTCTAGCCACCAACCTTGATTCTTCTTGAATGTAGTCTGCCCTTAGACGATCAAACTTAGGCAATTTTGATCTTGCACTGATTCCTTGAATGAAGGATCCCCAAGACAAAGGAAGACCATTGAGAGCAACCATAGTCAAGTCTTTTTCATCAACCATATGGCCAATTGTCGAGAGCTGATCTCTCAAATCTGAAATCCTCATGAAGTAAGAAATCACTGATTCTCCTTTCACCATCTTCACATGGTGTAGTTGTTACTTCAGTGCAAGTGCCTAGCTAGTATTGTTGATTTCGTACATTTCTTCCAATGTTTTAAACATGTCTCTTTTCATCTTCAACTTAGAGACAATAGGAATGATATGATCATTAACAGAATCAACCAATATTTTCATTGCCTTGATATCTTTCTTCACCCACTGCAACTTCTCTTCTTCCTCCTCAAGTTCAGGAACACTGGACTCCACAAACTCACCCAAGTCATTTTCACACAAGGTAAGCATGATCTTGAATCTCCATGATGTGAAGTTGGATGCTACCTCAAGTCTATCCTCAATCTTCAAACCATTCACCATCTTGAAAAAGGTAGAGATAGACAAATAAATACAAAGAAGAGAATATAGTATCATTATAAGAACAAATCTGATCATGATCTCCTCAAACCCACTCTAATACCATATTAAATTTAGTGATAAGATTAATGTACAAGATTTAATTCAAAAATTAGACACAAAGACACAACAGATACCCTGGGAAAACCCTCCTCTTGAGGGAGAAAAACCCAGCAACAATATATCACTTATATATTGATATGTAAACACAAGATTCTCCTTTACAAAGGCCAATATGAAGGCCAACAATAGGCACCAAAAACTGATGCAAATACAAAAAGAATATGTTGCAATCTTAGTGATAATACACAACCTTCTATTAATGAATTGATCTACTCTTGGATACAAACTCGCACTTGAATATATCGAACTTGTGAGAATAATCGAATTGAATGAATGCCTTACAATGAAATCCCATCAATCATATATACAACTTGAGAGTAGAGGATGTGACTCTTCAAAACATAAGTTGGCCAACATAGAAAGATGTGCCTCACCATAAAATCATGTCCTTGAAGGTGGTTGGCCTTTTTTAACAAATCGGTTCTTGAATATAATTAATTATCATTTTATTAATGATGTGTCTCTTGAATATAATCAATCACTATAAATTAAATAGCCTTAGCTCCATTTAATTTATCCAATGTAAGGAGATTGCTGGAGGAATGCTACCAACGCTGCTATAAACATTAACAAGAGAGAGGTGAGATAGAGAGAAATAAAGAAAGTGTGGTAGAGAGTGATAGAGGGATATGTAGGTAGAGATGGATAGGTGAGATAGAGAGAAGTAGAGAGAGATAGAGATAGAGGGAAGGAAAGATAGAGAGAAATAGAGAGTGGTAGGGTGTGATGGAGGGAGAGGTAGGTAGAGAGAGAGAGAGTCAGATAAAGGGATGGAGATAGTGAGAGAGGTCTAGAATGTAAGGGATAAAAATGAGTGAGATAGAGAGAGAAATAATACAACTTGTTGATTATTGAAATTTGACCTTCGAATTACTGAAATTTGACTAAGTCTAAAATTTGTGAGATCTTCTAGAAACTAGAATTTGCATTATAACTCCTAGAGATCTGAAACCACTCTCAAACATCCTAAAACTATATACATGAAATATAACTTAAATTATAAGAAATTAAATTTCCATATGTAAATGTCAACTTATACTTAAATGTTTATTTCATGTATATAGTTTCCCTCAAAGATAACGAGAAGAAAGAAAAAGAAAAGAGAAGAAAAATAAATTTGATGTAGATCAAAACACGAGCGTGTTATAACATGCCTATGTTTTTTCAATGCATTCACAAAACACAAAAGCCATATCAAAACTAACATATAACACGAGCTCATTATAACGCACACACACGTTATATCTTACTTTGGGAATCCCCAAGCCTTGGGCTTGGTATTTTCTTTGGAATACCAATCCAAAGGCTTGGAGGACATTCCCAACAACCAGAGACGTGTTTTTGCAAATTCTACAATATTTCACATAATCGGGTTCGTGCTCACCATTGGGATTGCACTTGGTTCAATGTTGAACAAATCAAACACTTGGGTAACATTAGGTTCTCTCTTAGCTATCCACCAATGTAATTGTTTTCACTTTCTAACAATGTTAAGCCTTCAATCTATAATTTATTTTGTTTGTGTGTCTCCTTTTTGGCAAAAAGCAATGTTTGGTGTTTTTTTCATTATAAATTAACTGTTCATCAAAATTTCAAATAAATTATAACTCCTAGAGATCCGAAACCACTCTCAAACATCCTAAAACTATATACGTGAAATATAACTTAAATTATAATTAAAAAATTAAATGTCTATATGTAAATGTCAACTTATACTTAAATATTTATTTCATGTATATAGTTTCCCTCGAAGATAATGTGAATAAAGAAAAAGAAAAAGAAAAGAGAAGAAAAATAAATTTGATGTAGATCAAAACATGAGCATGTTATAACATGCTTGTGTTTTGTCAATGCATTCACAAAACAAAAAAGCCATATCAAAACTAAGATATAACATGAGCTCATTATAACGCGCACACGCATTATATCTTGCTTTGGGAATCCCCAAGGCTTGGGATTGGTATTTTCCTTGGAATACCAATCCAAAGGTTTGGAGGGCATTCCCAAGGATGAGAGATGTGTTTTTGTAAATTCTACAATATTTCACATAATTGGGTTCATGCTCACCATCAGGATTGCACATGGTTCAATGTCGAACAAATAAAACACCTGGGTAATGTTAGGTTTTCTCTTAGCTATCCACCAATGTAATTGTTTTCACTTTCTAACAATGTTAAGGCTTCAATCTATAATTTATTTTTTTTGCATGTCTCCTTTTTGGAAAAAAGCAATGTTTGGTTTTTTTTCATTATAAAGTATCTGTTCATCAAAATTTTAAACAAATTACATTTTTAGAAACTAGACTCCATTCTACAAATTTAAAAAAACAAAAAAAATTCAATTAATTTCCAAAATTTGTAGGGGTAGCAAGGCCAAAATTCTATTTTTTAGGAAGTGTCTACTTAGAAAATTAGTAAAAAATAAAATATTCATTAAAAAATTATCAGAAAAATCATGCATCAACTACATACTATTAGCTAATTTCTTACTAGAGAAATTTCAAAAATACTTAAAAAAAAGTTCACCATGCTAGGGACGTACAAGAGTTGCTATGTTATGTTTTTCTGACAAAAACAACACCAATTTCTGTACATCCCTCTTTTGAACCCCTTAATCTCAACCATTTTCAAAATAAATTAGTAGTTTAGAAAGTAGACTCAGAGCACTTGATCCTTTTTTTTGTTCCATCTTAAAATTTTGAGTGTAACTATCCTCAATTTCACATCTAAGGTTAGTATTTCCCGATTTTAGAAACAAAGTGGCCAGTTAAGCCCCCATTTTGGGAACCATCTTTTTGCACTTGCCCGCTAGGCGATACTTCTTCTTAATTTAAGTTCAGAATTTGTGGATGTTAGAAGAGCCAATACTTCTTTAAGTTTTGTTCTTTTTCCTATTTCTAAATCATTCTAGATTAAAAGCTTGTATGCATATAGAGCTTAATCAATATCAAATCCAATTTGATAGCTACCTATCTCATGTATCTTTGTAGCTACCTATCATCAACTAGGAAGTCTAGTATGAAGTTTTGTTTTGCAATGTACTTGAGGGTCATGTTGACCATCTAGATTGAATTAGAGGTTTATGAATATGTATTTTTCTGTAGTGATCTATAGGTTAAGGAGTGGAGAAGGAGAATGAGTTACAAACTCATTTTTACTTAGTTTTCTAATTTTTGGCAAAAGTTGAAAAACACAGTGCGTTTTACAACTTTTCCATCTTTATCACTTACATGACCGACCAAAGGAACTTAACTATTTTTGTAACCTATTTAAGGTATGCCTCAACCTGAGAGTTGGTTGGTTGCATCGATATTGTAGTGAAGCTTTGTGAAGTTGAAGAAAAACAGTGGTTTTAGAGTGAATTTTTTATTTTGTTCCAAAATAGAGCTTTAATGGTTTGAATATGTTATTGTTTCTTGCGTAGGATGCAGGGTACTGATAGATTAAGCTCTGTGTGGTATCCATTTAGCTTTCTAGTTTTGTTTCAAGCATTTTAGTAGATAGTTGTTTCTTTACATTTGTTGTTTTGTTAAGTTTGTCAATAGGAAATGGAGGTATAGGTCACATTCCCACTGTACATAATGTAAAACCTCTTGGGAATTATTCCTAGGCTCCATGTCTATAAATAGGTTAGGGTTAGGAGTCTGTAGGAGTCAAGGGATTAAAGAGAAAGTCTTCTCCTAGGTGAGCTTGACAGTGCCCGGCTAGGAAAGATAGTAGTGTTAAGCACTTGGTTTGCAGGGGTAACCTTTCCCTATCAAGGCACGGTGTGGAGTGGTAGATAAAAGCATTGCAAAGACTTGACATGAAGGAGGAGGCTTCATCAGACCTTTTTGGAGGTTAAAACAAGCTGACAGGTTGTTGTGAAATCAGGAAATGGCTTAAAAAGCCCTAAAATTGCTAAAATGTGGGTTACGCCTGTGTACGGACAGTGAAGGTCCAAGATCCCAAAAATATTTGAGAGGTGGGCATATGGACCAAGAAACCCTAGGAAAGATCCTATGTTCTTTGGGAAACTTTCAAGGTCTGACCCATTTTCTCGGAGTTAGAGACCTAATTGGGGCTCTAGGGCTTGTAGCCCTTTTCAACCCTAAATGAGGGTTTGATGAAAGTGATGTCAAAGTGGAGCATGGTGAACCTACAAGAACCCTAGGAGGATGGTGTGAAGCTATTGGAGACACCTTTACACCCCTGCAAAGATCTTATTGAGTGATGAGGTTAGATTAGCCTTTAGGGTAGATTAAGGGCTAAGGGAGAGTTGGAGGCAGTGCACCAAATTTGACTTGGTTGATTCAATGGTGATGGTAGTGGGGTTGGCCAAGAGAACCAGGGGTATCTAAACATGTGAAGGGGCCTATAGGTCAAGGTGGTGAAGAAGAACACCAAGGAGGTCTTGCAAGCAAGACCTAGAGCAGGGAACTGTGATTGTTTCCTTCAACCCCCAACCCCATCAGATTGGTATCAGAGCAAGCAAAAGATTTGGGATTGAGCATTGTATGTCTGAGATTGAGTCTAGTGATTCTACCATCATGGTGACAAATGCATAATTGGCCAAGATGGTTGAAGAGCAGGAGGAGGACAATAGGCTATTGAGGGAAAGAATAGCCCAACTTGAGCAAGTAGTGAGGAGCGTGCAATTTGAAGGAAGGGTACCAAAGGAAGAAGAGGTTGCAGAGGAAGAAAAGACCCCTGAACTTGACCCTGTTCTGAAAGAAGAGCCTTTCTTGAAGGCATTGAAGGCTTTGAGTGGAAAAGCACTTGAAGGCATACCACTGTTTAGTGGAAAAATGGAAGCTAATTTAGTTATTGATTAGATAGAGGGAATGGAAAACATTTTGAATGTGATGGAGTCACTGAAGCCCAGAAGGTAAAGGTGGTCAAATCAAGACTAAGAGGTTCTGCCTTGACATGGTGGAAGTTCATTCAGAAAGAGAAGGAAAAAGAAGGCAAGCAACCTATATCTACTTGGAAGGGAATGGTTGCCAAGGTAAGAGAAGCATACATGCCAGATGACTATGACATTCAGTTACACAAGAAAAGACAAAGCTTGAGGCAAAGGGACCAAGATGTGAACACTTATACTGAAGTGTTTCAAAAACTTTGTATGAGGTCTAATGTGACATAGGATGAAAGTCTTAAGGTGGCTAGATACCTTAATGGATTGAAGTGTAACATCCAAGAGGAGATGACTCTTCTAAGTCCTAAAACAGTACACCAATGTTACCAATTAGCTATTAAGATTGAGGAAAGAAGCAAGAGGAAACAAGACTAGGCTTCTAAGGGCAGAGGAAAAGGCAGAGATCAAAGAGGACATAGAGGTGGATACCAAGGTAGAGGAACTGAACAAAGAAACCAAGGAGAGTCTAAACTCACAGAGAATGGAGGTGAAACATCTTCTAGAGGAGGATATAACAAAGGCAAAGGTCCTCAAGGAGTTTCAAATAGAGGAAGAAGAGTAGGCAGAAGCAGTTCATACTTTGCCAATATGAAATGCTATAACTATGGTCAAGTAGGTCATCTAGCCTATAGGTTCCTGGAGAAAGCATCTTCATCAAATACTAAGAAGAGAGTGGCATATGCTCAAGAGGACACCATGAGTGTCAGATCACCAGACGTTAGTCACATTGAATTAGAAGTGGGGGAGAATTTGATGTTTAGTAGAGTTTTGATCAGACAACTGATCAAGGAAGAGCCAAAATAGAGAAGAGCCTTATTTAGAGTGAGCTGCAAAGTACTTGGAAAGGTGTGTAAGGTTATAGTGGACTTAGGGTCTATTGACAACATAATCTCAGAGGAGGCAGTGATGAAATTGAAGTTGGAAAAGGTACCCCACACTAATCCCTACAAGGTGACATGGTTGAACAAAGGACAGAGTGTTCTTGTCAATGAGCAAACAACGGTGGAGTTCTCCATTGGAGGATACAAAGACAAGTTGGTTTGTGATGTTTTACCCATGGATGCATGCCATCTTCTATTGGGCAGACCATGGCAGTATGACAGAAGTGTCATGTATGATGGAAAAGAGAACACCATTTCTTTCAAGAAGGATGGGAAGACATTTAAGTTGCTGTCACTGTCAGAAGAGGAAGAAGGATAGTCAAACACCCCTAGTGTCTTGTTGAATAGTGGCAAAGAGTTCATTAACCACCTACATCAATGAGGTGAAGGATATGTGGTTATGTTACAACCTAAAGAAGAGAACAAGGCTGAGAAAATAGTCATACCCAGAGCAGTCCAGAAGTTGCTTGAGAACTATAAGGACATCGTGAGTGATGGAACACTAGAAACCTTACCTCCACAAAGAGCCATTAGTCATCAAATTGACTTCATACCAGGAGCTTCTTTACCAAACAAAGCAGCTTATAAGCTTACACCAGATCAAAACCTAGAGGTAGCTAGACAAGTGCAGGAGTTATTGGGTCAAGGCTTGATTAGGAAGAGCATTGTCCCATGTACAGTACCAGTCTTTTTAGCAACAAAGAAAGGTGGTAAGTGGAGACTTTGCAGTGGCTCTAGAGCTATAAATAGAATTACAATCAAATATAGGTTCCCTATCCCTAGGATTGAAGATTTAATGGATTGTCTTGGAGGAGCTCAGTATTTCACCAATTTGGATCTCAAGAGTTGATACCATCAAATCAGAATCAAGGATGGAGATGAGTGGAAAAAAGCCTTTAAAACAAATGATGGGTTGTATGAGTGGAGAGTTATGCCATTTGGCCTCTCTAATGCCCCTAGTACATTCATGAGGCTCATGAATGAAGTGCTCAAGGACTTTATAGGGATATTTGTGGTGGTATATCTTGATGATATACTCATTTTTAGTAAGACAGCATAAGAGCACCTAAAGCATGTGGAGATGGTTCTTAGAAGATTGCAAGAAGAGAAGTTAGCCATCAATCTAGAGAAATGTGAGTTCTTCAAATAGGAGCTTGTGTATTTTGGGTTTGTAGTATCCCAAGGATCATTGAAGATGGATCCAAGCAAGGTGGAAGCCATCCTAAATTGGCCTACACCAACCACATGGACAGAGGTAAGAAGTTTTCATGGATTGGCTCAATTTTATAGGAAATTCATAAGGAACTTTAGTGGCATATGTGCACCAGTCCTAGATACAATAAAAGGTGGTTTAAAGACTAAGTTTAAGTGGACTCAAGAAGCTGAGAAAGGTTTTGAGAAACTGAAACAAGAAGTGGCAACTCAACCTATTCTCTTACTGCCTAGTTTTGACAAGTTGTTTACTGTGGAATGTGATGCTAGTGGAGTTGCAGTAGGAGGATTACTCAGCCAAGAAGGCATGCCTATAGTATTTTTTGGTGAAAAGCTCAATGAAGCTAAGAAAAATTACTCTACCTATGACCTAGAACTATATGCTTTAGTACAGTCACTTAGGAAGTGGAGGCATTATCTCCCACCCAAAGAGTTTGTAGTATTTACTGACAATAAAGCACTTAGCTACATCAACACTCAAGAGAAATTGAGCAATAGACATTTGAAATGGATGGAGTATCTTCAAGCTTTTACTTTCACCATCAAGCACAAGAAGGGACAGTTGAACAAGGTGGCAGATGCACTAAGCAAGAGATTGCTGACAGTGCAGGAGATACAGTTAAAGAGCATTGGAATAGAGAGCTTCAAGGATCTCTATGGTGAAGATGAAGACTTCTCAGAAGCCTACAAGGTATGTTTTGACTTTGAGAACCACTTCCATAGTCAATACTCGGAGTATACTTTGCAAAGTGGATTGTTATTCAAGGGAAATCATTTGTGTGTACAAAAAGGTTCTATGAGAGAAAATCTTATCCAAGAGAAGCACAATGGTAGTCTTAGTGGTCATTTTGGTATCAACAAGACAATGGAACTAGTGCAAAGGTTTTACTATTGGCCCAAGTTGCCAAGGGATGTCAAGAAGTATGTGGAGCAATGTGTAGTTTTTATGAAAGCCAAAGGGGGAGCTAGTAATGCAGGTTTGTATCAACCTCTACCCATTCCCAATAGACCATGGGAGTGTGTTAGCATGGATTTTGTTGTAGGAATCCCCAAGACTAAGACAGGGTTTGACAGTGTCTATGTGGTAGTAGATAGATTTAACAAAATGAGTCACTTTATCCCTTGCAAGACCACACATGATGCTAGCTACATTGCTCACCTTTTCTTCAAGGAAGTTGTAAGGATCCATGGATTTCCTTTGAGCATTGTCTTGGACAGGGATGTGAAGTTTATGAGTCATTTTTGGAAAACTCTATGGAGTAGATTAGGTACTAATTTATCCTTTGGATCAGCTTACCATCCTCAGACTGATGGAAAAATTGAGGTGGTTAATAGGGTGTTAGGTAACCTTCTTAGATCCCTAACTAAGGAGTATGGATAAACATGGGACTTGGTCATATCATAGGCTAAGTATGCATACAATGATAGTGTGAACCGAACCAAAGGGAAGAGTCCTTTTGAAATAGTGTATGGGATGCACCGAAGAGGTGTGTGTGAGCTCAAAGATCTTGGAGCTATGGAGCATAGGAGTGGACATGCAAATGACTTCACTCAGACCATGAAAGAGATTCAGGAGCAGGTAAAGAAGACAGTCACCGAGGCTACACAAAAGTTGAAGGATAGGGTAGATTTGTCAAGAAAAGATTGCAATTTGCAGTAGGAGATTATGTCATGGTTCACCTCAACAAATCCAGGTTGCAGAAGGGAACATCAACCAAATTGCAGATGAAGAGAGTAGGACCATGCAAGGTGTTAGCCAAGTATGGGAGAAATGCATACAAGGTGGAGTTACTTGCAGATTTAGGGATTTCACTAGTGTTAATTGTAGCTGATTTGATTAGATATAAGGGATCAGTCAATGACTTAGATCAAAATAGTAGAGAGATCTTAAAGGATGTGAGCAGCATAGCCTTACCTACTCCATACAAGCTACAAGTAGAGAGAATCTTGGAATCAAGAGTGAAGAAATCTACAAGGCATAAGGTGTATATGGAGCATCTTATTAAATGGAAGAACAAACATGAATCTAAGACTACTTGGGTAGATGAAGTTGACTTCAAGAAGCAGGGAATTGATAAATCACTGATCTCTCCTCACATTCCTTAGTGTTTGTGCAGAGAGGGGGAGAATGGTGCAGGAGCACCTAGGAAAGAGGAAATACTAATCATCAGCTAGGAAGTCTAGTATGAAGTTTTGTTTTGCAATGTACCTAAGGGTCATGTTGACCATCTAGATTGAATTAGAGGTTTATGAATATGTCTTTTTCTATAGTGATCTGTAGGTTAAGGAGTGGAGAGGGAGAATGAGTTACAAACTCATTTTTACTTATTTTTCTAATTTTTGGCAAAAGTTGAAAAACACAGTGTGTTTTACAAATTTGCCATCTTTATCACTTACATGACCGACCAAAGGAGCTTAACTATTTTTGTAACCTATTTAAGGTATGCCTCGACCTGAGAGTTGGTTGGTTGCATTGGTATTGTAGTGAAGCTTTGTGAAGTTGAAGAAAAACAGTGGTTTTAGAGTGAATTTTTGATTTTGTTCCAAAATAGAGCTTTAATGGTTTGAATATGTTATTGTTTCTTGCATAGGATGCAGGGTACTGATAGATTAAGCCCTGTTTGGTAGCCATTTAGCTTTCTAGTTCTGTTTCAAGAATTTTAGTAGATAGTTGTTTCTTTACATTTGTTGTTTTGTTAAGTTTGTCAATAGGAAATGGAGGTTTAGGTCACATTCCCATTGTACATAATGTACAACCTCTTGGGAATTGTTCCTAGGCTCCATTTTTGTAAATAGGTTAGGGTTAGGAGTCTGTAGGAGTCAAGGGATTAAAGAGAAATTCTTCTCCTAGGCGAGCTTGACAGTGCCCGGCTAGGAAAGATAGTAGTGTTAAGCACTTGGTTTGCAGGGGTGACTTTTCCCTTTCAAGGCATGGTCTGGAGTGGCAGAAAAAAGCCTTGCAAAGACTTGACATGAAGGAGGAGGCTTCATCAGACATTTTTGGAGGTTAAAACAAGCTGACAAGTTGCTGTGCAGTCAAGAAATGGCTTAAAAAGCCCTAAAATTGCTAAAATGTGGGTTACGCCTGTGTACGGACAGTGAAGGTCCAAGATCCCAAAAATATTTGAGAGGTGGGCATATGGACCAGGAAACCCTAGGAAAGATCCTATGTTCTTTGGGAAATTTTCAAGGTCTGACCCATTTTCTTGGAGTTAGAGACCTAATTGGGGCTCTAGGGCTTGTAGCCCTTTTCAACCCTAAATGAGGGTTTGATGAAAGCGATGTGAAAGTGGAGCATGGTGAACCTACAAGAACCCTAGGAGGATGGTGTGAAGCTATTGGAGACACCTCTACACCCCTGCAAAGATCTTACTGAGTGATGAGGTTAGATTATCCTTTAGGGTAGATTAAGGGCTAAGGGAGAGTTGGAGGCAGTGCACCAAATTTGACTTGGTTGATTGAATGGTGATGGTAGTGGGGTTGGCCAGGAGAACCAGGGGTACCTAAACATGTGAAGGGGCCTATAGGTCAAGGTGGTGAAGAAGAACACCAAGGAGGTCTTGCAAGCAAGACCTAGAGCAGGGAACTGTGATTGTTTCCTTCAACCCCCAACCCCATCACTCGGTGTCCAAAATAAACCCCCTCTCTTTAAAAGCTTGCATTGTTCTATACCTAGTTGTGAAGCAATCTAGTGAAGTATAGAGTGTTTTTCTTTGATTTGATTAAATATTGGGGCATGTGTGGATAATACTCAAGAGAAAAAAAATTCTTGAAGTATTTTTGATGCTTTAATTTAGATTAGATGTTAAATTCATAAAATGTTCCAAAAAAAAGATGAATGAATGGAGATATTATTGAAAATATTTCATTTATATGAAATTTTTGAATGCTTCAAGCTGAATATACTTAAGTGATAGCAAATTTTTTTGATGTTCATGAAATATTATATGCAAATTTGTTGATTTCATGAAAAAAATTTGTGATTGGATTGAAAATCTTCAATTTGATACTTGTAATTCCTTTATTAAAACCAAAGATAATCATAGACCCCTTCAGATCAAAAACAATATCACATCATAACCTAGAGCGAACCTAGTATGGTCAAGACTTGACTACCAGAGCCTTGGGATTAGGCTAAGTCAACCTTTTCCTCAAAATCTTTCTCCTTTTTAGGTTGCCCTAGTTCAGTCTTTCAAGTAAAGATAGGTTCTTTGCATATTTCATGTGCAGATTTTATCTGCACTGTTGTTGCGACTAGCATCGTGATCAACATTTATGATAAGAAATAAATAACACACTATGTTTATGATAACAAATATTAATTGAAGGATTTCAAAACCTACGACTTGGAGAACCAACAAGCATTCCTCTAAATCCTAAAAGCATTCATTATAGTCATTTTGTGTAAATAACAAAAGGTCTTAATTACATTAATATTGTTTCTTAAAATTACAGGTTGGAGAACACTAGGTATTATAAATCCTACAACCCACATATTGTTGTAAAACCCTC
Source organism: Sequoia sempervirens (assembly GCA_007258455.2). NCBI lineage: Eukaryota > Viridiplantae > Streptophyta > Pinopsida > Cupressales > Cupressaceae > Sequoia > Sequoia sempervirens. The sequence continues at coordinate 495,090,184 of VDFB02000017.1, forward strand.
TACACACAATAACCCAATTGTCTACCTACTCATTAGCCCAATTTGGCTATTTTTTATGCATCCCCCACCTACAAATCCTACCCATGATCTCCAACAATTAGCTTTGAACGTATAGAAAAACACAACCAAAAATCCACTATATTATCCTACATACTATTATATTTACCAAGGGCCAAATGACAATGGAAAATTGAAGGGAGAAAGTACTAGAATGTATGGAATGAAAAAGGAATCTGCTCTAAAAACACTTGAAAATAAGCAAACCAAAGTAAATGAGATAGATAATGTATTAACTGAAGAGATTTTTCCTTCACTCAACAAGTTGGGGAAGGAGTTTTTCTAGTGTATGCAATGGGAAAATGACAATGCAAAACTTAATCAACAGGTGCTAGAAAGTATGTAATGAACAAGGAATCTTCTCTACAAACACTTGAAAAGAAGACCAAAGTGAATGAGATAGATAATATTTTTTACAGAGGAGATTCCTCCTGCTCTCGATAAGTTGAGGAAGGAGCATGTATTTATGTGCAATGGGAAAATGGAAATACAAATGTGGATTAGCTCAAAAGGTTTTGTATTGCATCTAAATTTCTATAACCAAAGAAAGTGAGAGATGATACTATAATTGGAGTTGAACAATAAAGTCAAACATTCTTTAACCTAATAAATCCATTAAATAAATATAATTGAAAATAAATGATAAGGAATATAGCCAAACCAAATCTAAGTATAGAAAAAGAGAATTAGTTAGGTGGAGACATGAAAGTCTTAACTAAATTTTTTTAAAAAAATTGCAAAGAACTTGTTAAAAGAAACATTTGAATTCTCTAATCATAAATAAACTCTCAAAGTTGGGAAAAAAGTGGCTGCAAAGGTACATGAAACTATTCAAAACATTGAAAAATCTATCAAGGAAAGGGATTTTGTTGTCCTAAAGGCTGATGAGGGAGCATCTAATCTAAAGCTTAAAGGCTAGTTAGTCACCCCTCGGGTCAATTTGGTTAGTTTTGTGTATCCCCCACCTACAACTCCTCCACATGCTCCTTTAAATTTGAACAAATTGAAATGAAAATTGTAGTCTACAAAAGAGTTTTTTTTTTTAATTTCAAGGTTCCTTTCATCAAATACCTAATATCTAAATGAAAAAATATGTTCTTTACAATCATACTATCTATGTGTAATTAGAGTTGAAAAAATAGGTGTTATTAAACTTGCAACCCACATAGTGTTGTAAGACCCTTTAAAGATAACAACCCAATTGGTTGGTCACCCCTCAGCTCAATCTCATCACTTTGATGTATTCACCACTTGTAACTCCTCCCTGAACTCTCCACTCTTAATATTTGAACAAGCATAATGAAATAACTCACAACCCATTTTTTTTTCTAACCTACCATTAGTTTAATAATATGAGGAGATTGAAACACATTTTTTAGTCTACCTAAGACTTGTTATAAATTTTGAAGGTTCCTTTCATTTCATTCATACTTACTAAATAATAGAAGTTCTTCAATATAATAATACTATCTATGTGTAATTGGAGGTTGGAAAACACTAAGTGTTATTTAACCTACAACCCACAGAGTGTTGTAAGACCTTATAAATGTAACAACCCAATTGGTTGGTCACCCCTCAGCTCAATTTGGTCACTTTTATGTATTCACCACCTAAAACTCCTCCACAAACTCTCCACCCTTAAGCTTTGAAAAAGTAGAATGAAATAACTCACACTCCACTATGTTTTCCAACTTACCAATTTTTTAATGATATGAGGAAATTGAAAGGTAATTTTTAGTCTACCTAAGACTTGCTATAAATTTTTAAGATTCCTTTCATTTCATTCATGTTGTCTAAATAAAGAAAGGTATTCAATACAATCATACTATCTATGTATAATTAGAGGTTAGAAAACACTAGGAGTTCTAAAATCTACAACCCACAAATTGGTGTAAAATCCTCTAGACATAATGACCCAATTGATTTGTCACCCCTCAGCTCAATTTGGTTGGTTTTGTGTATCCTCCACCTATAACTCCTCCCTATGCTCTCCACACTTTATCATTAAAAGAAAAGGAGCTTAGCATTGATATCAAGCACCTCAAGGCTCAATTAGAAAATGTTCAATTTACATATAATGATCTTGTAAAGTATTTTGATAGATCAAAAGTCAAAGGTGTTGTTGGACAGCCTATTAAAGTTAATACTATATTAATGATACATTTTGAAGATTTCATTCATTATAGTCATGTTTTTTAAATAACTAATTCTTAATTACATTAATACTTTTTTCTAAAATTAGAGATTGGAAAACACTAGGTGTTATAAAAACTAAAACCCACTTACTAGTGTAAAACCCTCTACACACAACAACCCAATTGGTTACTAACCCATCAACTCAATTTGGCTATTTTTATGCATCCACCACCTGCAACTCCTCCCCCTTATCCCCAAAAATTAACTTTGAATGTACAAAAGAGACAACCAAAAACCCACTGTTTTGTCCTACCTACTATTATTTTGAACAAGGGGAAAATGGGAATGGAAAACTGAAGGGAACATGTACTAGAATGTATGGAATGAAAAAGGAATTTTATCTAGAAACAATTGACAAGAAGCCCCATAAAGTGAATAAGAAATCTATATTGTATTAACTAAAGAGATTCTTCTTGCTCTTAAGAAGTCAAGGAAGGAGTGTGTACAGTATGCGCAATGGGAAAATGATAATACAAAATTGGAGGTAGAGGTAATAGAACATATGAAATGAAAAAAGGAATCTACTATAAAAAACTTGAGAAGAAGTAGACCAAAGTGAATGAGATAATTTATTGATTGAAGAGATTCTTCTTGCTCTTAAGATTTTGAGGAAGGTGCATGCACATTATGTGCAATGGGAAAATGGAAATGCAAAAACTCTAACAACACGTATTGGAAAGTATGTAACGAAAAAGTAATCTTCTCGAAAAAAACCTAAAAAGGATCAGGTCAAAGTGAATGAGATAGATAATGTATTGACTATAGAGATTATTCCTAGTCTTGAGAAGTTGATGGAGCATGTGTAGTATGTGCAATGACCAAGTGAAAATGCAAAACTGGAGGTAGTTGGTACTAAAATGCATGAAATGAAAAAATAATCTTCTCTAAAAATACTGGGGAAGAACCAGAACAAAGTGAATGAGATAGATAATGTATTGAACGAAGACATTTTTCCTTCTCATGAGAAGTTGAGGAAGGAGCATGTGTAATATGTGCAATGGGAAAACAACAATTTAGAAGTGGATAAAACTGAGAGGTTTTGTATTTCATATGAATTTTGAAAGAAAAGAAAGAGAGATATGATGCTATAAGTGAAGTTAAACAAATGAAGCCAAACATCTAGAAGTTAACAATTCCATGGAACAAATACAATTACAAATGGATGATAAGGAAAATGGAAAACCAAATCAAAGTGCAGAAAAAGAGTCTCAGCTGGGTGGAGACATGAAAGCCTTATTGAAAATGTAGACAAGCTCTATAGCGAGCTTGTCAAAAGAAACATCTGCATAGTCTAATGATAAAGACACTATAAAAACTGAGCAAAAAATAGTTGCAAAGTTACATAAATGTATTCAAGAAATTCAAAACTCTATCCAAGAAATGGATGATACTTTCCTAAGAATTGATGAGGGAGAAGCTTATCTAAAACTTAAGTAAAATATATAAAACAATAAGTTAGAATATCATGAAAAGGAATAGCAGGGGGTGTTAACTAATAAGAGAAGTGGGGATGAGGAAAAACCTTTTGATGATCAATTTGTAGATGCAAAATAAATAGTTGGAAGTGTTGAAAGTGAAGAAAAACAATTGAAGACTAAAATTAACCAATTAGAAGAGGAATTAAAAGATAAGAAGAAGTTTTCATGCTCAAAAGAAAAGAATCTTAACATTGTTCAGAAAAAGAAACAATCTAAATGAAAAGAATATCTGCAAATAATACCCAATAGTGTATTTTAAGGCCCTTGTGCATATCTATACATCTAAGTTTTGAATTTCCCCGATACATCTAGCCTAGAATGTTTGCAAAAAATACCATATGGTATTATCTCCCTAATACATCTGAGCTCAAGAATATTGCATATCAAAAAAATGAGGTTTCGCAGAGGCGACAACATCATAAATGCTTCTACCTTTTTCCTTTTCTTTAGAAATGTTAACAATTAAGATTGGCCATGAAACTTCTAAAATGAAGGCATTGTGCCTTGATTTTGTTGGAAATATGGGAGCCTAGCAACATGAGAATGAAGTATATATAGGTTGATTTGGTTGTTCCCATGTTGTCATTGATGTCAACATTGTGGGAAGCATAATTGGTTTACTAAAAGATGACCTATACTAAAAGTACTTGTTACTAATAATCCAGTGCATTGGTTTTTGAGTTTGGAATTCACTGTAAGAAGAGATATAACTCTACTCTCTTAATCCTATTATTATGACTCATTCATTCAAATATATTCAGGATCTTGAGAATTTTTGTGTTATGTACAAAAAGTTATCAATGATAGAGTTCAACTCTATACACTATAGTTGTTTCTATGTTTAGTATATCAGTGTGGGAGACTCCACATTTTCTTAAGAAGAACATTCTGATGTTGCAGTTCTAATGGTAGTCTCTCTAATGTTAGTGTGATGAGAAACCGAGGTAATATCAGGTTTGGAAGGTGTTTATCTTAAGAAGTGTGTGTGTTGATTTGGAGTTTTTGTGATTAGGCCCCACTCTTGGCTGACCTAATATATGACATGTATTGAGAAGAATAATTATACTTTGCGGATGATAGTTGGATCCCTTACAGATCTAAGCTAACTTGAAATGATGCACCACATGGACAAAAAGATGTTTTAAATATTATATGGTGCTAAAAAGAGATATTTTTAATTGGTTTTTTTACATCTAATTAGGTTGACTTAATTGATGTATGAGACATACTTGTATACATATACGAACTTTTAGAGTTGAGGATATAAGGGACATAGATGTGAATGATGTGAAGAAGATTGATAATGTGTGAGATTAAATGATTTATCAATTGTGAGTAAAGGGTTGTGAGAGAAGGATTAGAGAAGAATTTTTATGCAGAGTAGTACTTCACATTCAAAGCCTCATTGGAATTGAACTAATCACATAGAAGGTGTATCCCATCAATTCATACTTTTGGCAGCGAGCCATATCCTATTGTATCTTGGCGGTCAACCATATCTTTTTATACTTAGGTTGTGAACCTTTTAATGATAGTGAGTCCTAGCAATGAGCCCTATTATATTCTATACCTAGATATATTATATTGTGAGCTAATCCTCATCATGGTTTTTCCCACTTTGGTTTTTCCAAGTAAAAATCTGGTGTTGATGTGTTTTTTGGTGTCAAGTTCATTTCAATGTCTTCATTCTTGTTTGCAGTTATATTTGGTTTAATAATTGGGTGGTTTATATCTAAATGGTTTAATATAATACTAATTCACCCCCCCTCTTAATATTTCGGATAATCAACTATTGGTATCAGAGCTTGTTTCCTCTAAAGAAGTCTAAAAGCTTGAGGAAGGTCCCAAAATTTGAATACATAGAAGATAAAAGATTTATTTTTCCTTCAGAAGTGATCTCTACTAAACATAGAGAAGAAAATGAAGATTTGAAGCACATGTTGAAGGAAGTAAATGAGTACATCAAGAACTTGAGGGAAAGATATGGAGTAGTTAGTAATCAATTAAAGGTGTATGATGATATTACCAGACTATTAGTGCAATTGGAAGAGAAGAGAAAATTGAAGACTTTTAGAAAGTTGAAATTCAAAGGAAGATGGATGAATGTAAAAACCTTGAGAAATAAATGGTGACTCTTAAATCAAATCTAGAAAAGGAAAAAATATATGAGGATAAATTCAAGGCAAGGATTGTAATGCTTGATGGATTGATTAACTTTCAAAGACCTACTATGGATAAAAGTGGTTTAGGGTTTGAAGAAGGAAAAATTTCAAAAGAGAATCAACTCCCAAACATGAAGACTCAGTGCAATAGTGAGAAATTCAAGGATCTAAGAAGCAACATGAGAAGGAATCCTATTAGAAAACCTAATGCTCAAAGGTATTTATTGTGTAATGGTGTCTATTATTCTTGTAGTAAGTTTGGACATAGGGAAAAAGATTGCAAAAGTACAATGGATGATGTTTTATCATTCTCCAATCAATGTTTTGAATGTAAAAATATTGGACATAAGGTTATGGAATGCAGAAGTTAGAAGTTGAAAAAGGTATTTTATTAATTTAATGGCCATTTTTTTCAATGCAACTTATTTGGATATAAGGTTAATCAGTGCAAATATAGATTGAATAAAATAAAATCTGGATGGAATAATGTTGTTTGCTATGACTGCAACAATCCAAAACACTTTGGCAGGAACTATACAAGTAGAAATATGACAAATATGAATCCAATAAAGAGACATGATCCTATAGTAATTAAGTTTGATCTGGCAGAAGTTATAAAGGAAATGAAACTAATTTGGAGAAGGGAAGGAGATTCTAAGCAAGGTGAATCAAAATCACTAGTTTTATTTGTGTTGCCCTCTAATGCAGATACACCCATCAAAAATTAATCTATGAAATTCCTAAGGGGGAGAAATAATTAGAGTAGTTAATAAACCCCTCATCGAGATATGATTTCATGTCATGATAGAAGTGCATTTAATAAGGTTACTTATTCAAGAATTCATGCAAAAGGAATTTTCAGACACACATGTGTGAAGAATGAGGTTCATAGAATTTGAAAGGATGGAAGTGTACACAAATTTTGAGGTGATCTACCTGCATCTTGAAGCATTTTTTAAAGGATCATTTGGAATGAAAGAAATAAATTCAAAAATGTTAAGGTAAACACATTCACAAAAATGCATTTGTGAAGAAGGAAAAGCATGCAGAGGAAGCTTGAAGAAACTAGAGCAATTCCATACAACAGAGTTTCAAGATTTGATTTTGGTAGGAAGGAAAAGGGAAATTGAAGAAAAGAAGGAGGAATTGAGGTGCACTCCAGAAGCTGAACATCAAACCCCATTCTACATTGAGAAAATTACAAAGGTATTCTACTTAAACAATTCCCTTGTAGGGTTTACAATTTTATGCAATGGACAATTCAAAGGTTGTGAATGTTTTGGAAAAATTGCAAATCAAATTAAGGAAGTATTCTCTAAAAAAAATGTCAGAAGAATCAACTAGTGCATTTTCTAGCATTCCTCTTAGGGTATTACTTACTAAAGATATTTATGCATATATTTATGGAAAAAATGAGGAAATGTCACTAGTTCGATTAAGTATTTTGTGGAAGAATGAATTGGAAGAAAATTATGATGCATATAAAATATAAGGTTTGGTGGAAATTTCTGTTTTTTGAATTCAACAAGAAGTACATACAAATGGTATTAAGTAGGATTCATGGTGAATCTATTTGGATTGATGAAACACACTTGATAACCAGAGAAGCCATAAGACATGTGATAGGCTTGTGTTTCTCTAGACCAGTTCTAAGATGGAAGAATTTCAATAATCAAGAGATAATAGAGATAACTGGTGTGACACTTGAAGGAAAATAACTTAGTTTAAGTACAATTGAAGATCCAATCATTCGGTATGTTGCAATGATTATTGGACATAAAAAAAATTCATCAATAAATTACTACACAATTTCTATTGTTGCTACATACATTGCATCTGATATGGTTAGGAATGGTACACATTATGATCTTTTTGAACTTTTCTTCAACTAAATCTATTGAAGAATTTGAAAGATATCGAAAAGAATAAGAAAAGTACATTCTGGTATGGTGCTTTAACAATTTTCTTACTCTTTTAGTTTATGAAAGAGATACCAATAATTGGAAGGGTAGGATGGAAAAACACATACCAATAGCTCACCAGATAAGGAATTTCATGAAAAATATTGGTGGTTCAGATGCTTAAGAAACTTCTCTTGTAGCATTCTTGGGAACATTTCAAATGAGAATGAATAAAAGAACAAGAATTCTAGAAAATATGGTTGAAAAATACTCTGAAAACATCAAGAACGCTTTCTTAGTCTCTACAATTTTTTCTTACATGAAAGCAGTTGAATCCAAACTTGTGTGGATTTAAAAATTGGATTATGAAGTAACTAAGGAAAAAATTGATCATTATGAAAAAGTGCTTTTAGAAAGCCCCAAGAACCCTAACAAGACAGATGTAGAAGAAATTTTTGATGCCTCTAGTAGTGTAATAAGAAACATGAAAGAAGAGAAAAGGTGCCATTATCAAGTAAGAAATCACAAAACCAGAAGGAATTGAATTTGATAGAGCTCAACATGAGCATGAAAGTGGAAACATTCGAGAAGCATTAAAAGAGTTACAAGAAGTGATTCCTAGTGCCAAATTTAGTTCATCTATATCCATTGTGGAAAATCTTAGGAGTATGATTAACTCTCTAAAAACATACATCTCTAGACCGGAAGCACAAATAGGAAATAAGTCTTTAGAATAAAATCTAAAAGACATTAAGAAGAAATGTGTGAAAGCACATCATAGAGTTGTGAAGGAATTAAAATTTGTTGAAGATTGTGAGAAAGAAGCTCAAGAGTTAGTATCTTTCTCCTTGAATTGGTCCAATAGGACATTAAATGCAAGAGAAGAAATAAGAAAGAATCAAATTTTACTAAGTACTCAAGTAGATGTGTATAGCTTGGAAGATGACAAGGAAAATCAGAGATGGTCCTACATTGTGCAACTATAGGACAAATTATTTTCCCTATAGAATCAAAGAACAAAAGTTATTAAGCAGTTTGTGACACTTAGAGATTTGGTAAAACTTAGGCATATTCTTGTATCTAGTGCCCTTGATAGTGCTGGTAATCTACTAGAAACAAATATTAGTCCCAACACTATGGAAGAAGGTATAGAGTCTTTGACTAAGATAGAACTATTATACAAGACTCTTGAAAATGAAAAAGGATTGTGGGAAGAATGCAATGCTACATGGGAAGATACCCTAAAGAACCTCAAAGGATCTTCTTCTTTAGGTTAATATTTATCATATCTTTTTTGGTCAATTTTTTGATGCATACACATATATCGGACCCCTACATGAAATTTTCCATTGATGTCAAAGGGGGAGAGATAGATAGTAAGAGGATTTTTTTTTTTCAAGAAAAAATTTGTAAGAAGGAGCATTAATATTGAAAGGGGGGGTATTTAGTTGCTTTATTTTGGGATTAAAATGTTTTTGATTTGCATGTTGCCATCAATGCTAAAAGGGGAGATTGTTGGAAATATGGGAGCCTAGAAACATGAGCATGAAGTATATATAGGTTGATTTGGTTGTTCCCATGTTTTCATTAATGTCAACATTGTGGCAACATTGTGGGAAGCATAATTGGTTTACTAGAAGCTGACCTATACTGGAAGTGTTCTTTATTGATAATCTAGTGTGTTGGTTTTTGAGTCTGGAATTCACTGCAAGAAGATATATAACTCTACTCTCTTAATCCTATTATTATGACTCATTCATTCAATTATATCTAGGATCTTGAGAAGTTTGGTGTTGTGTATAGAAAGTTATCAATGAAAAAGTTCAACTCTATACACTATAGTTGTTTCTATGTTTAGTATATCAATGTGGGAGACTCCACATTTTCTTAAGAAGAATATTCTAATGTTGTAGTTCTAATGGTAGTCTCTCTGATGTTAGTGTGATGAGAAACTGAGGTAATATCAAATCTAGAAGGTGTTTATCTAAAGAAATGTGTGTGTTGATTTGTAATTTTTGTGATTAGGTCCCACTCTTGGCCAACCTAATATATGACATGTATTGAGAATAATAATTATACTTTATGGATGATAGTTGTATCCCTTATAGATCTAACCTGACTTGAATTGATGCACCACATGGATAAAAATATGTCTTAAATCTTATGTGGTGCTAATAAGAGCTATTTTTGATTGGTTTTGTTTACATATAATTAGGTCAACCTGATTGATGTATGATACATACTTTTATATATCTAAGAACTTTTGGAGTTGAGGATGCAAGGGATAGAGATGTGAATGATGTGAAGAAGACTAAGAATGTGCGAGCATAAATGATTTATCAATTGAGAATAAAGGGTTGTGAGAGAAGGATCAAAGAAGAATTGTTATGCAGAGTAGTACTTCACATTTAGAGCCTCATTGGAACTAAACTTAGCACATAGAAGGTATATCCCACCAGTTCATACTTTTGGCAGTGATCCATATCCTTTTGTATCTTAGCGGTTAACCATATCCTTTTGTACTTAGGATATGATCCTTTTAAGGATAGTGAGTCTTGGCAATGAGCCCTCTAATATTCTATATCTAGATATATTATATTGTGAGCTAATCCTCACCATGGTTTTTCCCACTTTGGGTTTTCCACTTAAAAACCTAGTGTTGATGTGTTTTGTGGTGTCATATTCATTTCAATGTCTTCATTCTTGTTTGCAGTTATATGTGGTTTAATAATTGGGTGGTTTACATCTAAATGGTTGAATAGAATACTGATTCAACACCCCCTCTTAGTATTTTGGATAATCAATAGATGTACATAGTTATTATCTAATAAACTAGCTTTAAATTTTGTAGTGTCAAAAAATGTCATCGGTGACATTTTCACACTTGTTTGAGCCCTCCTTGTAAAATTGAGCTTATTGATGACTTGACTTAGTGTTGTAATATGTTTAACATACTCATATTAGTTCTTGGGCCCTTGTTAACTAATGAATATGAATGGTACCTTGCTAAAGTGTTGTGAAGTGTTGTAACACACTTTCAAACTTTTCTAAGGTTTTATTAATTAACTAAACCTAATAAACCTTTTTATAATAAAAAAGTACATTAATAATGCCCTATTTAAGGTGTTGTAAAGTATTGTAACAAAATTTCTCACTTTTCTAGGGTTGTCATAAATAATTGGGCTTCTTTATGCTTTAATTGGCCTTAGCCTCATTTAATGCATCTTTTCGTGGATGATCCCAACAAAAATCAATATCCAATCATAATTCAGGTGTTTTTAGGTTGTGTGGCCTAGATTTGGTGTTCTAGGACTCATTCATCACCTTGGGTGAGTGAATCCCACCTAGGGTTTTGGGTCTCGATCATAGTTTTACACCTTTCTAAGCATTTTTGAAAATGTTCCCATAAATTATGTCTAATGGAACTCATTCACTACCTTGGGTGAATGAGTCCCGTGTGGCCCAAAATTAAAATTAATTCAAATTATTGGTAGGATTTTATCCTCCTAGATCTAATTTTGTCTTGTTGTGTTGTAATTTTTAGAATTATTGCATAATTAAGTATAAATACAAGGTTCTTTCACTCATTTTCACCTAAGAATTTTGTGAGAGAATTCATAATAGCAAGTTTGAGTTCACAAGAGCATTCAAGAATTCACAAGAGAATTCAATAGTCTTCAAGGGAAAATTATAAAGTATTCTAGAGAATTATTCAAGCATCAATCATCATGTCAAAGTCTTCATGCATCATGTTTATTTTTTACCTAACAATTGTGATGTAGGCTTTCATGATTCAAGCTAGCATTTCATTCAAGATCTATCCTATTCAAGAAAGAATCAAGATCCACATCCATTAGAGCCATCTCATACATGTTTATAGAATCTTATTACTAGGGTTTGGTGAGTCACAACATCATATTTTGTTCATTCATCATTCTTCATTACTATTTAATTCCATTTCAAGGTTTGATTACCAAAATGGGGTTTGACCAAGGAAAACCCCTATTCCCTAACAATCAAAAAAAGATTCTCCTCTTTACATGTGTGATTACAGGTTTATAGGTTGAAGAAAAAGTGGATTTGAAGCCTTCAAAAGAATCAATATTGCAAAGTTGTAAAATTTGCAAATGTTGTCAAAGTTGTCATGAAATGTTGTAAAGACTCATGGAAACTCATATCTAGGGAAAAATATCCATCCAATTTGCATGAAATCAGTGGGAAAGTGCTTATTTGATCCATCTTTAGATGCTTGTAAAGTTTCAATTCAAGATTCTTCTCTTGGGACACTTCGTGACAAAATGGGACTGATATGCTAGAGGTGGTGTATGAGTCCCACTATAGGCATTTTTCAGGATTTTTGTAGATTTAGATACACTTTTTCTAGAAACTTGTTCCTGTGGAGAAAACCAAATCTAGGACTGATTCACCTAGACTAGCTTATGATTCCTAGTAGGCCTAAATTTTAGGATATTCAACATTTCAGGCCTCCATTCAAGATCTCTCAAGTTTCCAGGTGCTTCTTTGCACTTTTCCAGTTTGTTGTTTCGATTTATTTTCTTTTATAGTTCATTTAGTGAATTTTTATGCATCATTGAGTTAAATCATTAGATCTTTCATTTCATACATTTTTCCAAGCCCTAGCTTGGTGGTGAACCCCTCCTTAATCTGTAAACATACCCTAGGATAGTCCCTTAACAGATCTCTTTCTCCCTTTCCCATCATTTGATTGAAATCTCTAGGGCATCCTTGAATGTAAAAAATAGAAAGCTTATTTCCCTAAGTCCTAAAACCCTTAGGGTGACAAAATTCTATCTTACAAATTTTACCTATCATTTTCTAAGATTCTAAAGTATTTTTAACATCTCTCAACTAGAATATTGTTTCCAGTACAACCTCCATAATGTTGCTATAAACTACTCCATGAACTTTTTTTCTTGATATTATTTCATTTGTAATGATGGTAATCATTTTGATGAAGATAATTTAATACAACTAAATCATAGTAGATAAATATTTTAATTTTACAATAGATTACCATACAAAATAGACATTAGGAATACACAAAGACAATAGATAACAAGGTGTTCAATGAATTTATTGTATGCTTTCTAAGTTGGGTGTTCAATGAATTTACTATGTACTTTCCAAGCTAAAATTCAAGTTTTAGAACCAACTAGGTATTAATAGTTCAATAGGTCTATCTTTTAAGCTCAATTTGTGACACTATAAAACACCATTTTCTGCAACCATTTCCTCTACAACGAACTTGGGAGAAACCCAATTTCATACTTCTATACATTTATATATATCCTAGCAATACGACCACTAATGATAGAGTGACAAAGTGAAGTAAGTCTCAAGCAAACCAAATGATTTTTTTCTTGTAATGATGAAAAATGTATCTCCTTACATTTTCAGATTTTTTTAGGCCCTCCCTATTGAATTGAGCATAGTGTTACATTAATTTAGTGTTGTAATGTGTTTAACACATTCACATTAGGTCTTGGGCCCTTGAAAACTAAATGAACTTAATTATATGCATTATTTATGGTTTTGTAAAGTGTACCTTCACACTTTCACACTAATCTAGGGTTTCATTAATAAATCAAGCTTCTTTATGCCTTATTTGGTCCTATTTTACATCCACAAGCCTTAATTAATGCATATTTCTGAGTTTAATCTTGACATAAACCAATATCCAATAATAATTCATGTGTTTTTGGATTGCATGGCCCAGATTTAGTGATCTGGGACTCATACGCCACCTTGGGAATATAAGTCCCACCTACGTTTTGGGGCCCTAATCCTAATTTCACATCAATTTAAGGGTATGTGCAAGATCATCATGGAAAAAACAAGCCCTTAAGTGGCAAAAAAATTAGAAACATTAGATTTAGGAAAATTGATGTAAAAATTTGAATAAGTTATCTATGTTATTTCAAAAATATGTAACAATAGAATTTGTAGCAAATTGAATGTAGTTTCTAAACTACTAGGTTTTTTTTTTTTAACTATTTGGTGAAAATTTGAAATTTCAATGCAATAGTACTTAAATTTCAGGGAAAAAATAAGTAGGTGTATGTCTGACCACCCTAACCACAACAAAATGATAATACTTTTTATAAGATTTTAGATATAAGTAGATGAATCATGTCCCAATGTGATGCATATTTTTTGTAATTTTTTTCTAAGTAAATAATTAATTATGAATTTTTATTAAAAATTTTAAAAAATATAAAAACTCATATGTCGACCACCTTAACTTGGTCAAAACTTCATGAAATTCATTTTTTAATCCTATAGTATGTGAAGCATAGAATGTTACATATGTTCGGAATCAAAATGTGATACCTTTGAAATCTATAGATGTTTTCAATTAACCTATCAATCAGACTTTAGTAAATAATTCAAATAGAAAATTAATAATATTTATTTATTAAATTCAAAGTAAATCATAATTTATATTGGTGGAAAGTTGAGAATCTCCTTTAAAAACCTTTTTTGTTTCATCAATTTTGGGTAAAAAAATTCATCGACCACATACCCTACACATACCCATCATATCACAACTTTTTGGCCCATCATGATCCTGCACATAACCTTAAGTATTTCTTGAAAAATGTGTCCCAGAGCTTAGCATAATGGGAATCATATGCCACCTTAGGCATATGAGTATTGTGTGGCTTAAACCTAAATTAAATTAAAATTCTTGGTGGGATTTTATTCTCCTAGATCTGGTGTCAGCTTGCAATGTTGTAATTTGAGACATTTGGCATAAACAAGTACAAATACAAGGTTGTTTCACTCATTTTCACCTAAGGCTTTCATGAGAGCAATCCTAATAGAAAATTGGTGATTAAAAGAGTTTACAAGAGCATTCAAGAGCTGATTATCAAGTGTTTTAAAGCATTATTCAAGTATCAAGCATCATGTCAAAGTCATGATGCATCATGTTTGTTTTTGAGCTAACATTTGTGATGTAGGATTTCATGATTCAAGCAAGAATGCAAGTTAAGATCGATATCATTCAAGCATGAGTCAAGATCTACATCCCTTGGAGTCATTTCATGCATGTTTGCAACACTTTATTTCTAGGGTTTGGTGAGTTGCAACATATCATTTTGTGCATTCATCATTCCTCCTTTACATTTCATTTCATTACAAGGTTTGATTACCAAAACAGGGTTTGACCAAGGCAAACCCCTTTCTACTAACAAATCAACATTTTTCCCTCTCTTTATTTTTGATTTATAGAGCTAGGTTGAAGACACATTGAAGAGAATGGAATTCTAAGTTGTCAAGTTGTCCAAGTTGACACCTTGTTTACAAGATCACTAAAAGGTATCTACAGAGCAAAATATATCCTTGTAAATCTAAAAATTAGGTTGAGAAGATAGAAAAGAGATTGAAGAGAAGATTCAAATCTTGATCCTCTAAAAAAACAAAGGAGGACTAATATGCCACTCTCGACATATGAGTCCTAGTACAACAAATTTTTCAAATTTCAAGAGTTCCAGACCTGTCACTGCCAGATTTTTGTTCCTGCCCAGAAACCCTAATCTGGGACTAAATTTCCCAACCTAGTGTATGAGTCCCAGTGTACATTAAATTCAACATTTTTCAACACTTTAGGTCTTCATTCAAGCTTCCATAGGTTTCCAGGTGCCCCTTTGTACTTTTCCAATTTTTTGTTCTATTTTGCATTCATTTCTAGGTCATCTATTCAAGTCTTGCATATCATTAGGTTTGATTATTATTTTTTCCATGCTACATGTCTTTCCAAGATGTAGCTTGGTGGTGAACCCCTCTTTATCCCTAGAATACCTTATTGCAAGATCTCTTTCCCCCTTGATACCTCCATATTGAGATCTCTAAGGTTTCCTTGAGTGTAATAAGAGTGAAATAGGAACCCTATCCCCATGCTCCATCTCCTAAAAGGTGGTTCACCCTATTTCCATCATTACATTTTGGTGAACCAAATTTGAACACCTCTTTTTTGATTTGGAGTGTATCGTAGTCCTTGATTTAGCTTACATTAACTTTACATTAGGGTTTTGTAATTGTTAATTTGCATCTAGGGTTTCTAAATCTTGCATTAGTGAAAGTCCATATAGGTTGATTTTTTGCATATTGCATCATTAAATTTCATCTAAAATCTATAATTGCACTTAGCCTAGACATCATCCTAACCAGAAAGAATAAATTTCACTTAGAATTTTTTGTAATTATTGCAAAAACCCTAATCTGGGACTCATACGCCCGTCTCAAAAATTTAGTCCTAGTATAGGTGGTTTTTCTTGATTTCTGGGTATTTTGTGCTGACTGTTATTCAACATTTAAACCCCTGAAAAACCCTGATTGGGAGTCATATGCCCCTTTGGGTGATTTTTTCCCATTTTAGATTTTAAATTGTACTTTCCAGCATTTAAAACTTTGTTTTTGTGTTCCTGTTTGCTACTGTTAGTTATCTGTTTCAGTTTGCAGATTTTTTGTTTTCTTCAATTCATTGCATCTAGCTTAATTCAACTCATTTTGTGCATTGCTTAAATTCAAAAGTGCATCTAAAGAATTTCATTTTAGATTGTTGCATAGTGTAATCAATAAATTACCTTGTTTAGAATCTAAAACTTGCATTCATGCTTCATTTTAGGTCCTTGCATTTCCCTTTACCCTCTTGCCATTTTGGGTATGTTGACCAAGTTTGTGAAATATTGTATGAGATTTACAACTTTATGTCCTATTAGAAATACTATTGTGAGATGTAGTTCAAGACTCATTTCATCATGTAATACAACATTTGTCATGGATCTTGGGTTCTTTAGCACTCTTCCTAATACTGTTGATAATCAACCCTATATGGATCCTAGTATGCAGACTTCACTTCCCATGACTACCATGCCTTCAACCACTATGTTTCCTATTAACAACACTATCCCTACCATCCCTAGTTATACTCAAGCTTTGGAGTGCACTCAAAGCCAAGGTGGAACTTCCATCCCTACCTCTACAATACTTGTTTCCATCCCTACATACACTAGTACTCAACCTATAATAACAATTCAACATACTAATAGTGTGAACACTTCTTTAGGTATTTCTATAGGGAATTCCTCTAGCTTTGTGCCTTCTGTAGACATAAAATATACCGACACACTTGATCCTGATTACTAACATCATTTCGACCTAAATCGTCTTCTTTACTAGTCATCACCTTTCATCCCTTAATTGAATAAATCAAATTTATCTAATTAAGTCATCACTTCTTGTTAATTAAATAAATCAATTTTATTTAATTAACCAGGCTCTAGTCTCTATTTAATTAAATAATCCATCTTATTTAATTGAATCTCTAAAGTCATTCTATTAAATTAAATAAATTAAATCTTATTTGATTTAATCTAACATAATCCCCCTTAGTTAAATAAATCAAAATATTTATTTAATTAAATCTAAATCATATTCCTCTCAACTTTGATTTAAATCAATCCAAAAATATAAATCAAATTGACACATCAACTAATCTCCTATTAAATTATCAAATCCTGATTAATTTAATCCTAATCACCTAAATCCTCTAGATTTTGCAACTTGTGCAATAAATCATTTTTTTTATTTAATAAATCCCCTAATTACTTTCAACATGGCATCAAAAGGGAATATTCCTCCAAGTTTGAAAATCCCTCCAAATGGATTTGTCCTTCCAACAATACATTCATTTCCTCTTACATGTCCTTATTCATTGAGCCAACTGGCATTTAATTCATTCCTTTCTCCCTCCAACATGTCATTTCACAAATTTGAAATTCCACCTAATATCATTTATTGTCCACATTCATCAAAATGTGCTCATCTTTCATCCTCTCACATGTTGACAAGTGGTACTTGGCCATTAGATGTTGAATGATCCCACATTCACCATTTTTCCTCACTCTCTTCCACTCTCATCTATAAATAAGAGGCTTTCCTTTATATTTTGGATCCATAACTTAGAGAAAAGTTACTATCTTCATATTAACAGCAAATCCATCCATTTCCATAGCATTTTCCACCGTCATAGCTAGGTTATTACAAATTTCACCAAGGAATACCATTGTTGATCATCATCAAGTGGATCAATCCTTATCAAGCTTGCAAAGGAGTTGGGAAAGGGCCAATTTCCAGATCAAATTGGCATCAATTACCCCATGGGATTGATAGTTTGCATGCTTAAATAAGATTCGATAGCTTTTCTTGTTTTGTTCTTCATTTCTTTCCTATTTTGAGCATTGTAGATGAATCACATGGTGAACCTTAGTTCTAACTTGCACATGGATTTAATAGTGTTTTTTTGCTTTATTTGGTCAAGTCTAGGATTGGGGTTCACATTTTGGCACTAGGAGGGAAAACTTAAACATTTTAACACATTTTTCTTCAATATTTTGTGGTTTTTTGAACTTTTTGTGTCTATAGGAAAAGTACGCCGCTGACTGAGAAATTGTGCTGCTATCAATCCAGCAATGCCATTTAGCACTGCTATCAAACTCCAAACTAAAATGTTGAGCCATTCCTACCCAAAAATTTGAATTTCAAACTGCAACGTTGGGCCACTTTTCTATCACTGAACTTCTAAACTCCAAACATCACTTCTTGGTTTAAATAACTGCCACAATCGTGCTCATTGGTTTTGTTGCAGAGCACCACTACTAGTCCCAGTGGCACTATACAACATCGCTGACTTCTTCAAACTGCATCACCTCTACAGATTACATCACTGGAGTTGGGTAAAAGGAACTTTTTAGATTAATTTTAACATGTTCTTTTTTATTTTGGTTGCTTTTGACTACTAATTGGTTTTCTAGCTTCTATTTTTGTAGTTTTAACCAGTTTTTGTAGGTTGGCTTGATCAAAGGTGAAGGAGGAAAACAAAGACAAAGGATTCTCTATGGCATTATCATCTCATTATATCAAGTGTTTTTAAACACTTTGGGGAGAAATTATAATCCCTCTTCTAAGGATTTTCTTTCATTCTTTTAGGACTCAATAAATTTCATTTGGGCTCTAAAAAGAACAACACAAAGGGATTAAAAAGAACTTTAGGAAAACTTACTAGATTTTGTTTAAGGTTAACAATTGAACAAATAACTTTCATCTTTCCTTTTGGTGCTTTAAAAAGAATCCAATCATTTCTTTGAGGATATAAAATGAACATCTGCATCTATGTTTTGTAATCGTTTACCCAAAATAATATCATCTAAAAGATGTATGTGCTTCTCTCGTGCCTCACGATGATCTTGAGAATCAAAAGGATTTTGGTAATATTAAGTTGTGTAAGTTATTTCCTCCACACTTCAATTTGGATTCTAAACTTGAACAAATCTTGTGAGTGTGAGTTAGGTATATTTTGTGTGTTCTCTCTTTGTTTCTCAATGAAGACTGATCGAACTACAGATGTACT
Source organism: Sequoia sempervirens (assembly GCA_007258455.2). Taxonomy (NCBI): domain Eukaryota; kingdom Viridiplantae; phylum Streptophyta; class Pinopsida; order Cupressales; family Cupressaceae; genus Sequoia; species Sequoia sempervirens. The sequence goes on from VDFB02000017.1 coordinate 495,109,412, forward strand.
TGCTCACTTTTTTTAATCTCTATAGGGCCTTCCTTATGGGAAAAAATTAATCAACCAAGGGAATGACCCAACCGAGAACATGCTAAAGTCAAGCGACTTCCACCTGGGATATAAGTGTGGGCACTTGAGGAAAATTCAAGTATCATGAGGATTGTTCTGACAAGAAGGGAAACAATGGTCTCTTTTCATATGGATGATCCCCCATGAATGGAATTCCCACATTAAAACCCCTTGTTTAAAAGACCAAAATCCTTATCTATTTGTTGGTGCAAGAACGGTTGTTCTTAAGCTGCCCTGTTCTTATGACTTTTAGTAGAGATGAAGAGTATGCCATGGGAGATTCATGGGTATGGATGCTTGGCTGACCCAAGAAGCAAGTACACTGTAAGGGGAAGCATGTGTGTTCAAGCATCTAATCATCCGCTAAGAGTAGGCATAGTTGGATTCGTCCAAGTGGGAACCCAAAAAATATTGTCTTTCATCCATAGGATTATGCAAGGATTTGGAAAAAAAACACTTTGATTGATTTCAAAACATTGGAAAAAAACAAACATTCAACATTAGCATAAAATTTCAAACCCTTTAGGAGAAGAAAATATCTTTGAAAAATTCATGTGTTATTGCTTGCCCTTGGGATTCTCATCTTTAGAGGCTTCTAGGAATTTGGATTTCATCTCAATTTGCTCCTACTAAAGTCAACGTTAGGTAAATTTTTCCTTGATTTCCTTGATTTCCACATAATGAACTTTTGTGGGATGAGAATAAATTAGGACATTGGACATCTAGTTTCAAAAGCTAATCAAGAGTGTGTTTTTGGTAAAAAGAAGTCACTAAGCCAAGCTAAGAACAATTGAACCCCACACATGTGCTTCATCAAATGATTTCAAAAAATATCAAAATCAGAAAACCCAAGTTCAAAGCTCTTAGTCCAAAAGCTCATCAAAAGTGTCTCTCAACACTATATGAGTTTAGGTAGAGATTGATCTTCAACTTCTACAAAAGAGCTTCAAGGAACAATCCTAACTTGTATGTGTTTTATTATCAACAAAATGCGGGTCTCTTTTGGCAATTTGAACATCTTGTTTAGAGTAAAGTGTGTTCTTCAAAACCAAGGTCTTGTAAACAAGATTCTTTTTAGGTACACATAGGATCAAAATCAAAACATTATCATCCATCCTTTCAAACATCAAAATCAAAAAATCACCTCGCCAACAACTCTTGAAAATATTGAAACCATCCTTTATGTTAGAATTTTTGGCAAATCCATGAATCAAAATCCTTTAGTTTAAAATCCTTGAGTCCAACATCAAATCATCTTATTTGGCTAGGTATGTATAGATGCATCCTTCTCCATATTCTTAGTCAAATTATCATCAAATCATCTTGTTTGGCTAGGTATGGGTAGATGCATCCTTCTCCCTACACTTAGTCAAATTTTCATCTTGTGAGAAAAATTATCCCATAGATAACATCCAACATCTTGGGGTTCATTTGTTCATTATCCAAATCAATCAAAATCCAAGAATCCAAGAAGTCCTAAAAGTATAGCATCCTCCTCAAGGTCTTCTAAGAGTTCAATCATCCATATCATCCACCTTTCACACATTTCACCATCACACTTTGATCCTTAATCATCCTATATTTTCTCTTTTGAGCCTCATTTTATGGTTCAAACTAGATCACAACACAAGAAGAACATGGAGAACAACAAAGAAACATCAACTTCAAGTGACATAAGTCAAACTGCACCCTAGATCAACCTATTGAACCTAGCAACGCACTACCTGATATTTCTCTCATAACACAAGATCTTGAAGAGGAAGGGAAAGTGGAAGACATCACCAATATAGGGATGACTCAAGATGAGATCATTGAAATGCTTCAAAATCTTGACAACCACTGAATTTTCAGAGTCATGATGAAACTACATCCCTCACAATACATGCTTGAATTGGAAAAAGGAGCAAAACTCCCTTCCAATTTTGATGTAATCACTATTGTAGAGAAACCTTTTATGCTACTTGTACCATTCACCTCACCCACTCAGAGCATCATCCAACCCATTTTGCAATCCACATCATCCATTGCCACCACACAACCCATTGTCAACAAGGGGAATTCATTACTCCATGCCCTTCAACAACATCCCCTTGTCAATAATCAAAATTTGGATGCAAATACCATTACAGGAATATCAGGTACTATGCATCAAAATCCCCTACACCAATATGTCCCCCTTGTCTTTCAGGACACCAACAGTTCATTCACTTTTTCTGCAACACCAACATATGCTCTTGACACACAAGTTTCGTTCCCATTGGTACAAGCAGGTCTATTTGAACAAGCGAGCTCTTCGAGGCCTCATCATCACTCATTCCAGAAAATCTTCCACCACTTCTAGTTTCAATCCCACCACCACCTCCACCACCATTACCTTCACTACCAACATCTATATCAATTCTTGGTTCAAGACTCTCCCCTTTACTTAACATAAATCAATCAATCCAAGGAAATCCATCAAAAGCCAATAAAATCATTGTATCTAATCCTCTAAATATACCACCAATATTGCAACAATAGGTGGTATCCATTCAAGCAACGACATCAATCTCAACACCCCAAAACACAATCTCCCAAGGACCCAACACCTCAATCACTCAAAACACATCTCAACCACTTGCCACCACATATAACATCCTAAACACTGCACCACCACCGCCAAATCAAAATGCGGTAAGCCAATACAATATAGCACTAAGAGCTCCTCAAGCATACCAAAAGGAACTCCAGCAGTACCAAGATGTGCAAACTGCTCAACAAGCACAACAAGCTACTTAGGAATAAGCACAAACACTGTTGCAACAACAACAAGCCCAACAAGCAGCGCAAGGTGCTCAAGCCGCACAACAAGTACAGGCTGCTCAAGCTGCACAACAAGTGACACAAGCTCAACAAGCACAACAAGCCATCCAAGCATAAGCCCAAGCATTGTTGCAATGAAAACAAGCTCAACAAGCAGCGCAAGCTGCTAAAGCCACTCAAGCTACCAAGGTTGCCAAAACTACCCAAGTTTCCCAACAAGCACAAGTGCAAGCATAGGCACAAGCACAATACCTCACACAACAACAAGTAGCCGAACAAAAAGCATACCAACAAGCGTTGAAGCAATACATAGAGTAGCAAGAAGCGGCCCCATTATAGGCCCAACAACAAGTGTTGGAAACTCACCAACAACAGGCCCAATAAAAAGAATTGTTGGCTCAATAACAACAAGTTCAATAATAGGTATTGTTGGCTCAACAACAACAAGACCAACAACAAGCGTTGTTGGTACAACAATGGCTACAAACATACATGGCACAACAAAGCTTGCAAACACCTTATGTTGGTGTACCAATCAATCCACCCATCCCTCCAGCAATCGAACCACCTCAAAACACTTTCATCCCACCCCTTGATCCTGAAGATGATGTATCAAAACAAAATCAAATTTCTTTCACAACAAGTGTTTGATCTTCAATCATGGAAAACCACGAAGGCACCAAAGATCTTGTGCCCCTATCCATTCGATAGGAGCATTGTCATGAAACTGTTCCCAAAGGGATTTGAGATCCCAAAGTTTGACAAATATAGTGGAATAGGAAACCCTGAAGATCACATCAGGGAATTCCAAGTACATTACATGGAGGTCACATACAAAAAAACTTACCTAATTCGACTGTTCCCTCAGAGCTTGGCAGGACCTGCCATTGACTAGTTCTCTCGTCTCTTAGGAATCAAAAAATTCTAAGAAATCATGGACGCATTTGTACAAAAATATTCCTTCAACATAGCTATCGATGTGAGCCTAGAAGAACTATCAGCAATGAAACAATCCAAGGGAGAGATGTTTGCTTCATTCTTGCAATGATGGTGATCAAAAGCCAACAAAAGTAAATGGGCCATGCCTGAGGAACAACAAGTTTGCACCATCAACGCAAATCTTGATGGACTCTTGTCCTTCCATCTCAAGATGCAATGCATCACAACCTACAATCAGTTGATCCCCAAGGCACTCAATATCGAATGATCCCTTATCTTACAAGGGGGAGCTCCTTCTTATCAAGTAAGTCGCCCATCTACCAACTATAATGAAAAACCTTGCACATGGGAAAAAAATAGAAATATTCCCAACAATGGTGTAGTTGACACTAAAGTTGTCATCAGTGCACCTCAACAAAACACACAAGCACCTCAACAACCACAAGCCAACAATTAGACAATCGACAAGCCAAAAATCTACAAAATCGACAAGCCTGAACTATAACTCAATAGTCGAACAACCAACTAGTCAATAGTGTGGACAATCAAGGAAGACCACCTCAGTGAAACAAAAATTCCCCCAAGTGGAAGTACACAGCCCTTGGAGAATTGACTGAATCCATCATGAAGTGACTGGTGGAGGAAAAACTCATCACAGGTCCTAGCTATGACAACTATCCAGAGCCCTTGGTAAAACCATCATGGTACAATGAAAATAACCTTTGTGATTTCCAAAAAATCAAGGGACACATAACTGCCAATTGCATGAGGTTGAAAAAATTGATCTAAGAGCTCATTGACAACAAAATCCTAAATGTGGAACAACCAACTAGAAATCAAAATCTCAAGATTTACACGAATCCGATGCCCAACCAAAATAAGGGAAATAATAACAATGATAAAGGAAAGGGTACATTCAAAAGTGTGAATCATGTGTATGATCATGTCGTTGCATCCCTAGATGAATGGGTCACTATCATCACCATCAAAGGAGCCCAGGATGATTGTGGAGTCACCACAAGAGGAAAAAAGTTACCATCATAGGATCATCTTAGCCACCTAGAGCATCCACTTCCAACCCAAGATCCATTCTAAGTAGCTACATTGTCCTCGACCAATTGAAAAGAACCCTAGCTCAGATCTCCATAATGGAGTTGCTGAAGATCTCACTACCCCATAGAAAGATTCTTGAAGAAACCTTGGCCTCATATTCTGTCCACATTGATCTTGATGTAGATCATTTCCAAGATATGCTCGCACACCTCACTACACCTCACCTTCTAACATTTTCAAAGCAATATTTTCCAATGCAACCATCTCACAATCATGCACTTCATCTTGAGGCTTTCATTCATAAGAAAAAATTCAAGAGGGTCCTGGCGGATGGGGGTGCAGGGTTGAACATATGCACCCTTAAATTAATAAAAAGCTTGGGCTTCTCTAAAGATGCTATAGAAAAAGGAAAAGGTATAACCATCAGAGCCTATGATGATAAAGAAAGAGTGTCTTAGGGCACTATCCAACTTGCTATTCAAGTAGGGTTGGCCATCATAGAAATAACATGTCAAGTCCTCGACCTAGAATTGTCTTATAATATCCTCGTAGGGCGTTCCTAGATTCACAGGATGCAAGTTGTTGCTTCCACCTTCCACTAGTGCATCAAATTTCCATACCAAGGCCAAGAGGTCACTATCCATGGTGATCCTAAATCCTTTTCCTATTGCAAAAATTTGGAAGCAAAATATTACAAAATCCCTCAAGTTCCCAAGAACGATGAAGGTCCCTCAACTCCATACATAGACCCAACTACTCTCACCTCCACCTCTAGGACAAAGACACCTGCCATCCCCACCATCTTTGATATCAAGGTCATTATCTAGGATAATGGGTGTGGGGATTATAAAATTTTGAAAAATGATTTTGTAGTAGGAGAATTACCATAATCTCCTAGGTCACGAGGGTGACCACAGTCAAATAATCCTTCCTCATCCCAAATCTTCACAGTAGGCCCTCCAGCTTCAGGATTTAGGGAGACCTAGGTCAAGAAGTAATAGAAGAGGACCCATAAAACCTCTTTTACTAAGACAAGAGACAAATAGTTGACCTACCCATGGATGATATCAGCAAAGGGCTACAAATGATGCTCGCCATGGGATATAACAGAAACAAGAAAATAGGGAAAAATGATCATGGTCTTTTGGAACCCCTCATTGTTGAGAAACGCATGAAGAATCTTGGACTTGGATGTACTCCTCCAAGGGTAACCATACGTGGTAGAGCCACCCTAGTTAGAAAGGTCATAACACCTCCTTAGGTATTAGTATCAACCCCTCAGTCATTAGCCATTTCCCTTCGATCACCCATATCCACAAGTCAAGTCATAGACAACTTCACCTTTGACATAACTAATGTGTGTAGTAGTGATGACGAGGATCCCATAACTAACTTTCCTATGCTTTTCAAAGATTCCTCCCTACTAATGATTAGTACCTTGTCTTTTGAGTCAGATCATCAAACCCATGAAATAAACCTAGTATATTGTCAACTCATTGATTACGACCAACGAGGACCTCCTATTCTAGACACATTTGAAAATGATGAAGTGCTCTTAGAATTTATGGGACTGTGGGACATGGTACCATATGGAGATCACAAGTTTTTATTTGACATCATACTAGACACACAAGCCTAGTACGGGGAAACAATTGAATCCTTCAGTCACAAAAGTAAAAACTTGAGAATAATCTCTAGGTCTTTGAGTGAAAACCACACTGTGGCACTCTCTGACCCAAAAAAAATAAAAATAAAGGATGCATCCAATGGTGAAAACCTCTCTAAGGTGCTAGAGGATGGGGGATTCAATCTTCCTCTCAGTGCTCTACATCAGGAAAATTTAGCAGTTCTAGCCGAGAAGTGCAACCCAGTCAACTTGGGAACAGAAGAAACTCTACATATCGCAGTTTATGTTGAATCATTGATGTTAGAGGAACAAGAGCTCCTAGCTGCTTTCTTAAGGCAGAGAAAGGTCAACTTTGGATGGACCTATGCTGACATGCCCGAGCTTGATCCAGAGATTATGGTCCACCATCTAGTAGTTTACCCCAAAGCAAAGCTCGTAAAACAAAAAAAAATAAAAATGCATCCTCAGATTTCCTTGTTGGTTAAAATGGAATTGAAGAAGCTACTTGATGTAGGGTTCATACGATCAATCGACTATCTGGAATAGGTATAAAATCTAGTACTCATCTCAAAGCCCACTAGGGGCATTCGTATCTGCATAGATTTTAGAGACCTGAACAAGGCATGTCCCAAGGATGACTTCCCACTTCCAGAACTTGATATGATTGTAGATAGGACAACAGGACATGAGATGCTATCGTTGATGAATGGATTCTCTAGGTATAACCAAATCATGATAGCCAAAGAAGACCAACACAAAACAACTTTTATTTGTCCATGGGGGACATATTGTTGGAACATGATGTCATTCAGCTTAAAGAACACTAGAGAAACATATTAGAGGTCCATGACATTAATATTTCATGACATGATCCATAAGACTATGGAGGATTATGCCAATGACATTAGTAGCATTGAGTGTCATCTTTGACAAACTGGAGGAATACAAAGCTCGCCTTAATCCAAATAAGTGTGTCTTTGGTGTACAATCAGGGAAGTTGCTGGGATACATCGTGTCTATGATAGGAATTGAAATAGATCCTACTAAGGTCAAAGCAATCCTTGAAATGGAGGCACCAAAGACATTAAAATAGTTGGTAGGCCTACAAGGAAGGCTCCATTCCATCTGTTGGTTCATAGCTAAGCTAGTAGAAAAGTTAATCCCATATTCTCACCTACTCCACAAGGGGGTAGCATACAAATGGGATGAGAAATGTGATCAAAACTTCAACAAGATCAAAGATTATTTGTTCACACCTCTAGTGCTTATACCGCCAATCCTAGGAAAGCCTCTAATCCTCTACATATTAGCAATAACAGCAGCCCTTGGTGCTCTCCTAGCTCAACAACATGAAAACATAATAGAGAGGGCTATCTACTACATCAGTCAAACCATGGTAGGGCATGAGTTCAATTATTTCTTCATTGAAAAATATTTTCTACTAGTAGTGTTTTCCTCATAGAAGTTCAGACACTAAATGTTAGCACATAAAATCAAGCTCATTGCCAAGATTGACCCACTCAAGTACCTGCTCTCCAAAGTAATGCTCACAGGAAGGATGGCCAAGTGGATCATGGTCCTATCATAATATGATATCAAGTATGTAGAGTGGAAGGCCAGCAAGGGACAATTAATCATAGATCAGTTAGAAGAAGCACTAATGTATTCAGAGAATCAGCTAATTTTAGAGTTCCCCAATGAATCCATCTTCAACTTGAGCATAGCAAACCACTGGAAGTTGTACTTTCATGGTTCCTACACATAGCATGGATCGGGAGCTAGGAAATTTTTCATCACTCCATAGGCAGATTGCATACCAAGACCCTACAAGTTGGAATTCCCCTACACAAACAATATTATAGAATATGAAGCCCTAACTATAGGACTTAGAATAGTAGTGCAATGGCAGATAATGGAACTTAAGGTCTACAGGGACTCCTAGCTCATAATCAATCAAGTTAAAAATGAGTATCAAACAAAAGATGATAAGCTGACTCCATACAAAAAATTCGTAGAAAGTCTTAAGGAGTCCTTCATTGACATTGCATTCAAGAAGATACCTAGAGCAAACAACATAGCAACAAATGCCATGGTGACAATTGGATCCCTATTGGACATCCCTCGCAATGTCCCAAAGCATGAATTCCTAGTAGAGAAGCTTCTTGTACCCAAATTCGAGGTACCAAAGTCAAAAATTTTATGTGAAATCATTGGTCCCAGTGATCCTTGGTATCATGATATATACACCTACTTGCGAATAGGAGTTCTCCGTACTGACTTACCCTTGAGACTAAAAAGAAATTTTCTCAAAAAGACCTCTCGCTTCATTATCCTAGGAGACACCTTATATCATAGGAGAATTGAGGGAACCTTATTACGATGTTTGAATACTGGGGAGGCTTTGACTACTCTAACCGAGGTGCACAATAGCATTTGTGGTTCCCATTCGAGTGGTATGACCTTGGCTAAGAAGTTGTTGAGAGTAAGGTACTACTGGCCCACAATGGAAAGAGAAGCCCATGAGTATGTCAAGAAATTCTTGCAGTGTCAACAACATGAAGATCTCATTCATGCACCATCTCAAGAGCTTCATCCCATCATCGCACTGTGGCCCTTTTCATAGTGGGGACTCTATCTCATTGGAAAGATTACCCCCACCTCATCAAGTGGCCACAAGTTTATCATTACCGCCACTGAGTACTTCACAAAGTGGGTGGAAGCCATACCAATGACCTACATAACTAAAAAGAAGATATCCAAGTTCATCCTAAACTACCTAATATGCCACTACGATGTCCCACAAACCATTGTCTCAGATAATGGGACACCATTCAAAAATTAGGAAGTTTGTGACCTTCGCTACAAATTCAAAATCCAACATCACTTTTCCACCCCGTATTATCCTCAAGGAAACAACCAATCTGAGGCTACAAAAAAGACCATTATGAAAATCCTCAAGAAGATGATCAATGAAGTTGGTCGTGACTAGCACTTGCAATTAAATCCCACCCTCTGGGCCTATCAAACAAGCATCCACACACCCATAGGTGCTACCCCATTTTCCCTGGTCTACAGATCAGAATCCATATTACCCATCGAGATCGAGCTCCTGTCACTGAGAATATCACTACATAATCTCATCACAGATGATGAATACTAGGTATCACAACTAAATGAGCTATAATTGCTAGATGAACAATAAATGGAGGCATTAAACCATTTGTAGGTGTATCAAAACTGACTCAAGTGAAGTAATAACAAGAAGATAAGGAGTCAGACATTCCAGGTAAGAGAACTTGTGCTCAAGGAGAATCAGAAGAACGTCCCAAACCCAAACGATAAAGGTAAATTTGAACCTAATTGGTTGGGACCATTCATCATCACAACAAATTACAAGTTAGGGGCATATCAGTTATCAAAACCAGAAGGCGAGCCTCTGTAGGAGCCCATGAACAACTCCCATCTCAAAAAGTTTTATGCCTAATCTTGCAAGGTGTAAAACCAAAAATACAAAAAAAATAGAAATTTTTTCTAAAAAATGGTCACCTTGATGAAAACCTGGAAAACAGGCATCTTGGTGACAACAAAAAATTAAAAAATTAAAAAATTAAAAAAAATCTGAAAAAGGATTAAAAACAGTAAAGAGAAAAACTATCCTCTAATGAAAACCACTTCGGTGGCGCTTTGGGCAAGTACCTTGGTGAAAACCTAGTAAATAGGAACCTTGTGTAAATAAGAACTTTCCATCCACCAGGATTTTCATGGCTTCTTCTGCATCACCCATCCTTCATCCATCCATCACATTCCATCTATCGCTTTTTGTCACCCATTTGTATCCACATCATAGCTTGGTCATGTGTTCGTGTCATGATCCCTCCTAGCTCAACCCACTCTTAAGGTCAATTTTTCCTACCTTTACTAGAATAGTCTATTGTATCACATTAGGGGCATGTTCTCATCAGATCGGATTTGTGTATGTTCTTAAGGTCCATAAATTAGAAAATCCAAAAAAAATCATAAAATAAGAAAATCCAAAAATGATCATAAAATTAGAAAATCCAAAAACATTCATAAAATCAGTAAAGCCAAAAATGTTTAAAACATATCAAAATCCAAAAATAGGTCAAAAAGTAAAAAAGGTCAAAAATAGAGTCGTCTTGCCAAACTATGGGTCTTTGAGCTCTGAACATAGGAAAGGTTGATCTTTGATCATCCCCCGAGACACTTAGGTCAATGCTTTAGGATTCCGTCATAATAAACTAGCAATCCGTTTGTTCATATCTCATCAAATAATCGAGTCTATGTTAGTTAAACTATGTGGTCTCTGCGTGTATAATGTAGGAAAGGCTAATATGGTTGATCAACCCCCGAGGCCCCTAGGATAAGTCTTTAGGTTAGTCTCTCGGTCAAAATCTTAGAAAACCCCAAAACATTTGAAATTTTGAAAATCAAAACATTTGCAAAACATCTTGAAAAAAACAAAAACAACCTCAAAACATATCGAAAACACCAAAAAAATTCAAAAAACCAAAAAATACATCCATCCCCATCTCGCTTTCACCCGCAATAAATGGTCACTCACAATAAATCATCGTCACCCTCAACCTTTGGTAAAATAGTCAGAAACAAGTCTAGTAGTTTAAAAGTGAAAGCTCAAACATCAAAGTCTCAAGTCTAGGTCAGTACATAAACAAGTTGCTCAACTCTTTGCATCAATAGCCTATCATCCAATCAATTCCAAGTCATCATTTGATAACATCATGTCCTAGGATGCATCCTTCCTACAATGGCAATCAACATTAGGCATCACCATAGTTTAGTCTTGGCTAACGGTATTGAAGAACATTACCTTGTTTGTTTACTTTGTCTTTTCCTTTTGGCTTATCTTTTTGTGCTCATTTTGATGAGCTCTCGATGATGTCCCAAATGAAGAGATTTAGAGAGAAAGAAAAGGGGCAATGATCATTATCCTTTTATCTATTGTGCTTGTTGGATATTCTTGTGATATAACCTTGGTCGTGTGTGCTTTGTTTAGTTTGGAGGGAGGATGTTTCAGGTATCTTGTTGACCAGATAGGAAGGCTTTCCTTTCTATGTTTTGGTCCAAGATATTTGGAATATCTAAACTACATTTTTAATGAGCTTCCATTTACTAAGTGTGAATAGGAACACTCTTATCTAATTGTCAAGTCAAATTCCATCACACTAGGTACAACGCCATCCTAGTTCTTTATACCTTGATGCATTGTACCTATGTGTATTATCAAACATAAGGTAAATGGCCATTTTAAAGTCCTAATTCCTTGGTAAGCAAATCATCATAATAATCATCATCATCGTCGTCGTCTTCATCTCTTGACTTGTTGTAGTCTCTTACTTTCTTCTATCTTCTTTATGCGCTAACATGGTACCATGATAGTTAATCACATATCGTCATCACCATTGCATCCATCATGCATCCATAAACCATAGCATAATGAATATCATATCATGACATATAGGAAACACTGACCATCTCACATGCATTGCATTTTTATCATTGCATAATATAGATTGGTTATTCTAAGCATCTCATAAACCATACATTTTCATTCATTGCATAAGTATAAAATGAACCATCATATAGGAATCACTAACTCATATCATAGACATCACCAAAGCATCCATTGCATTATCACATATACATCATAATATACATCATTTGCATCCATTACATAATCATATAAATACATATCATCCATTCACATTATCATAACATAGGCATCATATCATGACATATACATGATTACATCATCATTAAATACATCATCTCATGGACATCATTATAAAATGCATCATCACATCATATCATGTGCATCATCATAACATCCCTAAATGCATCACTCTATCATACATGAGAAAGATAATGAAAAAGGAAAGGATTGCATCTCATACATTTAATCATGATCATCCATTTAAATGCATAATATAGATCTATTAGTCTAAGCATTCACATATCATAACATTTGCATACCTCATCATCAAAAGTACATAGAAAAGATACTAAAAAAAAATGCATCCATAAGTCACTACATCACATCATAACATCATAATATCATACATCGCATCATATAGAATCACATCATCATCACATAATATAGAATCATTGCATCACATATAGAAAATAGAATCCATCGCATCATGCATAAATAAAATAGGACGCATCATATTGGATCAAATCATCTCATCTCATATATATCATCAAAATAATATGCACTGTCATGGTACAAATCGGATCAAGTGTGTATCAATCAATATAAAGTACAATCTCCCACAGGGCTATCAAAAAATGAGCCTGTGGATCTCAAAAAGAATAATGTCTAGGGAGAGTGGGCTATCCCTACTAGCTACCCTCGCCCTCATTGGATTGTCTCTCTCCATGATCCTCTAGAGGCTGATACCCTATCTATTGTTAAAAATCTAGGACCTGAGATGCTCGGGGTGTGACCTGATGATAATGCATTCTGTAGTAGTCGACCTCTCGGACTGCCTCCTTGTATTCCCATAATGAAACAGAACTTCGGGAGGAGGATGCGACCATGTTCTCCAACTACTACCGATGACCCATCTCCTATGCAACCCTAAGCTCTGCAGCTTGTCTCTGCTAGATAGCCAGATCCTGCTCTGTCCACAGCTAGTCTCTCTCTAATGTCAAGGCAACAATTTGTCCCTATAGCTACTGGATGAGAGTGTCCATCTAATCTGGTGGAGGTGGTGGTGGCAGTGTAGGTCCCTGATCTCTCTGAGGTGGCTAATCTACCTACTTGTCCTGATCCTGCAATACCCTATACTAATCGAGCTGCTGATCTAGTCCACCTCCTCCCTGACCCTCATCTCCATCCCTTTCCCCATCTCCTTGGCCTCCTTGGCCCTGACCTCATCCTGTTGATCTTCCCCTGGCTTTCTGACGTGTCGATGGGGTCCCAGGCACAATCAATCTAAGAGGTAGACCAAAACAATCCCTGTAAGCTTGTGTAGTCCCTCTGTTTGTCTGTCCTTCATCATATGGCCATGGCCTAGCCACCAATTGTCTAAAACTCTGAACTGCCTCATCTGTGGGAATATATCAACCCCATGATGTCTCCCCTGTAGTACACATAAATATGGCAACATACTAGTCATCGGGTCTATCATGTGGCTCCCCGAATTGTCTGAGAACCGAACTAGGAAAGTACCACTCGACCATGGTGTGCTCGTGGCCCTTCATCAATCTTCCTATCTTGCGCAAAACAACTATTGGGCATCATCGTACCATGTTGGTCATCCAATGTATGGTTTCCATGTAAACACTCTCATATCATTGATAACCCTCCTCCAGTGAGGGATGCCAGTCTATCCTATGTATGTGAAAGAGAGTCCTCCCCTATACCTCCAAACGACTGGGTCATCTGGCTTCATATCAACCAGTGTAACTTGTGGGTGGAGCACTACAATGTGCTCCTAGGCCCAGATATGGAGGAGTGTGACCCCAGCCCTGATGGCTCTGCCATCATAGTATGCAAACTCATGTAAATCCTGATATAGAGAGGCCAACAGTACTAGTCCCCATGCAAAGCATACTCTTTGTTGAACCATCCACTCCTAGGTGAGCCCCCATCCTGGACTAAAATATCAGCAGTGTTGATCTGGTGCCATAAGTCTTGAAATGATAGCTGCAACGACCAAGTAAAATGGTGACATGATGAGCCTATAGCACTCCAACTCAATCTGGACCTCTGCAAAGATGATCTCATCCAGGCCCATCACGTCGTAATAGGCATCTCTCTTGGCATCCACGTCATAAGTAACTCGCTCGCCATGGATAGGAAAATGAAGAATGCGCCACACATCCTCTAGTGTCACTGTGGCCTCACCTATTGGAAAGTGAAATGATGATGTCTCACTATGCCATCGCTCTGCTAGCACTGTCATCATCCCTAAGTGTGTCCTCACTGGTGGTGCATATGTAATGTACCAAAGTCCAATCGCCCCCAGGTGCTCCTGGAGTAGCTCGTGCATACCAACTACTCTTCCCAAAATGGAGGATCAGTGCTCATGAAAATGAAGAATCTTTGTCTCCTCCTACATCAGGAAAGTCATGGCATTAGGTTTCGTAAAAAATCGGGATCCTATTCAGAGTTTTTGCAATTGAAAAAAAAATGTGTCACTATCTTCAATTGCGGCGTAGTTTGGAAGTTCCAAACTGCATCATTGGAAGCTCTAAAAATCCAAACTCCGCTACCATGAAACAGTTTGAGTGCACTTCACTTTGACCCCTAAACCTTGAATTGCAAAGTGGCCCACAACGGTGCTATCTTCATATGTGGCTAAGTTTGGAGTTTGAACCCTAACTCCAAACTACAACACCACATCGCTATTTGCGAAGGCAATCCATTTTGAGGCCACACGGTTTCGAAAGGAAGTTTGTAGCAGCGCTATACAGGACCACTTCACTCGATTGGACTTTCTAAGCTAATAAATGTGCATGAAAAATGAAATGAAGAGTCTGGGAAAATTGACTCACCAGTGGTCGTACGCCAGGAAGCCTTTGGTATACTCATGCTTCGTCTGAGACGTGTCATGCAAGTGGTCATTGTGCCATCTATCACAAGGGTCATAGCTCAAATCATAGAAATTTCAAAAGGTTGTGTGCAAATGAACTGGAAGTGGCCCCTTGAGACCTATTTAAGCCTAAAAGTTAGGGTTTTTTGACCCCATTTAGTCGTCCAGCTAGGGTTTTGGATCCCCAATCCTGTTTTCTCCCAACCGAGGGTCGTTTTGCATCAATTTTTTCATTTTTTTCATGTTTTTGGCATCCCAGAGCCTTTCTCAACCCATCAGACACCTTGTCCTCCTTTTTTTGTGAGATCACCCAAAAATCAAAGTTTTCATCTGATCTCTCGAGGGGGCAATATATCAACATGTTTCTTCTTGCAGGGGCAGGAGTGGAGCAATTTTGAAAATCAAATTTTTTTTGAATTTTGATTGAGACAATTTATTCTTTGAACCAACGTAGCGAGTACTTTGCTTCAAAGAGGGGAAAAATGTGGACATGGAAAATATACTGACACACTTGATCCTGATTACTAACATCATTTTGACCTAAATCATCTTCTTTACTAGTCATCACCTTTCATCCCTTAATTGAATAAATAAAATTTATCTAATTAAGTCTTCACTTCTTGTTAATTAAATAAATCAATTTTATTTAATTAACCCTCTAGTCTCTGCTTAATTAAATAATCCATTTTATTTAATTGAATCTCTAAAGTCATTCTATTAAATTAAATAAATTAAACCTTATTTGATTTAATCTAACATCATCCCCCTTAGTTAAATAAATCAAAATCTTTATTTAATTAAATCTAAATCATATTCCCCTCAATTTTGATTTAAATCATTCCAAAAATATAAATCAAATTGTCACATCAACTAATTCCTATTAAATTAATCAAATCTTGATTAATTTAATCCTAATCACCTAAATCCTCTAGATTTTGCAACTTGTGCAATAAATCATTTCTTTTGATTTAATAAATCCCCTATTACTTTCAACATGGCATCAAAAGGGAATATTCCTCCAAGTTTAAAATCCCTCCAAATGAATTTTTCCTTCCAACAAACATTCATTTCCTCTTACATTCCTTTGTGCATTGAGCCAAGTGGCATTTAATTCATTCCTTTCTCCCTCCAACATGTCATTTCACAAATTTGAAATTCCACCTAATATCATTTATTGTGCACATTCATCAAAATGTGCTCATCCTTCATCCTCTCACATGTTGACAAGTGGCACTTGGCCATTGGATGTTGAATGATCCCACATTCATCCATGGGTGATCGCAAAATAGTGGTTTACAATTTTTGGCCAAACTGGACACTCAATTTCTTTTTAACTAAATATTCACATTCGGGCACCTATAGCGGCTAAACTATGAGGAATTTGAAAATGATGCAAACTAGAGTCTCATCACATTTTGTCTATAGATTCTTAAAAATATTTTTTTCAAAATTTTTGGAATCAAATTGCACTTTTTTTTCCATCTCCCACAAAAACTGGCTTTTTTTAGAAAATGACATTTTTAAAAAGTGAACATTGTATAACGCATAATTTTTTTTCCATGAAGAATAAAATTCTAATTATTTTGAATTTAGATTTTTAACTTCGATATCTAGTGCTTCCACTTTTTTTATTAAATTATTTTCCTTAATCAAGTTTGAAGTCAAACCAATTCACAATTCAAACATATACACCATATAATGCCTTTTTCTTGTATGTATGAAAAAAATAAATTTATTTTTGGATCAAGGACTCAATATCACGGTACACTCATATTTTCGAATTTTTGTTTTTGATAATCTTCTATTTTTTCCACATGTCGAGAATAGAGATTTTTAATTTCAGTGAAAAACCTATATTTAATAAAACTTAAAAACAAATAGATAATATAATCAAAAAATATTAAAATTATATTCGTTGGATAGCTTATTTTGAGGGGAACCTGATACTAGTTGGGTTTCTGAGATCTCCTCCATTTTTCATTCTCAAATCAAGCTTGAAGTGCAAAATTACGAGACAATTTTGGTGCCTGAGAGGGTGGAGGTGAAAATAAGGGGGTTTGGTGAAACAACTGTTCAGTCAAACAAAATAAATATGTTCAGTCAAATCAGGGTTAAAATGAACTATGGTTTGACCAAACCACCTTCAAATATAATTAAAAAATAGATTTCAAGGTGGTTGGGTCGAACCCACTGACATGAAGCTATTTTACTATATTTATTTTTTGTTTTCCCCATTTTTTAATACTTGTATTTTATAATATTTAATATTAATATAAATCTAAATTATATTCTTTTTAAATTATAATGTATAATATACTTATTATTACAATATATTATAATAATTATATATTATTATTATTATTATATATAATTATTATTATAGTATTAAAAGTATATAATTAAAAAGTATATAATTGAAAACTATATATATTAGAAATGGCTGAAAAGCATTTTGGGATGAGTTTTGGATTGGGTAGTTTAGTTGGGTTTGCTACAGCCTTTTCAATGAGTGTCCTCACCTAGATGAGAAGCAAAGGTAGCTTCTGAGTAAGCAATTGGGGCTTACACCATGCCAGATTAAGTTATGGTTCCAGAATTGGTGAACCCAGATGAAAGTATGTCTAGGGATTAAGAAAATGACCAAAAAATTGTAGTAATCTTGCAAAATTGATGAACTTTAGGGTTTCACGCTTTATTGCTTAATTTTTTCTAATCATGGCTTTTCAAATCTTTGATTTTCAGGATCAACATGAGTGTTGACCATGAAAACACTCTCCTCAGCCAGGATCTAACGAGAAGCTTCGCTTGGAGAACATGGAAATTAAAGAAGCCATGAGAAATCCCATATGCACCAACTGCGTAGAGGACCTGTTGTTATTGCAAAAGTCAGTCTCCAAGAGTAGCAACTATGTATCGAGAATATTTGGTTGAAAGATAAGGTTCGTTTGCATAGCCTAACTAATTTGATGATGCATATTCCATATTTTTGTATTCTCAAATGCAAATTGTGGTTAAAAGGATTATGAGTCACTCCTTTTTAGTTGTACCTATTCTGATTCTAGTGTATTTACAACCCTATGAACCTCCTGGATTTTATTCTCTCTAGAAATCTTTTTAGTGTAGTGATTTTCCCACCATGATGAAATTGATTCATATCATATACTGTATAAGATTTAGAGACCCAGAAGGTTA
>VDFB02000017.1:495127763-495144135 GCA_007258455.2 Sequoia sempervirens
ACTCAAAAAATTATGTTTTAAACCAAGTACAAAGGAAATATCATGAATATGTCTCTTTTCACCATTCTTAGTCATGATATTAATGATTCATTTCCCAGTTACAGATACTTTACTATCATTTCCTAATTTTACTTTTGATTTTATAGAATAATCCAAACTAGCAAATAATTTTTTGTTTCCTGTCATATGGTTACTACAACCATTGTCTAAAAACCATATATCATTAGAGCTTTCTTGAGCCACATTGCAAGTTATGAGTAAATTTCCAAAATTATTACTAGATACATCTGTGTTTTTCCTTTGCTTATCCACTTCTGCCTTGTTTGATTCTACATTCATTTCAAAATGCCCAAATTTCTTACAATAGTGACATTGTATGTGGGACTTATCATACCTTGATGATTGGAACCAATTTCTTCCATTTCCTCTCGTTATTAAAATTTTGATTGGACTAATTGCTTCTTTCTCCTTGATCTAAACTTGTGTGTTCACTTCTTCCTCTTCCTCTTCCTTCCTGAAGTTTGATCATCTTCTTCCTCTTCCCTTCCAAATAATACACGCTTTTGAAAGCACTCTCCAAAGAAGAATTGTTATTTCAATTTTATGGTTTCATGGGAAAGCAAGGATCCCATCAATTCATCTATTGACAATTGAAATAAGTCTTTGATTCTTCAATTGCAATTACTATTGCATCAAATTTATTAGGAAGACTTCTAAGAACATTTTCTATCACCTTTGATCAATATATTTTCACCATGTATCTTCATTTGATTTATAATATTCATTACATTACTAAAAACTGATCTACAAATTCTGATGAATTCATTTGAAGATTTTCAAAATTCCTTCTTAAAATCTATAATTTTGCAACTTTTACTATAGTTGTCCCTTGGTATGAAGTTTCTAAGATTTCTCAAGCTTGCTTAGAACTAGTCGCATTATCAATTCTAGAAAACAAAGTTTCATCCATTGCTTGTTGAATAAGAAACAAAGCTTTATAATCTTTTTTTTCTTTTTCTTAAGATTATCTTTTTGTGTTTGTGATAAAGTAGACAAATATTGAGGTTCTACACACCCATTTTGAACAAACTCCCATAAATCTTGTGAACAAAACAATGTCCTCATTTTTATTGCCCATGTATCATAATTTTTACCTATAAATAACAAAATTTGAAGCCGAGTTAAATTACTAGTGAATGCCATGAGGATATCTCTCCTAACTAATCTGCACTTATCTTATTTTTCAACAAAAAACCTTCCATTTCTTTATATCAAATCCATAAAATAACTTCATGAAATACAAAAAGATATAAATGACATCAATACTTAGCAGCTTCAACACTTTCAACAACTTCAACAATGATCACACATTTGGCTTCTCTTTATTAGCAACTTTCAACCTTCTGAAAGCATTTATCTCTGGTCACCTAGCTCTAATACCAATTTTATCGAAAGAGCAAAGACAAAAATAAAACAAAAACAGATTGCTACAATAGAAAGCAAACTTTATTTATTAATTTGATTGATTCCAAAATGGCTACAACTGCTGTTTAAATAGATACAAAGAAGTTGTCAACAATGACAGTAAAAGGAAATTTCTAACCATAACAACAAACCATGGAGGAAACAAACTAAATTAACACATCAATCGGATTTGGCAGATTCTAAAATAAATTATAAGAATTGCGGGAGTATTGCGGAAAGTGTGGGAGAAATTAGTAGTTTCTTTCCAACACCACTTTCTTGGGAAATTTACGAAGCTGGAGGAGCTAGACATTTCGCAAAATCATCTCTCGGGTGTTGTCCCGACTTTCCTGAGCAATTTAATATAGCTGAAGTTGTTGGACTTGTGGTAGAACAATCTCTGAGACGATATCACGGTTTCCTTGGGCAGTTAACGCTGCTGGAGGAGTTGGATGTGTCGGGGAATCATCTTTGGGGTGAAATTCTAACTTGGCTCTCTCAAATTTGAGAATACTGTATCTCTACGATAACAACTTGTCTGGATGAATTTCAGTGAACATTGACCAGCTGACGAGCTTAACCAGTTTGGACGTTTGTGCCATTCAGCTTCACCGCACAATTCCTCATACAATGGCCAATCTCACATATCCTAGTTTTCTTCAACTGTGTTCAAATCGGCCTACCAAGAAGATACCTACTTAGCTCGGGAGGCTACGATATTTGAGTAACTTAATGGTGTAAGAAAACAAGTTCAGTGGCTGGTTCACATGGATGCCAAAGAAATGATCCAGGTGAATGTGTTCTCATCATGTGAGCTAATTGACAAAGAAATGATGTCCACCCCATCTGCAATGACTTGTTCCATGGCAGCAGCCACGTCTGAATCATCGCAGCCCAGTAGACTTTATAGATGGCCAGCCTGGCTGGAGGGGCCATCCCTCTGGCCGTTCCGTTGGTGAAACCAAAGAAAATGGTCGCAGGCACTGCAGCCCTAGCAATGGTAGAAGCTGTTGTTATCTCGAGGAGATTTATACTCCAAGGTTTCATTGATGGGATCTGTCATCTCGTAGCCTTTGAAAAAGTATTGAGCTCCAATGAATTTCTTACTACAATGTGAAGAATTGAAACCCTGCCTATTCTCATATCCACCCTTCCATCTTGACGGAGTGGGTGCAAGACCACCATCGTTGAAGCTTTTTCTTTCAAGGCATATTCCTGTCGCATCCATTGGTGGAGAGATTTTTGAGCCACTCAGGCTGGAGTTCTGTGCTCGAGGTGGTGAAGTTTGGAGTGAGGCTTGCGCTACTTCCAATGGCAAACGATCAGGGCCTGAACACCGGACTTATGGCAGAGGAACTGAGAGTTCGAGTGGAGATAGAAGCTTAGTCTTGCATCCGGCGACCAATAAACAGGTAATGCCAAAAAAAAGAGCGGGTGATGATTAGACGGCTTAGACGAGTTCAATCGTGTTGAATATATACGTAGATGATATAATCCGTTGATCGGTCAATTTAGCTCAGCAAACTTCACACAGGTAACGCCTTCGACGTAATGAATTTGTAAGAGCATATTTTGTTATTAGTGATTCTAAAGTGCAATTAGTGTTGTGTGGTAAAGTCTGGGAACTTAATTAGTGGAAGTTAAAATGTTTGTGTAACATTTTATTTTTGAGATCACTCTTTTATATCAGATCAAGAGAATTCTTACTATAATATTTTAAGTTTTTTTTTTTTTGGATCCATGACATTGTCTTTTAATAGTTTTCTTTATATCTTTTAAGTCTAAACACGGAGGGTTTGAGAAGAAAATATTATGTATTATTTTTTTAAAATTATGTTAATAATTTTCTTTGAAGATTTAAAAGTGTTGATCTTGTTGATCTTTCTTTTGATAGAGCACTAGACTCTAAAAATATATTGCAACCATTTTTGTGACTGAATAAATTATTGAACATGTCTTCGAGGCTAGATTTTTTTGAAAGATTTTTTTTTTTAATATAAAATGCATATGTCAATCTTACTCTATAATTTCTATTAGTGTATCATTCCTATTCTTTTCTTAATGTTGTTCTACATATCAAAATGCTACTATATTTTTGTAGGTTAATTATGATGATATTTTCCTTATAAAATTAAGGTGAAAATATCTCCATGTTTAATTGTTAAAAGATTTGTGGAAATATTTCCTTTCCCTATGTCAAGAACCCCAAGCAAACATTGTACATTATGAGGTAGACTTGGAGGAGGAAGACATTGTAAAAATCTATGAGGTTGAGTTCACCAAAGGCATTGATCAATAGATTCTAGTTAAAGGTTCACATGTTGTTTCAATAGTTCCAGAGATGGTTTCTTTAATAGCTAAGGTTGTTTCAATGACACCAAATTGTTGTCACCAACATTCCTATTTTTGCTTGAATGGCCACACCCATTACAACCACAATATTCATCTTAGTTCTTGGTGTGCTTGATAGTCCTATGGTGATGAGGATATGAATGACCAATAGTCAATAGTTTTAGTTTTTCAATTTTAAATTAGTTTTAGCTTTAAAGCATATTAAAACAACAATATTCTATTGTGTAGCTTTGCTTTCACTTTGTTTAGCTTATTTTAGCCTGTATACAAAATGTGATATTAACGTCCAATACAAACGTCAGAGATAAATGGATCCATGGGAGACAGTTAGTCTATGTCATGAGAAGACGGTGGTGATTAGTCCAATAGACTATTTCTCCAATTTCTTAGCAATAATTCATATGCCTAAGCTTCTAGTTTCTTTGCAAGCATAGACTGCTCCATCTAGCCAAAGTTGCTCCTCTCACTCCAATAGTGACCCAATTTGAGGCTATTGCATAGGTTTATTTAAAATCTATTGGATCCAACACAAATCTAGGTCAATTTTAAGACATGTTTACTCCTACACCTGGAACTTCATCAAATGGTTAATATGTGGTAAGTGATAAGCTTGCCAAAAGATCTAGAAACGAGAGGTGAGGATTTGAATGTTGACATTATGTATTGAGAAAGGAATGATTTCAATGAAATGCTTGTATCCCAAAAAGATAAAATATGACAATCATGAGATGGCGATGTAGTCAGCAGAAGAAAATGGTGTTTAGAGTGCCACTTTAGCCATAGACTTTCTCTGATACATCTTCATCCACATCACTGATACCTTGTATGAGGAAAATGAGCTGCTAGCCTAGAAGGGATCCATTAAAGTGCTTGCAAGGGTAGTCCTCTTAGTGCAAGGTAGCCTTAGGTGTTTGTTCACTATCTCACACCATACGAAGAAGATATGAATGTTCATCAATGAAATATGAGGGTAATCCCAAGATTTAACACTGGTTAAATTTTGAAACTACCAAGGGATTGGAGATATTAGATTAGAGATGGATAATATATTTAGTTCAACATTCTCCAAACTTAGTTGTTTGTGGGTTTTAATAATTTTTTATATTTTTTAATTTTCTTTTGTTGGGAGTATGAGTTTAATTTAATATTTCTTTGGTTAGAGTTAAGGATTGATAGGTAATCATTATGTTAAAAATGTGGGGCATTGTCTTGATTTTAAACTTTGTTTACAATTTTAAGTGTCTAACTTGATATCTATTCAATTGTGAGTTAAAGATTAAGAGGTACTTATTATGTCAATTATTTTTGAGTTATAAACATACCTTATTTACAAGTATAAGTTTATATCTCTTCAATTGAGAGCTAAGGACTTACGAGTAACCATTTTACCAAAATTGACTATAACACAATCCTCACTTCATCCCTTATTTATTGAATCTATAGAGAGAATTGAACATTCATAGATGAACATACCATCATCCTCATAAAATGTACTAAACTAAACTAATATAACATCCATATATTTTAATTAGTTTCATATTGTGAATTAATAGATTTGGAATATTAAAAATCTCTGAAAAATGTTTAATAATTGAAAATTTAATTCATTTTTTCATATATAAATTTCAATTTGTTTGCACTTGTAGTGTAGAAAAATTTATCCCTTTACATTTTATCACTTGTTTGGGCCCTCCACATTTAAAATGGACTTAATTGTGCCTTAATTTAGTGTTGTAAGATGTATTTATTTACACTTTCACACTTATTTAGGGCTCCCTTAATTAATTAAGCTTAATTTTCTTCTTACTAAGTCCTATAATTCATTTACAAACCCATTTAATTACATTTTCCAAAGGAGGAAACCCAACAATAATTAATTTCAACAAATAACACTTTACATTGAGCAATGTGTGTTCCAAGAATAGGGACCTAGGAGGGCGAATGGGTCCTCCCTAAGCCTTGGAAGCCATTTTTAAATATATTTTTAGTGGTATTTTTATTATCCTAAATTAAAATTTCAAAGGTCGGCTTGTAATGTTTGAATATCAGGAAATTAAGGATAAATGTCTATAAATACAAGGTTATTTTGTCAAATTACCATTAGTTTTCAAGAGCACAATTGAGAGAACTTTCACAAGAGAAAATATTATTGTCAAAAGCATTCAAGATAAAATTTCTTCATTATTTTTTGCAGCATTTAAGATCTCAAGCATCATGTCAAAGCTATGTTCATTCATGCATGTTTTTGGAGATAACATTGAAATGTAGGTTTCAAGATCTATTCCAAGCATTCAAGTCAAAGATTCAAAAGAAAGATTCAAGGTTCAAGATCCACATCCACTTAATCCATTTCATGCAAGTTGCAAATCTACATTGCAAGGTTTATGCAAGGGTTTGTTGAGTAGTAACATTGCTTTGTTCATTCTTCATTCCCTCTTTCATGTTTCATTTCATTTCGAGGTTTGATTACCAAATGGGGATTGACCAAGGAAAACCCCCATTCATAAAAATAAAAATAAAAACAATTTTCCCTCTTGATTTGTGATTTTTGATTTAGGTGGAAGAAATCTCGAAGATCTCTTGAAGAGAAAAATTGAAGAAGTTGTTAAAGTTGCATCTTCTCATAGGAACTCATCTATATAATTTATCTCAGGATTTTAACCTAAAACTTAGAGAATGTGGAAGTGTAGAGATAGGAATAGAGGCTCCCAAAAGTTACAGAAAAACCCTAACTCAGAACCCATTTTCCCCTTGGTGAATGAGTTCCAAATCAACTTCAAATATTACCTTTTGGTGAAAGGTACATTTAGATCCACCCTTCTCTAATCTACAATTTGATTTTGGGTTCTATCATTATTGAGCTTAATCTTGTTGTTCCAAGTGTTAGATTGCATTTTGGTGTTGATTTATTATTTTTAGTTTTTCTCCCCAGAGTGTTGTTTGACCAAGAACCCCATCCTAACACAAAAAGGAAATATGTAGATTAACACCTTGAGTTGACTAACCTAAGGGTTGTAAGCCAATTCTTTGTGTGGATCTCATTTCCTAATGAAATAGAGGAAGATAGTTCCATTTATTATCATATTTGGTGCACTCCACATTTAACCCACCTATATTTTCCTTCATTTCATTTTGGTGAACTCAAATTTTGAGCATTGTAATTTTCTGATTTTTGGGTCCATTTTCACCCTAGATCTAGGATTTTCATTCATTTGGATTGCATTGCATTGAATTGAATCTCATTTAGGGTTTTAGGATTGCATTTTTTCATTCTTTAAATCTAAAAGGGTATGTGTAGGATCATCATAGAAAAAATAGGCCCTTAAGGCAAAAATTCAAAAAATCATAGTTAGGCAACTTGACGAAAAATTTGAATAAGTTATGTATATTATTTCAAAAAATATTTAAGAATAGAATCTGTAGCAAATTGAATGTAGCTCTCTAAACTACTAGGTTTGTTTAAAAAAAACTATTTGGTGAAAATTTGAAATTTCAATGTAGTGGTACTTAAATTTCATGGAAAAATAAGTAGGTGTTCAATGATCACCCTAACCACAATAAAATGATAATATTTTTTTTATAAGATTTTAGATATAATTAGAGGACTCATGCCCCAATGTGATGCATATTTTTTGTAATTTGTTTTCCAAGTAAATAATTAATTATGAATTTTTATTACAACTTTTAAAAACATAAAACTCATATGTCCGACCACCTTAACTTGGTCAAAACTTCATGAAATTCATATTTTTTTTTAATCCTATAGTATGTGAACATAGAATGTGACGTTTGATTCAAAAAATGTGATACCGCTTGAAAGCTATAGATTTTTTCAATCAGCCTATCAATCAAGACTTTGGTTGTAATTCAAATAGAAAATGAATAATAATTACTTATTAAATTCAAAGTAAAGCATAATTTATATTGGTGGACAGCTGAGAATCTCCTTTAAAAACCCTTTTCATTTCATCAATTTTGGGTAAAAAATAGTCGCCACATACCCATCATATTGCCACTTTTTGGCCCATCATGATCGCACATACCCAAAAATACAAAAAATAGTCATTTTGTAAATCATTTACATAGCATTGCATCATCATTCATTTACATTACAAAATTGAATCAAAATTGTACATCAAATTATGTCTCGTAGTTTGTCATTTATCACTAGTTTGCATTTGCATTTAAACTTCAATTTCACAAAAAAATCAATCTGTAACCACTTGTCTCAGTCTAGAATCTGAAAGCCATAGGAATCAACTCAAATATTTGTAAATTCAATTTTCAAAACCATCAACTAGGACCTATTCACCCATGGGTGAATGAATCCCTAATTAGGGCTTTTCCCTACATTTTTGGTCACTAAAATCTCTTTTTTATATTCTATTTTGTTGTTTTTAGTTTGTTGTTATAGTTTACAAGATTTATGTTATTTCAAATTGATCATATTAAGCTTCATTTGATAAATTTAGTGCATTATGTGAATTCAAAATTTTATTTACAAGACATCACTTTCAAGTTTTTGCATAGAATAATCTAAAAATTATCATGTTTGAAATCTAGAAAAATGATTTTACATATTTGCATTGCTCTTTACAGCCTAAGTTATTTCATTACACTTCATGTTCTATCCATTTTGGGTCCATATCGTGTTTTTGAAACTTGTATGAGCTTCACAACTTGGTGTCTTATTGTCAATACTATTGTGAGACATAGTTCAAGACTTATGTCATCCCACGATACACCATTCACTATGGATCTTGGGTTTTCTAGCTCTTTCACTCATAATTTTGACACTAGTCAACCCTCTATGGATCATACCCTTAACACTTGTACTGTTGAAAAAAGGACCCTTTGCTTGACATGGATTATATCATGATTAAATGGACTTAATGAGGCCCTAATCTAGTGTTATGAGGCATTTTATGTGTCTGCACTAGGTCGTGGACCCTTGCAAATCAAGCAACATGCTTTTGATGAAATCTTGTCAAGGTGTTGTAAAGTCTTGTAAAGGACTTTCACACTTTTCTAGACTTAATTAATCTATTACAACATTATAAGAACATTATTACATCAATCTAGAAGGTTCTTAATGCAAACTTACTGATAAACTAGTGTTGAAGTGTGAATTACAAATTCACATTGGTTCTTGTGCATTTCTAGGCTATGTGGACCTTATTTTAGTGTTGTAAAGTACATTGATTATGTGTCCCAAGCCCTATTCTATATTCACATAATCACTAATGTGTCCTATTTCACCCATATTCTACATCCCGAGGCTTTAATTGATCAAACATATGACAAAATAACATTTTAAACCTCATTTCCTCTCTCCTAAGCTTCATAGGTGTCAGAATGGCCCCTGTGAGACCCATTCACCATGCTTGGCGAATGTGTCCCATCCAAGTGGGAGCCATTCGCCATGCTTGGAGACTGAGTCCTATCTGGCCCCCATTTTGACCCTTGAGTGGGAAAAAGTGAAATTTAAAGTTTATTTTCACTCCATGTCATCGTGTGATGTAGTATAATCAGGTACATAAAGGCACAATTGACTATAAATAAGTATTTTTACCCTCATTTTAGACATCTTATCTCATTATTATACCTCTCATCATCAATTCATCATCCATCTTCTATTACAAGTCAAGCAAGTTGAGGTTTTTTTCATTAAAAGTTTTCAAGTTAGCATTCTAAAGCATTCAAGGGCTGGTTTTTCATGTATTGCAGCAGACATCCAAGATCAATCATCATCGTAAGGTAATCTACTCTATTGTTGTATGTCTTATCCACTTATTTCATCATTTTAGTTTAATTACCTTAAAGGGGTTTGACCAAGGCAAACCTCCATGCCCTAACATTCAAAATATCTCTCTCTTCTTGTGTGATTTCAGATTTAGGACTCTTGGAAGCTTAGGAATCATTGAAGATCAAGTTGAAAGGTTGTTAAAGTCTTCTCCTCTTTCATCAAGTCAAAATATCAACAAAAATCCATTTTCAAACCTATAAATCGAGTTTAAGACACCAGAGGGCATCAAAGTGCAGATCGGAAGCCTCAAAATCCACTTTGAAAAATTAGAAATTCAAAAGTGGACTCATTCACCAAGGGTGGGTAATGAGTCCCACCCCAAGGTCAATTTTTGAATTTTTACAATTTTGAGTACCCTTTTGGCAGAAACAGGCTATGGTACAGTTTGGCAGAACTAGGACTGATTCACCCAGAATGGTGAATGAGTCCCACCAGGCCTAAATTTGAGCATCAACAATATTCCAGAAGTCTTTTCCAATCCTCATCCATGTCTCAGGTGCACATTTTCAGTTTGATTCATTTCTGTTAAGTTTTGCATTCATTTCTAGTTCATTTCTGCATATCACACTGTGTTTTCAAACAAAGCATAAATCTTAGTTTTGCGTTTGTTTTCAGTCATTTAGATTAATCTATTGCATTCAAGTTCATTTACATCATATGACATCACATACATCTTAATTTTAATGTCACATAAGCATTTTAGGATCTAATCTCTCTCCTTTTGACTGAAAAACCCTATAAGAGTTAGAGAGTCCATTGGGTCCTAAAATCTATGTTTCAAGACTAAATTTACAATGACTTCCCTACCCACAACTAATGTGTATGATGTAAAAAAATGGTTGATAATGTCTTGCAAGAGAACATAAGAAGGATAGATGAAGAAATAGAAAAATTGCAAAACTTTGTGACTTTTGAAAACATTGTTAGTAGTGTCATTCCTGCTTTAGATAATGTTAGGAAAATTCTTGACAATGAACATGGAATAGAAATTGTGCGAATTCTAGCTCATATTGTTAATCAACATGACCCTACAAAGACTAATTGTGCTCAAGATTTGGAGTATATTTAAAGTCAAGGTGGAAGTCCAATTCCTCCTTCCATAACCCTTACCTCTATTCCTACATACAATAGTACTCAAGTTACTACAACCATCCAACCTACTAGCAATGTCAACACTTCCTTAGGTATTTCTGCTAGGAATTCCTCTAGCATTGTGCATTCAAATCTTATATCTCCTCATCCATCCCCCTCATAAATTTACAATTCACTTGCCCTCCACATACATAAACAACTCCACCTTATTCACCTCCATCTCACAATGCCAACAATGATCCAATCCTTAACACACTTTTGCAAAATGTCTCATCCCTACAACAACAAATTGTCACACTAAATAAAAACAACAATAGACAACCTTCATAATACATCAAAACCAATATGTTTTCCTTGGAGATATTGAGAACACGAATGCCACAAGGTATAGAGGTCCCTAGGTTTGAGAAATATGCTGGCAAAGGAGATACTGTCAACCATGTTTTTGCTTACACAACCTTATGATGTGACTTCATTTTTTAGGATAAACTCTTGGCTATACTCTTGTCCTAGATCCTTGAAAGATACTTCTTTAGAGTGGTTTTTCTCCTTACCGAATAATTCAATTAGTTCATTCAATGAACTTATTGATGCCTTTAACAACCACTTCCAAAGTCACATGGGTCCTAAGATTACCTTAGCTGATTTGATGGCATATAAACCAAAGGATGATGAAAAGGTCACTGATTTTATATTGTGATACAAAATTATTTATTCACAAATAAACATTAAGATTCCTAATGCCAACCTTGAAAGAATGTTTATTTCCAATTTTCAAGACAAAATCCAAGCTAAGCTCGAAATGTTGAGGTTTCCCTCTTTCACACAATTGTGTATAGCCCTTTGTGATTATCAAATTTTGATTAGTAGCCGTGAAGTGAAAACTCCCTCTAACTATCATAAAATTTTTGAATCCACACCCAAAACCAACTATGAACCTTTCAAGAAACAAAATAAGGGATTTCTATAAACTTAATCCCCCACATTCAAATCAAAATGTTGACACCCAAGTGGCTACTATAAAGACGACAAAACCATATGCCTTTTCATATAGAAATAGACAATTTACACCCCTACCTGATGCCCTTCATAGTATCATATTGTAGCTCTTAGATAAGAATTTTATTTCCTTACCTCCTATTAGAGCTCCTGATCCTACTAAGTCTTTACCTTCAAACTACAAACCAAATGCTTATTGTCATTTTCATCGACAAAATGGACATGATAGGAACATTGCAAGTGTCTTAAACATCTTGTGCAAGACGTCATTGATTCTAATCATATTCAAATTGGAGGTGTTAATGATCTAGGTAATAAGTCTATAGCTCCTAACCAAACACAAATCTTTTCCAATCCTATTCCAAATAATAATATCTCCTTTGTTGAAGCTATTGGAACAAAGAATGATGTGATGAATGTTGACATAGATGATGACAACATGAATGATAATGAAGAAGCCTCTATAGAATCTATGGTTTCATTTATATAAGCTAAACCTCGTAAGGGACTAACTAAGATTCCACTTGAAATTGCATTTATTGCTTTTTTTGGGGTTAATATTAGGGATGGGGTTAGGGTTAGAGATAGAAATAGGGTTAGGGTTAGTGCTAAAGAAAAAAATAGGGTTGGGGTTGGGGTTAGTGTTATAGATAGAATTAAGATTAATAGTTAGGGTTATTATTAGGGATAGGGTTAGGGTTACAAATAGAATTAGGATTAGGTTTAGAGTTAGAGTTAGAATCAAGGTTAGAGTTATAATTAGAATTATAGTTAGTTTTAGAAATAGGGTTAGGGTTAGAATTAGAGATAGAATTAGTATTAGGGTTGGGGTTAGCCTTAGGATTAGGGTTATTTTTTGGGTTACGGTTGGGTTTAGTATCATGATTAGAGAAAGAATTAGGATCAGGGAAAGGATTAGGGTTAGGACTAGGATCGTGATTAGGATTATGGTTAGAGATAGAATTAGGGTTAGGGTTGGAGTTAGTGTTAGCATTAGGATTAGATTTAGGGTGATAGGTAGAATTCTGATTAGGGTTAGGGTTATAGATAGAGCATGTATTAGGGGCACAAATAAAATTATGATTAGGGTTAGAGAGATAATTGGGATTAGGGTTATGATTTTTATTAGGGTTAAAATTAGAGTTAATTTTAAAGTTAGGGTTAAGGTTAGGATTAGCATTAGGGTTATTGTTAGAGAAAGAATTAAGGTTAGTGTTAGAATTAGAGTTAGATTTGGAGTTATAGTTATGGTTAAAATTACAGTTATGGTTAAGATTAGGGTTAGGGTTGG
Source organism: Sequoia sempervirens (assembly GCA_007258455.2). Classification (NCBI taxonomy): domain Eukaryota; kingdom Viridiplantae; phylum Streptophyta; class Pinopsida; order Cupressales; family Cupressaceae; genus Sequoia; species Sequoia sempervirens. The sequence goes on from VDFB02000017.1 coordinate 495,140,768, forward strand.
AATTAAAATTGGTGTTAGTTATAGAATTATAGTGGGTTAAAAATAGTGTTAGTGTTAGGGTTTGAGTTAAGGTTACAATAATAATTAGAATTAGTGTTAGATTTAGAATTATGGTTAGTGTTGGGATTAGAGATAGAACTAGAGTTAGGATTCAAGTTAGAATTATTGTGAGTGTTAGGTTTAGGGTTATAGTTAGAGTTACTGGATTATGATTAGGGTTAGGGTTAGGGTTGGGGTTAGGGTTAGATTTAGGGCTATGGTTAGGGTTAGAATTAGAGTTAAATTTAGGGTGAGGGTTTAGTTATGATTAGGGTTAGAGTTAGAATTAGAGTTAGATTTAGGGTTAGGGTTATGGTTAGGGTTGCAATTAGAATTAGTGATAGTTATAGAGTTAGAGTGGATTAAAAATAGTGTTATTTTCAAGTTAGGGGTAGAATTATAATTAAAATTATTGTTATTTTAGAACTAGGGTTAGTGTTATGGTTAGAGATAGAAATAGAATTAGGGTTCGAGTTCAAATTATTTTGAGTGTTAGGGTCAGGTTTAGAGTTAAAATTAGAATTAGTGTTAGTTTTAGAATTAGGGTTAGGGTTAGGATTTAATTCCAACCTCAACCCTAATTATAGTCCTAATTGTTATCCTACTTTTAATTATAATCTTAACTATAACCCTAATTATAATTCTAACCCTAACGATAATTCTAAACCTATTCATAATTCTAATTCTAATGACAACCTTAATTTTAAGTGTAATCCTAATTAAACCCTAACCCTAACCCTAATTGAACCATAACCGTGACCTAAATTTTACCCTAACTATAATTGAAGCCTAATCGTAACCCTAGTTGAACCCTAACCCTAATTGAATATAAACCCTAATTGTAACCCTAATTAATTCTTAACTAAATGTTAACTCTTATCATAATTATAACCCTCACTATGATTATAATTGAATCATAACCCCAAACCTAACCATAATGCAAAATTTATCTTATAATTTTAAGCCTAATTGAACACAATTGAACCCTAACCATAACCATAATTGAATCTTAACCCTAATTGAACACTAACCCTAATATTAATTAATCCCCAACCCTAACCCTAACTTCGATCTTAACTTGTAACTCCTAACCCTAACCTTCACCCTAACTCTAATATAAGTCCAACTCTAACTCTAATTGAATGCAAACCCAAGCCTCAAACCTAACCCTAACCCTAACATAACCTTAACCCTAATTAAACTCTAAATTAACTCTTTTGAACCCTAACCTTAATGCAATGCTAATCCTAATTGATCTGTAACCCTAACCCTATCCCTAATTGAACCCTAACCATAATTGTAACCCTGATATAACCCCAATCACCCTAACCCTAACTCCAAGCTTTATTTTAGCATGCTAATTGAACCTTAATCCTAATTAAATCCTAATCATAATCATAACCCAATTTTAAATAATAATAAATACATAAATAATAATATTGTTATATAAATTATTTTTAAATTATATGATAAATTTAAGTGTAAATTTAATTCTTAATTACATTAATTTTATAAATATATAAATTAAAAAGTTTATTTTTATGTGTAATAATAAACTTATTATTAGTTATTAATAAGTTGGTTTTAAACGTTCTTAAGTGGGCCCAGAAGGAAGTTTGTGATTTGAATGATCGTAATAGGGATCTTAGCAACAGAGTTAGGGATTTGGAGCAAAAGGTTAGCTGGAATGGCAATGAGAATGATGGACATGACACCTCCTTACTGGGGAAAAGACAATAGTTGCAGGAGGAAAGATTGACAAAGCTGGAGAGCAATATGTCCAAGATTGGCCAAAATATCAAGGCCACTGTGGCGAATAATCATAAAATTGCTAGGCACAACACCATTATTATCAATGTTATGGTGGAAAAATTGGAAAAAAATCAAAAGGGCTCATTGATCATGGACTTGGAAGCGGACAGAGGTTGTAGCAGAGCTGCTGTTGAAGGGGTTTCGACTCGCACCCAGGCTAATACGAAGAGGAAGGCCCCTGCTTCTCCACACATGGTTCAAATCCTCAAGCAGGGGTTACAGGATATGAGTGAAGTTGAAAAGGAAGCCGAAGAATTGATGAACACCTTGGAGTAGTGCTGCTGTAGTTGTTTCTGGCTTTTTGGTGGTCCTTTTTTGGACCCTGTTGTCTCTCTTTGCTGTCGTTTCCTTTTTTGGGACAGCTTCTGTTTGTTCAAACTTTTTTGCTCTATCTTTGTTATTTTAACTCTGGTGGTTTCGGTCCCCTGTAAAACCTATTTTTTCCTTTTCAAAACAAGTTGGAGTTTTAAACCAATTAAAATTATTAATTTTTTCTTCAAATATACTTAATTCTTTTTAAAAGAACATGTTAAACAAAAACAAATAATTTATAATTATGGGTGGATGGGAGGCAACCTCCAAGCTTCTGTGGATGCATACTACTGGCTTGGCTTGAGTTGGGTGGCATCCTTGTAGGGATGTTTTGGGATTGAGGTGGGAAGCTTGAGGGTTGGCTATCTCATTCAAGGTGAGGTAATTGTAGCCAATGGGGATAAATGTTGTTTCTAAGAATTGCCTTGCTTATGAAACCAGAGATGCAGATGGAAATGTTGGTAGAGGACAACTTTCAGCTACAACAGATGCCTTATTCCCGTGGGAGTAATAGAATTGCTTCTAACTCATAAGCTGTATTAATGAGAGGAGGTGACAAATGGTAGCATAGTAGAGTTTTTGGTTTGGATGACTGTGGAATGGTGCTGATTTGTTGGCATCCCTTTGCTCATCTCTGAATTATCTGTGGATACCAAATGGTCGGGCGCCAGTTTTCTCTCATCGAGGGTCCTGGGGGTTGGGTGGCTGGAGTGGGATTCCTGCTCACTACTAAGGTAAGCCTTCCAAGATAATGGATCAAAAGGTTGAAGCGGAATTTTTCCCAACATTGATCCCTCCCATAGTTGTATGATCAAAATGGTTTGGACAATTTAGTACCTTGAGCCTATTATGAGGACAATTCACACATTGCAGTTTTTGGCCTCCTTGCTTGACAGTTGATTCCCTAAGGTGGAGGCGAAGGAGTTGTTAGTGTGGCTATTTAGGAAGGACCTGATAGGAGGTGTGGAGGAGGTTATGAAGTCAGCAATCATAGGCACTAGGATCTCGTGGCCATTTGAATTGGAGCTTCTGATAAAGACAGATGAAGCTGTTAAGTTTTATCCATTTCTTTTGGACATGAGCAAGGTGGCTCTTACGTGTCATTGAATGATCATGGCCATTGCAGTGGAATACCTAAAGAAGATGCTAGGGTGAATGGCGACTGGAGGTGTCAAATAGGTTAAGGATTTTGAATCCTTCACAAA